>JAQOWZ010000219.1:0-124936 GCA_035578165.1 Stenolophus ochropezus
CCTTTCTGCTAGCCAGTCCTCATTGTAACCTCTTATTTTAGCCCAAACAATTTTTTTTTAATAAATTGTTTGAATATTTAGTTTACTATTCGCTGCAGCATGTAATTCTATGTATCTATAGTAATTTTTATAATTTTAATATAAACCGTTATAAATAATCGAGAAAATTTGCACAAAGTTGGACTTAGAAGGATTTTGATGTAAAATTATCAGTTTTGGGAAAAATGCAGGTAAATACATATTATACTATTGGCCATGTAAAGTAAAAATGAATCAAAAATTACATAATTACATATTTAGCTATTGAATAAAGTGCCCTTTTTAATGGGATATTTTTGGGAGCATTCGACTTACAATTTTTCCAAAAACGAATATCGGTTTGTGATATAATTATGTGCCTATATATGGATAGTAATATTCATATATTCAAATGTAAAATAGTACTTATATGGTAATATATGCAATATTATATATTTATATATGCAATATTAACAAAAATTTATTAAATATTTAAAAATATTAGCAAAACACTTAATAAATTTACAACATATTGGCAAATAAAATTTTTGTCCTTTCTGCTAGCCAGCCCTTATTGTAACCTCTTATTTTAGCCCAAACAATTTTTTTTTAATGAATTGTTTGAATATTTAGTTTACTATTCGCTGCAGCATGTAATTCTATGTATCTATAGTAATTTTTATAATTTTAATATAAACCGTTATAAATAATCGAGAAAATTTGCACAAAGTTGGACTTAGAAGGATTTTGATGTAAAATTATCAGTTTTGGGAAAAATGCAGGTAAATACATATTATACTATTGGCCATGTAAAGTAAAAATGAATCAAAAATTACATAATTACATATTTAGCTATTGAATAAAGTGCCCTTTTTAATGGGATATTTTTGGGAGCATTCGACTTACAATTTTTCCAAAAACGAATATCGGTTTGTGATATAATTATGTGCCTATATATGGATAGTAATATTCATATATTCGAATGTAAAATAGTACTTATATGGTAATATATGCAATATTATATATTTATATATGGAATATTAACAAAAATTTATTAAATATTTAAAAATATTAGCAAAACACTTAATAAGTTTACAACATATTGGCAAATTAAATTTTTGTCCTTTCTGCTAGCCAGTCCTCATTGTAACCTCTTATTTTAGCCCAAACAATTTTTTTTTAATAAATTGTTTGAATATTTAGTTTACTATTCGCTGCAGCATGTAATTCTATGTATCTATAGTAATTTTTATAATTTTAATATAAACCGTTATAAATAATCGAGAAAATTTGCACAAAGTTGGACTTAGAAGGATTTTGATGTAAAATTATCAGTTTTGGGAAAAATGCAGGTAAATACATATTATACTATTGGCCATGTAAAGTAAAAATGAATCAAAAATTACATAATTACATATTTAGCTATTGAATAAAGTGCCCTTTTTAATGGGATATTTTTGGGAGCATTCGACTTACAATTTTTCCAAAAACGAATATCGGTTTGTGATATAATTATGTGCCTATATATGGATAGTAATATTCATATATTCGAATGTAAAATAGTACTTATATGGTAATATATGCAATATTATATATTTATATATGGAATATTAACAAAAATTTATTAAATATTTAAAAATATTAGCAAAACACTTAATAAGTTTACAACATATTGGCAAATAAAATTTTTGTCCTTTCTGCTAGCCAGTCCTCATTGTAACCTCTTATTTTAGCCCAAACAATTTTTTTTTAATAAATTGTTTGAATATTTAGTTTACTATTCGCTGCAGCATGTAATTCTATGTATCTATAGTAATTTTTATAATTTTAATATAAACCGTTATAAATAATCGAGAAAATTTGCACAAAGTTGGACTTAGAAGGATTTTGATGTAAAATTATCAGTTTTGGGAAAAATGCAGGTAAATACATATTATACTATTGGCCATGTAAAGTAAAAATGAATCAAAAATTACATAATTACATATTTAGCTATTGAATAAAGTGCCCTTTTTAATGGGATATTTTTGGGAGCATTCGACTTACAATTTTTCCAAAAACGAATATCGGTTTGTGATATAATTATGTGCCTATATATGGATAGTAATATTCATATATTCGAATGTAAAATAGTACTTATATGGTAATATATGCAATATTATATATTTATATATGCAATATTAACAAAAATTTATTAAATATTTAAAAATATTAGCAAAACACTTAATAAGTTTACAACATATTGGCAAATTAAATTTTTGTCCTTTCTGCTAGCCAGTCCTCATTGTAACCTCTTATTTTAGCCCAAACAATTTTTTTTTAATAAATTGTTTGAATATTTAGTTTACTATTCGCTGCAGCATGTAATTCTATGTATCTATAGTAATTTTTATAATTTTAATATAAACCGTTATAAATAATCGAGAAAATTTGCACAAAGTTGGACTTAGAAGGATTTTGATGTAAAATTATCAGTTTTGGGAAAAATGCAGGTAAATACATATTATACTATTGGCCATGTAAAGTAAAAATGAATCAAAAATTACATAATAACATATTTAGCTATTGAATAAAGTGCCCTTTTTAATGGGATATTTTTGGGAGCATTCGACTTACAATTTTTCCAAAAACGAATATCGGTTTGTGATATAATTATGTGCCTATATATGGATAGTAATATTCATATATTCGAATGTAAAATAGTACTTATATGGTAATATATGCAATATTATATATTTATATATGGAATATTAACAAAAATTTATTAAATATTTAAAAATATTAGCAAAACACTTAATAAGTTTACAACATATTGGCAAATAAAATTTTTGTCCTTTCTGCTAGCCAGTCCTCATTGTAACCTCTTATTTTAGCCCAAACAATTTTTTTTTAATAAATTGTTTGAATATTTAGTTTACTATTCGCTGCAGCATGTAATTCTATGTATCTATAGTAATTTTTATAATTTTAATATAAACCGTTATAAATAATCGAGAAAATTTGCACAAAGTTGGACTTAGAAGGATTTTGATGTAAAATTATCAGTTTTGGGAAAAATGCAGGTAAATACATATTATACTATTGGCCATGTAAAGTAAAAATGAATCAAAAATTACATAATTACATATTTAGCTATTGAATAAAGTGCCCTTTTTAATGGGATATTTTTGGGAGCATTCGACTTACAATTTTTCCAAAAACGAATATCGGTTTGTGATATAATTATGTGCCTATATATGGATAGTAATATTCATATATTCGAATGTAAAATAGTACTTATATGGTAATATATGCAATATTATATATTTATATATGCAATATTAACAAAAATTTATTAAATATTTAAAAATATTAGCAAAACACTTAATAAATTTACAACATATTGGCAAATAAAATTTTTGTCCTTTCTGCTAGCCAGCCCTTATTGTAACCTCTTATTTTAGCCCAAACAATTTTTTTTTAATGAATTGTTTGAATATTTAGTTTACTATTCGCTGCAGCATGTAATTCTATGTATCTATAGTAATTTTTATAATTTTAATATAAACCGTTATAAATAATCGAGAAAATTTGCACAAAGTTGGACTTAGAAGGATTTTGATGTAAAATTATCAGTTTTGGGAAAAATGCAGGTAAATACATATTATACTATTGGCCATGTAAAGTAAAAATGAATCAAAAATTACATAATTACATATTTAGCTATTGAATAAAGTGCCCTTTTTAATGGGATATTTTTGGGAGCATTCGACTTACAATTTTTCCAAAAACGAATATCGGTTTGTGATATAATTATGTGCCTATATATGGATAGTAATATTCATATATTCGAATGTAAAATAGTACTTATATGGTAATATATGCAATATTATATATTTATATATGCAATATTAACAAAAATTTATTAAATATTTAAAAATATTAGCAAAACACTTAATAAATTTACAACATATTGGCAAATAAAATTTTTGTCCTTTCTGCTAGCCAGCCCTTATTGTAACCTCTTATTTTAGCCCAAACAATTTTTTTTTAATGAATTGTTTGAATATTTAGTTTACTATTCGCTGCAGCATGTAATTCTATGTATCTATAGTAATTTTTATAATTTTAATATAAACCGTTATAAATAATCGAGAAAATTTGCACAAAGTTGGACTTAGAAGGATTTTGATGTAAAATTATCAGTTTTGGGAAAAATGCAGGTAAATACATATTATACTATTGGCCATGTAAAGTAAAAATGAATCAAAAATTACATAATTACATATTTAGCTATTGAATAAAGTGCCCTTTTTAATGGGATATTTTTGGGAGCATTCGACTTACAATTTTTCCAAAAACGAATATCGGTTTGTGATATAATTATGTGCCTATATATGGATAGTAATATTCATATATTCGAATGTAAAATAGTACTTATATGGTAATATATGCAATATTATATATTTATATATGGAATATTAACAAAAATTTATTAAATATTTAAAAATATTAGCAAAACACTTAATAAGTTTACAACATATTGGCAAATAAAATTTTTGTCCTTTCTGCTAGCCAGTCCTCATTGTAACCTCTTATTTTAGCCCAAACAATTTTTTTTTAATAAATTGTTTGAATATTTAGTTTACTATTCGCTGCAGCATGTAATTCTATGTATCTATAGTAATTTTTATAATTTTAATATAAACCGTTATAAATAATCGAGAAAATTTGCACAAAGTTGGACTTAGAAGGATTTTGATGTAAAATTATCAGTTTTGGGAAAAATGCAGGTAAATACATATTATACTATTGGCCATGTAAAGTAAAAATGAATCAAAAATTACATAATTACATATTTAGCTATTGAATAAAGTGCCCTTTTTAATGGGATATTTTTGGGAGCATTCGACTTACAATTTTTCCAAAAACGAATATCGGTTTGTGATATAATTATGTGCCTATATATGGATAGTAATATTCATATATTCGAATGTAAAATAGTACTTATATGGTAATATATGCAATATTATATATTTATATATGCAATATTAACAAAAATTTATTAAATATTTAAAAATATTAGCAAAACACTTAATAAATTTACAACATATTGGCAAATAAAATGTTTGTCCTTTCTGCTAGCCAGCCCTCATTGTAACCTCTTATTTTAGCCCAAACAATTTTTTTTTAATGAATTGTTTGAATATTTAGTTTACTATTCGCTGCAGCATTTAATTCTATGTATCTATAGTAATTTTTATAATTTTAATATAAACCGTTATAAATAATCGAGAAAATTTGCACAAAGTTGGACTTAGAAGGATTTTGATGTAAAATTATCAGTTTTGGGAAAAATGCAGGTAAATACATATTATACTATTGGCCATGTAAAGTAAAAATGAATCAAAAATTACATAATTACATATTTGGCTATTGAATAAAGTGCCCTTTTTAATGGGATATTTTTGGGAGCATTCGACTTACAATTTTTCCAATAACGAATATCGGTTTGTGATATAATTATGTGCCTATATATGGATAGTAATATTCATATATTCGAATGTAAAATAGTACTTATATGGTAATATATGCAATATTATATATTTATATATGCAATATTAACAAAAATTTATTAAATATTTAAAAATATTAGCAAAACACTTAATAAGTTTACAACATATTGGCAAATAAAATTTTTGTCCTTTCTGCTAGCCAGCCCTCATTGTAACCTCTTATTTTAGCCCAAACAATTTTTTTTTAATAAATTGTTTGAATATTTAGTTTACTATTCGCTGCAGCATGTAATTCTATGTATCTATAGTAATTTTTATAATTTTAATATAAACCGTTATAAATAATCGAGAAAATTTGCACAAAGTTGGACTTAGAAGGATTTTGATGTAAAATTATCAGTTTTGGGAAAAATGCAGGTAAATACACATTATACTATTGGCCACGTAAAGTAAAAATGAATCAAAAATTACATAATTACATATTTAGCTATTGAATAAAGTGCCCTTTTTAATGGGATATTTTTGGGAGCATTTGACTTACAATTTTTCCAAAAACGAATATCGGTTTGTGATATAATTATGTGCCTATATATGGATAGTAATATTCATATATTCGAATGTAAAATAGTACTTATATGGTAATATATGCAATATTATATATTTATATATGCAATATTAACAAAAATTTATTAAATATTTAAAAATATTAGCAAAACACTTAATAAGTTTACAACATATTGGCAAATAAAATTTTTGTCCTTTCTGCTAGCCAGCCCTCATTGTAACCTCTTATTTTAGCCCAAACAATTTTTTTTTAATGAATTGTTTGAATATTTAGTTTACTATTCGCTGCAGCATTTAATTCTATGTATCTATAGTAATTTTTATAATTTTAATATAAACCGTTATAAATAATCGAGAAAATTTGCACAAAGTTGGACTTAGAAGGATTTTGATGTAAAATTATCAGTTTTGGGAAAAATGCAGGTAAATACACATTATACTATTGGCCACGTAAAGTAAAAATGAATCAAAAATTACATAATTACATATTTAGCTATTGAATAAAGTGCCCTTTTTAATGGGATATTTTTGGGAGCATTCGACTTACAATTTTTCCAAAAACGAATATCGGTTTGTGATATAATTATGTGCCTATATATGGATAGTAATATTCATATATTCGAATGTAAAATAGTACTTATATGGTAATATATGCAATATTATATATTTATATATGCAATATTAACAAAAATTTATTAAATATTTAAAAATATTAGCAAAACACTTAATAAGTTTACAACATATTGGCAAATAAAATTTTTGTCCTTTCTGCTAGCCAGCCCTCATTGTAACCTCTTATTTTAGCCCAAACAATTTTTTTTTAATGAATTGTTTGAATATTTAGTTTACTATTCGCTGCAGCATTTAATTCTATGTATCTATAGTAATTTTTATAATTTTAATATAAACCGTTATAAATAATCGAGAAAATTTGCACAAAGTTGGACTTAGAAGGATTTTGATGTAAAATTATCAGTTTTGGGAAAAATGCAGGTAAATACATATTATACTATTGGCCATGTAAAGTAAAAATGAATCAAAAATTACATAATTACATATTTGGCTATTGAATAAAGTGCCCTTTTTAATGGGATATTTTTGGGAGCATTCGACTTACAATTTTTCCAATAACGAATATCGGTTTGTGATATAATTATGTGCCTATATATGGATAGTAATATTCATATATTCGAATGTAAAATAGTACTTATATGGTAATATATGCAATATTATATATTTATATATGCAATATTAACAAAAATTTATTAAATATTTAAAATATTAGCAAAACACTTAATAAGTTTACAACATATTGGCAAATAAAATTTTTGTCCTTTCTGCTAGCCAGCCCTCATTGTAACCTCTTATTTTAGCCCAAACAATTTTTTTTTAATAAATTGTTTGAATATTTAGTTTACTATTCGCTGCAGCATGTAATTCTATGTATCTATAGTAATTTTTATAATTTTAATATAAACCGTTATAAATAATCGAGAAAATTTGCACAAAGTTGGACTTAGAAGGATTTTGATGTAAAATTATCAGTTTTGGGAAAAATGCAGGTAAATACACATTATACTATTGGCCACGTAAAGTAAAAATGAATCAAAAATTACATAATTACATATTTAGCTATTGAATAAAGTGCCCTTTTTAATGGGATATTTTTGGGAGCATTCGACTTACAATTTTTCCAAAAACGAATATCGGTTTGTGATATAATTATGTGCCTATATATGGATAGTAATATTCATATATTCGAATGTAAAATAGTACTTATATGGTAATATATGCAATATTATATATTTATATATGCAATATTAACAAAAATTTATTAAATATTTAAAAATATTAGCAAAACACTTAATAAGTTTACAACATATTGGCAAATAAAATTTTTGTCCTTTCTGCTAGCCAGCCCTCATTGTAACCTCTTATTTTAGCCCAAACAATTTTTTTTTAATAAATTGTTTGAATATTTAGTTTACTATTCGCTGCAGCATGTAATTCTATGTATCTATAGTAATTTTTATAATTTTAATATAAACCGTTATAAATAATCGAGAAAATTTGCACAAAGTTGGACTTAGAAGGATTTTGATGTAAAATTATCAGTTTTGGGAAAAACGCAGGTAAATACATATTATACTATTGGCCATGTAAAGTAAAAATGAATCAAAAATTACATAATTACATATTTAGCTATTGAATAAAGTGCCCTTTTTAATGGGATATTTTTGGGAGCATTCGACTTACAATTTTTCCAAAAACGAATATCGGTTTGTGATATAATTATGTGCCTATATATGGATAGTAATATTCATATATTCGAATGTAAAATAGTACTTATATGGTAATATATGCAATATTATATATTTATATATGGAATATTAACAAAAATTTATTAAATATTTAAAAATATTAGCAAAACACTTAATAAGTTTACAACATATTGGCAAATAAAATTTTTGTCCTTTCTGCTAGCCAGTCCTCATTGTAACCTCTTATTTTAGCCCAAACAATTTTTTTTTAATAAATTGTTTGAATATTTAGTTTACTATTCGCTGCAGCATGTAATTCTATGTATCTATAGTAATTTTTATAATTTTAATATAAACCGTTATAAATAATCGAGAAAATTTGCACAAAGTTGGACTTAGAAGGATTTTGATGTAAAATTATCAGTTTTGGGAAAAATGCAGGTAAATACATATTATACTATTGGCCATGTAAAGTAAAAATGAATCAAAAATTACATAATTACATATTTGGCTATTGAATAAAGTGCCCTTTTTAATGGGATATTTTTGGGAGCATTCGACTTACAATTTTTCCAATAACGAATATCGGTTTGTGATATAATTATGTGCCTATATATGGATAGTAATATTCATATATTCGAATGTAAAATAGTACTTATATGGTAATATATGCAATATTATATATTTATATATGCAATATTAACAAAAATTTATTAAATATTTAAAAATATTAGCAAAACACTTAATAAGTTTACAACATATTGGCAAATAAAATTTTTGTCCTTTCTGCTAGCCAGCCCTCATTGTAACCTCTTATTTTAGCCCAAACAATTTTTTTTTAATAAATTGTTTGAATATTTAGTTTACTATTCGCTGCAGCATGTAATTCTATGTATCTATAGTAATTTTTATAATTTTAATATAAACCGTTATAAATAATCGAGAAAATTTGCACAAAGTTGGACTTAGAAGGATTTTGATGTAAAATTATCAGTTTTGGGAAAAATGCAGGTAAATACACATTATACTATTGGCCACGTAAAGTAAAAATGAATCAAAAATTACATAATTACATATTTAGCTATTGAATAAAGTGCCCTTTTTAATGGGATATTTTTGGGAGCATTCGACTTACAATTTTTCCAAAAACGAATATCGGTTTGTGATATAATTATGTGCCTATATATGGATAGTAATATTCATATATTCGAATGTAAAATAGTACTTATATGGTAATATATGCAATATTATATATTTATATATGCAATATTAACAAAAATTTATTAAATATTTAAAAATATTAGCAAAACACTTAATAAGTTTACAACATATTGGCAAATAAAATTTTTGTCCTTTCTGCTAGCCAGCCCTCATTGTAACCTCTTATTTTAGCCCAAACAATTTTTTTTTAATAAATTGTTTGAATATTTAGTTTACTATTCGCTGCAGCATGTAATTCTATGTATCTATAGTAATTTTTATAATTTTAATATAAACCGTTATAAATAATCGAGAAAATTTGCACAAAGTTGGACTTAGAAGGATTTTGATGTAAAATTATCAGTTTTGGGAAAAACGCAGGTAAATACATATTATACTATTGGCCATGTAAAGTAAAAATGAATCAAAAATTACATAATTACATATTTAGCTATTGAATAAAGTGCCCTTTTTAATGGGATATTTTTGGGAGCATTCGACTTACAATTTTTCCAAAAACGAATATCGGTTTGTGATATAATTATGTGCCTATATATGGATAGTAATATTCATATATTCGAATGTAAAATAGTACTTATATGGTAATATATGCAATATTATATATTTATATATGGAATATTAACAAAAATTTATTAAATATTTAAAAATATTAGCAAAACACTTAATAAGTTTACAACATATTGGCAAATAAAATTTTTGTCCTTTCTGCTAGCCAGTCCTCATTGTAACCTCTTATTTTAGCCCAAACAATTTTTTTTTAATAAATTGTTTGAATATTTAGTTTACTATTCGCTGCAGCATGTAATTCTATGTATCTATAGTAATTTTTATAATTTTAATATAAACCGTTATAAATAATCGAGAAAATTTGCACAAAGTTGGACTTAGAAGGATTTTGATGTAAAATTATCAGTTTTGGGAAAAATGCAGGTAAATACATATTATACTATTGGCCATGTACGCGCTATCTCAGAGTAAAATTACATAATTACATATTTGGCTATTGAATAAAGTGCCCTTTTTAATGGGATATTTTTGGGAGCATTCGACTTACAATTTTTCCAATAACGAATATCGGTTTGTGATATAATTATGTGCCTATATATGGATAGTAATATTCATATATTCGAATGTAAAATAGTACTTATATGGTAATATATGCAATATTATATATTTATATATGCAATATTAACAAAAATTTATTAAATATTTAAAAATATTAGCAAAACACTTAATAAGTTTACAACATATTGGCAAATAAAATTTTTGTCCTTTCTGCTAGCCAGCCCTCATTGTAACCTCTTATTTTAGCCCAAACAATTTTTTTTAATAAATTGTTTGAATATTTAGTTTACTATTCGCTGCAGCATGTAATTCTATGTATCTATAGTAATTTTTATAATTTTAATATAAACCGTTATAAATAATCGAGAAAATTTGCACAAAGTTGGACTTAGAAGGATTTTGATGTAAAATTATCAGTTTTGGGAAAAATGCAGGTAAATACACATTATACTATTGGCCACGTAAAGTAAAAATGAATCAAAAATTACATAATTACATATTTAGCTATTGAATAAAGTGCCCTTTTTAATGGGATATTTTTGGGAGCATTCGACTTACAATTTTTCCAAAAACGAATATCGGTTTGTGATATAATTATGTGCCTATATATGGATAGTAATATTCATATATTCGAATGTAAAATAGTACTTATATGGTAATATATGCAATATTATATATTTATATATGCATTATTAACAAAAATTTATTAAATATTTAAAAATATTAGCAAAACACTTAATAAGTTTACAACATATTGGCAAATAAAATTTTTGTCCTTTCTGCTAGCCAGCCCTCATTGTAACCTCTTATTTTAGCCCAAACAATTTTTTTTTAATAAATTGTTTGAATATTTAGTTTACTATTCGCTGCAGCATGTAATTCTATGTATCTATAGTAATTTTTATAATTTTAATATAAACCGTTATAAATAATCGAGAAAATTTGCACAAAGTTGGACTTAGAAGGATTTTGATGTAAAATTATCAGTTTTGGGAAAAACGCAGGTAAATACATATTATACTATTGGCCATGTAAAGTAAAAATGAATCAAAAATTACATAATTACATATTTAGCTATTGAATAAAGTGCCCTTTTTAATGGGATATTTTTGGGAGCATTCGACTTACAATTTTTCCAAAAACGAATATCGGTTTGTGATATAATTATGTGCCTATATATGGATAGTAATATTCATATATTCGAATGTAAAATAGTACTTATATGGTAATATATGCAATATTATATATTTATATATGGAATATTAACAAAAATTTATTAAATATTTAAAAATATTAGCAAAACACTTAATAAGTTTACAACATATTGGCAAATAAAATTTTTGTCCTTTCTGCTAGCCAGTCCTCATTGTAACCTCTTATTTTAGCCCAAACAATTTTTTTTTAATAAATTGTTTGAATATTTAGTTTACTATTCGCTGCAGCATGTAATTCTATGTATCTATAGTAATTTTTATAATTTTAATATAAACCGTTATAAATAATCGAGAAAATTTGCACAAAGTTGGACTTAGAAGGATTTTGATGTAAAATTATCAGTTTTGGGAAAAATGCAGGTAAATACATATTATACTATTGGCCATGTAAAGTAAAAATGAATCAAAAATTACATAATTACATATTTGGCTATTGAATAAAGTGCCCTTTTTAATGGGATATTTTTGGGAGCATTCGACTTACAATTTTTCCAATAACGAATATCGGTTTGTGATATAATTATGTGCCTATATATGGATAGTAATATTCATATATTCGAATGTAAAATAGTACTTATATGGTAATATATGCAATATTATATATTTATATATGCAATATTAACAAAAATTTATTAAATATTTAAAAATATTAGCAAAACACTTAATAAGTTTACAACATATTGGCAAATAAAATTTTTGTCCTTTCTGCTAGCCAGCCCTCATTGTAACCTCTTATTTTAGCCCAAACAATTTTTTTTTAATAAATTGTTTGAATATTTAGTTTACTATTCGCTGCAGCATGTAATTCTATGTATCTATAGTAATTTTTATAATTTTAATATAAACCGTTATAAATAATCGAGAAAATTTGCACAAAGTTGGACTTAGAAGGATTTTGATGTAAAATTATCAGTTTTGGGAAAAATGCAGGTAAATACACATTATACTATTGGCCACGTAAAGTAAAAATGAATCAAAAATTACATAATTACATATTTAGCTATTGAATAAAGTGCCCTTTTTAATGGGATATTTTTGGGAGCATTCGACTTACAATTTTTCCAAAAACGAATATCGGTTTGTGATATAATTATGTGCCTATATATGGATAGTAATATTCATATATTCGAATGTAAAATAGTACTTATATGGTAATATATGCAATATTATATATTTATATATGCAATATTAACAAAAATTTATTAAATATTTAAAAATATTAGCAAAACACTTAATAAGTTTACAACATATTGGCAAATAAAATTTTTGTCCTTTCTGCTAGCCAGCCCTCATTGTAACCTCTTATTTTAGCCCAAACAATTTTTTTTTAATAAATTGTTTGAATATTTAGTTTACTATTCGCTGCAGCATGTAATTCTATGTATCTATAGTAATTTTTATAATTTTAATATAAACCGTTATAAATAATCGAGAAAATTTGCACAAAGTTGGACTTAGAAGGATTTTGATGTAAAATTATCAGTTTTGGGAAAAATGCAGGTAAATACACATTATACTATTGGCCACGTAAAGTAAAAATGAATCAAAAATTACATAATTACATATTTAGCTATTGAATAAAGTGCCCTTTTTAATGGGATATTTTTGGGAGCATTCGACTTACAATTTTTCCAAAAACGAATATCGGTTTGTGATATAATTATGTGCCTATATATGGATAGTAATATTCATATATTCGAATGTAAAATAGTACTTATATGGTAATATATGCAATATTATATATTTATATATGCAATATTAACAAAAATTTATTAAATATTTAAAAATATTAGCAAAACACTTAATAAGTTTACAACATATTGGCAAATAAAATTTTTGTCCTTTCTGCTAGCCAGTCCTCATTGTAACCTCTTATTTTAGCCCAAACAATTTTTTTTTAATAAATTGTTTGAATATTTAGTTTACTATTCGCTGCAGCATGTAATTCTATGTATCTATAGTAATTTTTATAATTTTAATATAAACCGTTATAAATAATCGAGAAAATTTGCACAAAGTTGGACTTAGAAGGATTTTGATGTAAAATTATCAGTTTTGGGAAAAATGCAGGTAAATACATATTATACTATTGGCCATGTAAAGTAAAAATGAATCAAAAATTACATAATTACATATTTGGCTATTGAATAAAGTGCCCTTTTTAATGGGATATTTTTGGGAGCATTCGACTTACAATTTTTCCAATAACGAATATCGGTTTGTGATATAATTATGTGCCTATATATGGATAGTAATATTCATATATTCGAATGTAAAATAGTACTTATATGGTAATATATGCAATATTATATATTTATATATGCAATATTAACAAAAATTTATTAAATATTTAAAAATATTAGCAAAACACTTAATAAGTTTACAACATATTGGCAAATAAAATTTTTGTCCTTTCTGCTAGCCAGCCCTCATTGTAACCTCTTATTTTAGCCCAAACAATTTTTTTTTAATAAATTGTTTGAATATTTAGTTTACTATTCGCTGCAGCATGTAATTCTATGTATCTATAGTAATTTTTATAATTTTAATATAAACCGTTATAAATAATCGAGAAAATTTGCACAAAGTTGGACTTAGAAGGATTTTGATGTAAAATTATCAGTTTTGGGAAAAACGCAGGTAAATACATATTATACTATTGGCCATGTAAAGTAAAAATGAATCAAAAATTACATAATTACATATTTAGCTATTGAATAAAGTGCCCTTTTTAATGGGATATTTTTGGGAGCATTCGACTTACAATTTTTCCAAAAACGAATATCGGTTTGTGATATAATTATGTGCCTATATATGGATAGTAATATTCATATATTCGAATGTAAAATAGTACTTATATGGTAATATATGCAATATTATATATTTATATATGGAATATTAACAAAAATTTATTAAATATTTAAAAATATTAGCAAAACACTTAATAAGTTTACAACATATTGGCAAATAAAATTTTTGTCCTTTCTGCTAGCCAGTCCTCATTGTAACCTCTTATTTTAGCCCAAACAATTTTTTTTTAATAAATTGTTTGAATATTTAGTTTACTATTCGCTGCAGCATGTAATTCTATGTATCTATAGTAATTTTTATAATTTTAATATAAACCGTTATAAATAATCGAGAAAATTTGCACAAAGTTGGACTTAGAAGGATTTTGATGTAAAATTATCAGTTTTGGGAAAAATGCAGGTAAATACATATTATACTATTGGCCATGTAAAGTAAAAATGAATCAAAAATTACATAATTACATATTTGGCTATTGAATAAAGTGCCCTTTTTAATGGGATATTTTTGGGAGCATTCGACTTACAATTTTTCCAATAACGAATATCGGTTTGTGATATAATTATGTGCCTATATATGGATAGTAATATTCATATATTCGAATGTAAAATAGTACTTATATGGTAATATATGCAATATTATATATTTATATATGCAATATTAACAAAAATTTATTAAATATTTAAAAATATTAGCAAAACACTTAATAAGTTTACAACATATTGGCAAATAAAATTTTTGTCCTTTCTGCTAGCCAGCCCTCATTGTAACCTCTTATTTTAGCCCAAACAATTTTTTTTAATAAATTGTTTGAATATTTAGTTTACTATTCGCTGCAGCATGTAATTCTATGTATCTATAGTAATTTTTATAATTTTAATATAAACCGTTATAAATAATCGAGAAAATTTGCACAAAGTTGGACTTAGAAGGATTTTGATGTAAAATTATCAGTTTTGGGAAAAATGCAGGTAAATACACATTATACTATTGGCCACGTAAAGTAAAAATGAATCAAAAATTACATAATTACATATTTAGCTATTGAATAAAGTGCCCTTTTTAATGGGATATTTTTGGGAGCATTCGACTTACAATTTTTCCAAAAACGAATATCGGTTTGTGATATAATTATGTGCCTATATATGGATAGTAATATTCATATATTCGAATGTAAAATAGTACTTATATGGTAATATATGCAATATTATATATTTATATATGCATTATTAACAAAAATTTATTAAATATTTAAAAATATTAGCAAAACACTTAATAAGTTTACAACATATTGGCAAATAAAATTTTTGTCCTTTCTGCTAGCCAGCCCTCATTGTAACCTCTTATTTTAGCCCAAACAATTTTTTTTTAATAAATTGTTTGAATATTTAGTTTACTATTCGCTGCAGCATGTAATTCTATGTATCTATAGTAATTTTTATAATTTTAATATAAACCGTTATAAATAATCGAGAAAATTTGCACAAAGTTGGACTTAGAAGGATTTTGATGTAAAATTATCAGTTTTGGGAAAAACGCAGGTAAATACATATTATACTATTGGCCATGTAAAGTAAAAATGAATCAAAAATTACATAATTACATATTTAGCTATTGAATAAAGTGCCCTTTTTAATGGGATATTTTTGGGAGCATTCGACTTACAATTTTTCCAAAAACGAATATCGGTTTGTGATATAATTATGTGCCTATATATGGATAGTAATATTCATATATTCGAATGTAAAATAGTACTTATATGGTAATATATGCAATATTATATATTTATATATGGAATATTAACAAAAATTTATTAAATATTTAAAAATATTAGCAAAACACTTAATAAGTTTACAACATATTGGCAAATAAAATTTTTGTCCTTTCTGCTAGCCAGTCCTCATTGTAACCTCTTATTTTAGCCCAAACAATTTTTTTTTAATAAATTGTTTGAATATTTAGTTTACTATTCGCTGCAGCATGTAATTCTATGTATCTATAGTAATTTTTATAATTTTAATATAAACCGTTATAAATAATCGAGAAAATTTGCACAAAGTTGGACTTAGAAGGATTTTGATGTAAAATTATCAGTTTTGGGAAAAATGCAGGTAAATACATATTATACTATTGGCCATGTAAAGTAAAAATGAATCAAAAATTACATAATTACATATTTGGCTATTGAATAAAGTGCCCTTTTTAATGGGATATTTTTGGGAGCATTCGACTTACAATTTTTCCAATAACGAATATCGGTTTGTGATATAATTATGTGCCTATATATGGATAGTAATATTCATATATTCGAATGTAAAATAGTACTTATATGGTAATATATGCAATATTATATATTTATATATGCAATATTAACAAAAATTTATTAAATATTTAAAAATATTAGCAAAACACTTAATAAGTTTACAACATATTGGCAAATAAAATTTTTGTCCTTTCTGCTAGCCAGCCCTCATTGTAACCTCTTATTTTAGCCCAAACAATTTTTTTTTAATAAATTGTTTGAATATTTAGTTTACTATTCGCTGCAGCATGTAATTCTATGTATCTATAGTAATTTTTATAATTTTAATATAAACCGTTATAAATAATCGAGAAAATTTGCACAAAGTTGGACTTAGAAGGATTTTGATGTAAAATTATCAGTTTTGGGAAAAATGCAGGTAAATACACATTATACTATTGGCCACGTAAAGTAAAAATGAATCAAAAATTACATAATTACATATTTAGCTATTGAATAAAGTGCCCTTTTTAATGGGATATTTTTGGGAGCATTCGACTTACAATTTTTCCAAAAACGAATATCGGTTTGTGATATAATTATGTGCCTATATATGGATAGTAATATTCATATATTCGAATGTAAAATAGTACTTATATGGTAATATATGCAATATTATATATTTATATATGCAATATTAACAAAAATTTATTAAATATTTAAAAATATTAGCAAAACACTTAATAAGTTTACAACATATTGGCAAATAAAATTTTTGTCCTTTCTGCTAGCCAGCCCTCATTGTAACCTCTTATTTTAGCCCAAACAATTTTTTTTTAATAAATTGTTTGAATATTTAGTTTACTATTCGCTGCAGCATGTAATTCTATGTATCTATAGTAATTTTTATAATTTTAATATAAACCGTTATAAATAATCGAGAAAATTTGCACAAAGTTGGACTTAGAAGGATTTTGATGTAAAATTATCAGTTTTGGGAAAAATGCAGGTAAATACACATTATACTATTGGCCACGTAAAGTAAAAATGAATCAAAAATTACATAATTACATATTTAGCTATTGAATAAAGTGCCCTTTTTAATGGGATATTTTTGGGAGCATTCGACTTACAATTTTTCCAAAAACGAATATCGGTTTGTGATATAATTATGTGCCTATATATGGATAGTAATATTCATATATTCGAATGTAAAATAGTACTTATATGGTAATATATGCAATATTATATATTTATATATGCAATATTAACAAAAATTTATTAAATATTTAAAAATATTAGCAAAACACTTAATAAGTTTACAACATATTGGCAAATAAAATTTTTGTCCTTTCTGCTAGCCAGTCCTCATTGTAACCTCTTATTTTAGCCCAAACAATTTTTTTTTAATAAATTGTTTGAATATTTAGTTTACTATTCGCTGCAGCATGTAATTCTATGTATCTATAGTAATTTTTATAATTTTAATATAAACCGTTATAAATAATCGAGAAAATTTGCACAAAGTTGGACTTAGAAGGATTTTGATGTAAAATTATCAGTTTTGGGAAAAATGCAGGTAAATACATATTATACTATTGGCCATGTAAAGTAAAAATGAATCAAAAATTACATAATTACATATTTGGCTATTGAATAAAGTGCCCTTTTTAATGGGATATTTTTGGGAGCATTCGACTTACAATTTTTCCAATAACGAATATCGGTTTGTGATATAATTATGTGCCTATATATGGATAGTAATATTCATATATTCGAATGTAAAATAGTACTTATATGGTAATATATGCAATATTATATATTTATATATGCAATATTAACAAAAATTTATTAAATATTTAAAAATATTAGCAAAACACTTAATAAGTTTACAACATATTGGCAAATAAAATTTTTGTCCTTTCTGCTAGCCAGCCCTCATTGTAACCTCTTATTTTAGCCCAAACAATTTTTTTTAATAAATTGTTTGAATATTTAGTTTACTATTCGCTGCAGCATGTAATTCTATGTATCTATAGTAATTTTTATAATTTTAATATAAACCGTTATAAATAATCGAGAAAATTTGCACAAAGTTGGACTTAGAAGGATTTTGATGTAAAATTATCAGTTTTGGGAAAAATGCAGGTAAATACACATTATACTATTGGCCACGTAAAGTAAAAATGAATCAAAAATTACATAATTACATATTTAGCTATTGAATAAAGTGCCCTTTTTAATGGGATATTTTTGGGAGCATTCGACTTACAATTTTTCCAAAAACGAATATCGGTTTGTGATATAATTATGTGCCTATATATGGATAGTAATATTCATATATTCGAATGTAAAATAGTACTTATATGGTAATATATGCAATATTATATATTTATATATGCATTATTAACAAAAATTTATTAAATATTTAAAAATATTAGCAAAACACTTAATAAGTTTACAACATATTGGCAAATAAAATTTTTGTCCTTTCTGCTAGCCAGCCCTCATTGTAACCTCTTATTTTAGCCCAAACAATTTTTTTTTAATAAATTGTTTGAATATTTAGTTTACTATTCGCTGCAGCATGTAATTCTATGTATCTATAGTAATTTTTATAATTTTAATATAAACCGTTATAAATAATCGAGAAAATTTGCACAAAGTTGGACTTAGAAGGATTTTGATGTAAAATTATCAGTTTTGGGAAAAACGCAGGTAAATACATATTATACTATTGGCCATGTAAAGTAAAAATGAATCAAAAATTACATAATTACATATTTAGCTATTGAATAAAGTGCCCTTTTTAATGGGATATTTTTGGGAGCATTCGACTTACAATTTTTCCAAAAACGAATATCGGTTTGTGATATAATTATGTGCCTATATATGGATAGTAATATTCATATATTCGAATGTAAAATAGTACTTATATGGTAATATATGCAATATTATATATTTATATATGGAATATTAACAAAAATTTATTAAATATTTAAAAATATTAGCAAAACACTTAATAAGTTTACAACATATTGGCAAATAAAATTTTTGTCCTTTCTGCTAGCCAGTCCTCATTGTAACCTCTTATTTTAGCCCAAACAATTTTTTTTTAATAAATTGTTTGAATATTTAGTTTACTATTCGCTGCAGCATGTAATTCTATGTATCTATAGTAATTTTTATAATTTTAATATAAACCGTTATAAATAATCGAGAAAATTTGCACAAAGTTGGACTTAGAAGGATTTTGATGTAAAATTATCAGTTTTGGGAAAAATGCAGGTAAATACATATTATACTATTGGCCATGTAAAGTAAAAATGAATCAAAAATTACATAATTACATATTTGGCTATTGAATAAAGTGCCCTTTTTAATGGGATATTTTTGGGAGCATTCGACTTACAATTTTTCCAATAACGAATATCGGTTTGTGATATAATTATGTGCCTATATATGGATAGTAATATTCATATATTCGAATGTAAAATAGTACTTATATGGTAATATATGCAATATTATATATTTATATATGCAATATTAACAAAAATTTATTAAATATTTAAAAATATTAGCAAAACACTTAATAAGTTTACAACATATTGGCAAATAAAATTTTTGTCCTTTCTGCTAGCCAGCCCTCATTGTAACCTCTTATTTTAGCCCAAACAATTTTTTTTTAATAAATTGTTTGAATATTTAGTTTACTATTCGCTGCAGCATGTAATTCTATGTATCTATAGTAATTTTTATAATTTTAATATAAACCGTTATAAATAATCGAGAAAATTTGCACAAAGTTGGACTTAGAAGGATTTTGATGTAAAATTATCAGTTTTGGGAAAAATGCAGGTAAATACACATTATACTATTGGCTACGTAAAGTAAAAATGAATCAAAAATTACATAATTACATATTTAGCTATTGAATAAAGTGCCCTTTTTAATGGGATATTTTTGGGAGCATTCGACTTACAATTTTTCCAAAAACGAATATCGGTTTGTGATATAATTATGTGCCTATATATGGATAGTAATATTCATATATTCGAATGTAAAATAGTACTTATATGGTAATATATGCAATATTATATATTTATATATGCAATATTAACAAAAATTTATTAAATATTTAAAAATATTAGCAAAACACTTAATAAGTTTACAACATATTGGCAAATAAAATTTTTGTCCTTTCTGCTAGCCAGCCCTCATTGTAACCTCTTATTTTAGCCCAAACAATTTTTTTTTAATAAATTGTTTGAATATTTAGTTTACTATTCGCTGCAGCATTTAATTCTATGTATCTATAGTAATTTTTATAATTTTAATATAAACCGTTATAAATAATCGAGAAAATTTGCACAAAGTTGGACTTAGAAGGATTTTGATGTAAAATTATCAGTTTTGGGAAAAATGCAGGTAAATACATATTATACTATTGGCCATGTAAAGTAAAAATGAATCAAAAATTACATAATTACATATTTGGCTATTGAATAAAGTGCCCTTTTTAATGGGATATTTTTGGGAGCATTCGACTTACAATTTTTCCAATAACGAATATCGGTTTGTGATATAATTATGTGCCTATATATGGATAGTAATATTCATATATTCGAATGTAAAATAGTACTTATATGGTAATATATGCAATATTATATATTTATATATGCAATATTAACAAAAATTTATTAAATATTTAAAAATATTAGCAAAACACTTAATAAGTTTACAACATATTGGCAAATAAAATTTTTGTCCTTTCTGCTAGCCAGCCCTCATTGTAACCTCTTATTTTAGCCCAAACAATTTTTTTTTAATAAATTGTTTGAATATTTAGTTTACTATTCGCTGCAGCATGTAATTCTATGTATCTATAGTAATTTTTATAATTTTAATATAAACCGTTATAAATAATCGAGAAAATTTGCACAAAGTTGGACTTAGAAGGATTTTGATGTAAAATTATCAGTTTTGGGAAAAACGCAGGTAAATACATATTATACTATTGGCCATGTAAAGTAAAAATGAATCAAAAATTACATAATTACATATTTAGCTATTGAATAAAGTGCCCTTTTTAATGGGATATTTTTGGGAGCATTCGACTTACAATTTTTCCAAAAACGAATATCGGTTTGTGATATAATTATGTGCCTATATATGGATAGTAATATTCATATATTCGAATGTAAAATAGTACTTATATGGTAATATATGCAATATTATATATTTATATATGGAATATTAACAAAAATTTATTAAATATTTAAAAATATTAGCAAAACACTTAATAAGTTTACAACATATTGGCAAATAAAATTTTTGTCCTTTCTGCTAGCCAGTCCTCATTGTAACCTCTTATTTTAGCCCAAACAATTTTTTTTTTAATAAATTGTTTGAATATTTAGTTTACTATTCGCTGCAGCATGTAATTCTATGTATCTATAGTAATTTTTATAATTTTAATATAAACCGTTATAAATAATCGAGAAAATTTGCACAAAGTTGGACTTAGAAGGATTTTGATGTAAAATTATCAGTTTTGGGAAAAATGCAGGTAAATACATATTATACTATTGGCCATGTAAAGTAAAAATGAATCAAAAATTACATAATTACATATTTGGCTATTGAATAAAGTGCCCTTTTTAATGGGATATTTTTGGGAGCATTCGACTTACAATTTTTCCAATAACGAATATCGGTTTGTGATATAATTATGTGCCTATATATGGATAGTAATATTCATATATTCGAATGTAAAATAGTACTTATATGGTAATATATGCAATATTATATATTTATATATGCAATATTAACAAAAATTTATTAAATATTTAAAAATATTAGCAAAACACTTAATAAGTTTACAACATATTGGCAAATAAAATTTTTGTCCTTTCTGCTAGCCAGCCCTCATTGTAACCTCTTATTTTAGCCCAAACAATTTTTTTTTAATAAATTGTTTGAATATTTAGTTTACTATTCGCTGCAGCATGTAATTCTATGTATCTATAGTAATTTTTATAATTTTAATATAAACCGTTATAAATAATCGAGAAAATTTGCACAAAGTTGGACTTAGAAGGATTTTGATGTAAAATTATCAGTTTTGGGAAAAATGCAGGTAAATACACATTATACTATTGGCCACGTAAAGTAAAAATGAATCAAAAATTACATAATTACATATTTAGCTATTGAATAAAGTGCCCTTTTTAATGGGATATTTTTGGGAGCATTCGACTTACAATTTTTCCAAAAACGAATATCGGTTTGTGATATAATTATGTGCCTATATATGGATAGTAATATTCATATATTCGAATGTAAAATAGTACTTATATGGTAATATATGCAATATTATATATTTATATATGCAATATTAACAAAAATTTATTAAATATTTAAAAATATTAGCAAAACACTTAATAAGTTTACAACATATTGGCAAATAAAATTTTTGTCCTTTCTGCTAGCCAGCCCTCATTGTAACCTCTTATTTTAGCCCAAACAATTTTTTTTTAATAAATTGTTTGAATATTTAGTTTACTATTCGCTGCAGCATGTAATTCTATGTATCTATAGTAATTTTTATAATTTTAATATAAACCGTTATAAATAATCGAGAAAATTTGCACAAAGTTGGACTTAGAAGGATTTTGATGTAAAATTATCAGTTTTGGGAAAAATGCAGGTAAATACATATTATACTATTGGCCATGTAAAGTAAAAATGAATCAAAAATTACATAATTACATATTTAGCTATTGAATAAAGTGCCCTTTTTAATGGGATATTTTTGGGAGCATTCGACTTACAATTTTTCCAAAAACGAATATCGGTTTGTGATATAATTATGTGCCTATATATGGATAGTAATATTCATATATTCGAATGTAAAATAGTACTTATATGGTAATATATGCAATATTATATATTTATATATGCAATATTAACAAAAATTTATTAAATATTTAAAAATATTAGCAAAACACTTAATAAATTTACAACATATTGGCAAATAAAATTTTTGTCCTTTCTGCTAGCCAGCCCTCATTGTAACCTCTTATTTTAGCCCAAACAATTTTTTTTTAATGAATTGTTTGAATATTTAGTTTACTATTCGCTGCAGCATGTAATTCTATGTATCTATAGTAATTTTTATAATTTTAATATAAACCGTTATAAATAATCGAGAAAATTTGCACAAAGTTGGACTTAGAAGGATTTTGATGTAAAATTATCAGTTTTGGGAAAAATGCAGGTAAATACATATTATACTATTGGCCATGTAAAGTAAAAATGAATCAAAAATTACATAATTACATATTTAGCTATTGAATAAAGTGCCCTTTTTAATGGGATATTTTTGGGAGCATTCGACTTACAATTTTTCCAAAAACGAATATCGGTTTGTGATATAATTATGTGCCTATATATGGATAGTAATATTCATATATTCGAATGTAAAATAGTACTTATATGGTAATATATGCAATATTATATATTTATATATGCAATATTAACAAAAATTTATTAAATATTTAAAAATATTAGCAAAACACTTAATAAGTTTACAACATATTGGCAAATAAAATTTTTGTCCTTTCTGCTAGCCAGTCCTCATTGTAACCTCTTATTTTAGCCCAAACAATTTTTTTTTAATAAATTGTTTGAATATTTAGTTTACTATTCGCTGCAGCATGTAATTCTATGTATCTATAGTAATTTTTATAATTTTAATATAAACCGTTATAAATAATCGAGAAAATTTGCACAAAGTTGGACTTAGAAGGATTTTGATGTAAAATTATCAGTTTTGGGAAAAATGCAGGTAAATACATATTATACTATTGGCCACGTAAAGTAAAAATGAATCAAAAATTACATAATTACATATTTAGATATTGAATAAAGTGCCCTTTTTAATGGGATATTTTTGGGAGCATTCGACTTACAATTTTTCCAAAAACGAATATCGGTTTGTGATATAATTATGTGCCTATATATGGATAGTAATATTCATATATTCGAATGTAAAATAGTACTTATATGGTAATATATGCAATATTATATATTTATATATGCAATATTAACAAAAATTTATTAAATATTTAAAAATATTAGCAAAACACTTAATAAGTTTACAACATATTGGCAAATAAAATTTTTGTCCTTTCTGCTAGCCAGCCCTCATTGTAACCTCTTATTTTAGCCCAAACAATTTTTTTTTAATAAATTGTTTGAATATTTAGTTTACTATTCGCTGCAGCATGTAATTCTATGTATCTATAGTAATTTTTATAATTTTAATATAAACCGTTATAAATAATCGAGAAAATTTGCACAAAGTTGGACTTAGAAGGATTTTGATGTAAAATTATCAGTTTTGGGAAAAATGCAGGTAAATACATATTATACTATTGGCCACGTAAAGTAAAAATGAATCAAAAATTACATAATTACATATTTAGCTGTTGAATAAAGTGCCCTTTTTAATGGGATATTTTTGGGAGCATTCGACTTACAATTTTTCCAAAAACGAATATCGGTTTGTGATATAATTATGTGCCTATATATGGATAGTAATATTCATATATTCGAATGTAAAATAGTACTTATATGGTAATATATGCAATATTATATATTTATATATGGAATATTAACAAAAATTTATTAAATATTTAAAAATATTAGCAAAACACTTAATAAGTTTACAACATATTGGCAAATAAAATTTTTGTCCTTTCTGCTAGCCAGTCCTCATTGTAACCTCTTATTTTAGCCCAAACAATTTTTTTTTAATAAATTGTTTGAATATTTAGTTTACTATTCGCTGCAGCATGTAATTCTATGTATCTATAGTAATTTTTATAATTTTAATATAAACCGTTATAAATAATCGAGAAAATTTGCACAAAGTTGGACTTAGAAGGATTTTGATGTAAAATTATCAGTTTTGGGAAAAATGCAGGTAAATACATATTATACTATTGGCCACGTAAAGTAAAAATGAATCAAAAATTACATAATTACATATTTAGCTGTTGAATAAAGTGCCCTTTTTAATGGGATATTTTTGGGAGCATTCGACTTACAATTTTTCCAAAAACGAATATCGGTTTGTGATATAATTATGTGCCTATATATGGATAGTAATATTCATATATTCGAATGTAAAATAGTACTTATATGGTAATATATGCAATATTATATATTTATATATGGAATATTAACAAAAATTTATTAAATATTTAAAAATATTAGCAAAACACTTAATAAGTTTACAACATATTGGCAAATAAAATTTTTGTCCTTTCTGCTAGCCAGTCCTCATTGTAACCTCTTATTTTAGCCCAAACAATTTTTTTTTAATAAATTGTTTGAATATTTAGTTTACTATTCGCTGCAGCATGTAATTCTATGTATCTATAGTAATTTTTATAATTTTAATATAAACCGTTATAAATAATCGAGAAAATTTGCACAAAGTTGGACTTAGAAGGATTTTGATGTAAAATTATCAGTTTTGGGAAAAATGCAGGTAAATACATATTATACTATTGGCCATGTAAAGTAAAAATGAATCAAAAATTACATAATTACATATTTAGCTATTGAATAAAGTGCCCTTTTTAATGGGATATTTTTGGGAGCATTCGACTTACAATTTTTCCAAAAACGAATATCGGTTTGTGATATAATTATGTGCCTATATATGGATAGTAATATTCATATATTCGAATGTAAAATAGTACTTATATGGTAATATATGCAATATTATATATTTATATATGGAATATTAACAAAAATTTATTAAATATTTAAAAATATTAGCAAAACACTTAATAAGTTTACAACATATTGGCAAATAAAATTTTTGTCCTTTCTGCTAGCCAGCCCTCATTGTAACCTCTTATTTTAGCCCAAACAATTTTTTTTTAATAAATTGTTTGAATATTTAGTTTACTATTCGCTGCAGCATGTAATTCTATGTATCTATAGTAATTTTTATAATTTTAATATAAACCGTTATAAATAATCGAGAAAATTTGCACAAAGTTGGACTTAGAAGGATTTTGATGTAAAATTATCAGTTTTGGGAAAAATGCAGGTAAATACATATTATACTATTGGCCACGTAAAGTAAAAATGAATCAAAAATTACATAATTACATATTTAGCTGTTGAATAAAGTGCCCTTTTTAATGGGATATTTTTGGGAGCATTCGACTTACAATTTTTCCAAAAACGAATATCGGTTTGTGATATAATTATGTGCCTATATATGGATAGTAATATTCATATATTCGAATGTAAAATAGTACTTATATGGTAATATATGCAATATTATATATTTATATATGGAATATTAACAAAAATTTATTAAATATTTAAAAATATTAGCAAAACACTTAATAAGTTTACAACATATTGGCAAATAAAATTTTTGTCCTTTCTGCTAGCCAGTCCTCATTGTAACCTCTTATTTTAGCCCAAACAATTTTTTTTTAATAAATTGTTTGAATATTTAGTTTACTATTCGCTGCAGCATGTAATTCTATGTATCTATAGTAATTTTTATAATTTTAATATAAACCGTTATAAATAATCGAGAAAATTTGCACAAAGTTGGACTTAGAAGGATTTTGATGTAAAATTATCAGTTTTGGGAAAAATGCAGGTAAATACATATTATACTATTGGCCACGTAAAGTAAAAATGAATCAAAAATTACATAATTACATATTTAGCTGTTGAATAAAGTGCCCTTTTTAATGGGATATTTTTGGGAGCATTCGACTTACAATTTTTCCAAAAACGAATATCGGTTTGTGATATAATTATGTGCCTATATATGGATAGTAATATTCATATATTCGAATGTAAAATAGTACTTATATGGTAATATATGCAATATTATATATTTATATATGGAATATTAACAAAAATTTATTAAATATTTAAAAATATTAGCAAAACACTTAATAAGTTTACAACATATTGGCAAATAAAATTTTTGTCCTTTCTGCTAGCCAGTCCTCATTGTAACCTCTTATTTTAGCCCAAACAATTTTTTTTTAATAAATTGTTTGAATATTTAGTTTACTATTCGCTGCAGCATGTAATTCTATGTATCTATAGTAATTTTTATAATTTTAATATAAACCGTTATAAATAATCGAGAAAATTTGCACAAAGTTGGACTTAGAAGGATTTTGATGTAAAATTATCAGTTTTGGGAAAAATGCAGGTAAATACATATTATACTATTGGCCATGTAAAGTAAAAATGAATCAAAAATTACATAATTACATATTTAGCTATTGAATAAAGTGCCCTTTTTAATGGGATATTTTTGGGAGCATTCGACTTACAATTTTTCCAAAAACGAATATCGGTTTGTGATATAATTATGTGCCTATATATGGATAGTAATATTCATATATTCGAATGTAAAATAGTACTTATATGGTAATATATGCAATATTATATATTTATATATGGAATATTAACAAAAATTTATTAAATATTTAAAAATATTAGCAAAACACTTAATAAGTTTACAACATATTGGCAAATAAAATTTTTGTCCTTTCTGCTAGCCAGTCCTCATTGTAACCTCTTATTTTAGCCCAAACAATTTTTTTTTAATAAATTGTTTGAATATTTAGTTTACTATTCGCTGCAGCATGTAATTCTATGTATCTATAGTAATTTTTATAATTTTAATATAAACCGTTATAAATAATCGAGAAAATTTGCACAAAGTTGGACTTAGAAGGATTTTGATGTAAAATTATCAGTTTTGGGAAAAATGCAGGTAAATATATATTATACTATTGGCCATGTAAAGTAAAAATGAATCAAAAATTACATAATTACATATTTAGCTATTGAATAAAGTGCCCTTTTTAATGGGATATTTTTGGGAGCATTCGACTTACAATTTTTCCAAAAACGAATATCGGTTTGTGATATAATTATGTGCCTATATATGGATAGTAATATTCATATATTCGAATGTAAAATAGTACTTATATGGTAATATATGCAATATTATATATTTATATATGCAATATTAACAAAAATTTATTAAATATTTAAAAATATTAGCAAAACACTTAATAAATTTACAACATATTGGCAAATAAAATTTTTGTCCTTTCTGCTAGCCAGCCCTCATTGTAACCTCTTATTTTAGCCCAAACAATTTTTTTTTAATGAATTGTTTGAATATTTAGTTTACTATTCGCTGCAGCATGTAATTCTATGTATCTATAGTAATTTTTATAATTTTAATATAAACCGTTATAAATAATCGAGAAAATTTGCACAAAGTTGGACTTAGAAGGATTTTGATGTAAAATTATCAGTTTTGGGAAAAATGCAGGTAAATACATATTATACTATTGGCCACGTAAAGTAAAAATGAATCAAAAATTACATAATTACATATTTAGCTGTTGAATAAAGTGCCCTTTTTAATGGGATATTTTTGGGAGCATTCGACTTACAATTTTTCCAAAAACGAATATCGGTTTGTGATATAATTATGTGCCTATATATGGATAGTAATATTCATATATTCGAATGTAAAATAGTACTTATATGGTAATATATGCAATATTATATATTTATATATGGAATATTAACAAAAATTTATTAAATATTTAAAAATATTAGCAAAACACTTAATAAGTTTACAACATATTGGCAAATAAAATTTTTGTCCTTTCTGCTAGCCAGTCCTCATTGTAACCTCTTATTTTAGCCCAAACAATTTTTTTTTAATAAATTGTTTGAATATTTAGTTTACTATTCGCTGCAGCATGTAATTCTATGTATCTATAGTAATTTTTATAATTTTAATATAAACCGTTATAAATAATCGAGAAAATTTGCACAAAGTTGGACTTAGAAGGATTTTGATGTAAAATTATCAGTTTTGGGAAAAATGCAGGTAAATACATATTATACTATTGGCCACGTAAAGTAAAAATGAATCAAAAATTACATAATTACATATTTAGCTGTTGAATAAAGTGCCCTTTTTAATGGGATATTTTTGGGAGCATTCGACTTACAATTTTTCCAAAAACGAATATCGGTTTGTGATATAATTATGTGCCTATATATGGATAGTAATATTCATATATTCGAATGTAAAATAGTACTTATATGGTAATATATGCAATATTATATATTTATATATGGAATATTAACAAAAATTTATTAAATATTTAAAAATATTAGCAAAACACTTAATAAGTTTACAACATATTGGCAAATAAAATTTTTGTCCTTTCTGCTAGCCAGTCCTCATTGTAACCTCTTATTTTAGCCCAAACAATTTTTTTTTAATAAATTGTTTGAATATTTAGTTTACTATTCGCTGCAGCATGTAATTCTATGTATCTATAGTAATTTTTATAATTTTAATATAAACCGTTATAAATAATCGAGAAAATTTGCACAAAGTTGGACTTAGAAGGATTTTGATGTAAAATTATCAGTTTTGGGAAAAATGCAGGTAAATACATATTATACTATTGGCCATGTAAAGTAAAAATGAATCAAAAATTACATAATTACATATTTAGCTATTGAATAAAGTGCCCTTTTTAATGGGATATTTTTGGGAGCATTCGACTTACAATTTTTCCAAAAACGAATATCGGTTTGTGATATAATTATGTGCCTATATATGGATAGTAATATTCATATATTCGAATGTAAAATAGTACTTATATGGTAATATATGCAATATTATATATTTATATATGGAATATTAACAAAAATTTATTAAATATTTAAAAATATTAGCAAAACACTTAATAAGTTTACAACATATTGGCAAATAAAATTTTTGTCCTTTCTGCTAGCCAGTCCTCATTGTAACCTCTTATTTTAGCCCAAACAATTTTTTTTTAATAAATTGTTTGAATATTTAGTTTACTATTCGCTGCAGCATGTAATTCTATGTATCTATAGTAATTTTTATAATTTTAATATAAACCGTTATAAATAATCGAGAAAATTTGCACAAAGTTGGACTTAGAAGGATTTTGATGTAAAATTATCAGTTTTGGGAAAAATGCAGGTAAATATATATTATACTATTGGCCATGTAAAGTAAAAATGAATCAAAAATTACATAATTACATATTTAGCTATTGAATAAAGTGCCCTTTTTAATGGGATATTTTTGGGAGCATTCGACTTACAATTTTTCCAAAAACGAATATCGGTTTGTGATATAATTATGTGCCTATATATGGATAGTAATATTCATATATTCGAATGTAAAATAGTACTTATATGGTAATATATGCAATATTATATATTTATATATGCAATATTAACAAAAATTTATTAAATATTTAAAAATATTAGCAAAACACTTAATAAATTTACAACATATTGGCAAATAAAATTTTTGTCCTTTCTGCTAGCCAGCCCTCATTGTAACCTCTTATTTTAGCCCAAACAATTTTTTTTTAATGAATTGTTTGAATATTTAGTTTACTATTCGCTGCAGCATGTAATTCTATGTATCTATAGTAATTTTTATAATTTTAATATAAACCGTTATAAATAATCGAGAAAATTTGCACAAAGTTGGACTTAGAAGGATTTTGATGTAAAATTATCAGTTTTGGGAAAAATGCAGGTAAATACATATTATACTATTGGCCACGTAAAGTAAAAATGAATCAAAAATTACATAATTACATATTTAGCTGTTGAATAAAGTGCCCTTTTTAATGGGATATTTTTGGGAGCATTCGACTTACAATTTTTCCAAAAACGAATATCGGTTTGTGATATAATTATGTGCCTATATATGGATAGTAATATTCATATATTCGAATGTAAAATAGTACTTATATGGTAATATATGCAATATTATATATTTATATATGGAATATTAACAAAAATTTATTAAATATTTAAAAATATTAGCAAAACACTTAATAAGTTTACAACATATTGGCAAATAAAATTTTTGTCCTTTCTGCTAGCCAGTCCTCATTGTAACCTCTTATTTTAGCCCAAACAATTTTTTTTTAATAAATTGTTTGAATATTTAGTTTACTATTCGCTGCAGCATGTAATTCTATGTATCTATAGTAATTTTTATAATTTTAATATAAACCGTTATAAATAATCGAGAAAATTTGCACAAAGTTGGACTTAGAAGGATTTTGATGTAAAATTATCAGTTTTGGGAAAAATGCAGGTAAATACATATTATACTATTGGCCACGTAAAGTAAAAATGAATCAAAAATTACATAATTACATATTTAGCTGTTGAATAAAGTGCCCTTTTTAATGGGATATTTTTGGGAGCATTCGACTTACAATTTTTCCAAAAACGAATATCGGTTTGTGATATAATTATGTGCCTATATATGGATAGTAATATTCATATATTCGAATGTAAAATAGTACTTATATGGTAATATATGCAATATTATATATTTATATATGGAATATTAACAAAAATTTATTAAATATTTAAAAATATTAGCAAAACACTTAATAAGTTTACAACATATTGGCAAATAAAATTTTTGTCCTTTCTGCTAGCCAGTCCTCATTGTAACCTCTTATTTTAGCCCAAACAATTTTTTTTTAATAAATTGTTTGAATATTTAGTTTACTATTCGCTGCAGCATGTAATTCTATGTATCTATAGTAATTTTTATAATTTTAATATAAACCGTTATAAATAATCGAGAAAATTTGCACAAAGTTGGACTTAGAAGGATTTTGATGTAAAATTATCAGTTTTGGGAAAAATGCAGGTAAATACATATTATACTATTGGCCATGTAAAGTAAAAATGAATCAAAAATTACATAATTACATATTTAGCTATTGAATAAAGTGCCCTTTTTAATGGGATATTTTTGGGAGCATTCGACTTACAATTTTTCCAAAAACGAATATCGGTTTGTGATATAATTATGTGCCTATATATGGATAGTAATATTCATATATTCGAATGTAAAATAGTACTTATATGGTAATATATGCAATATTATATATTTATATATGGAATATTAACAAAAATTTATTAAATATTTAAAAATATTAGCAAAACACTTAATAAGTTTACAACATATTGGCAAATAAAATTTTTGTCCTTTCTGCTAGCCAGTCCTCATTGTAACCTCTTATTTTAGCCCAAACAATTTTTTTTTAATAAATTGTTTGAATATTTAGTTTACTATTCGCTGCAGCATGTAATTCTATGTATCTATAGTAATTTTTATAATTTTAATATAAACCGTTATAAATAATCGAGAAAATTTGCACAAAGTTGGACTTAGAAGGATTTTGATGTAAAATTATCAGTTTTGGGAAAAATGCAGGTAAATATATATTATACTATTGGCCATGTAAAGTAAAAATGAATCAAAAATTACATAATTACATATTTAGCTATTGAATAAAGTGCCCTTTTTAATGGGATATTTTTGGGAGCATTCGACTTACAATTTTTCCAAAAACGAATATCGGTTTGTGATATAATTATGTGCCTATATATGGATAGTAATATTCATATATTCGAATGTAAAATAGTACTTATATGGTAATATATGCAATATTATATATTTATATATGCAATATTAACAAAAATTTATTAAATATTTAAAAATATTAGCAAAACACTTAATAAATTTACAACATATTGGCAAATAAAATTTTTGTCCTTTCTGCTAGCCAGCCCTCATTGTAACCTCTTATTTTAGCCCAAACAATTTTTTTTTAATGAATTGTTTGAATATTTAGTTTACTATTCGCTGCAGCATGTAATTCTATGTATCTATAGTAATTTTTATAATTTTAATATAAACCGTTATAAATAATCGAGAAAATTTGCACAAAGTTGGACTTAGAAGGATTTTGATGTAAAATTATCAGTTTTGGGAAAAATGCAGGTAAATACATATTATACTATTGGCCATGTAAAGTAAAAATGAATCAAAAATTACATAATTACATATTTAGCTATTGAATAAAGTGCCCTTTTTAATGGGATATTTTTGGGAGCATTCGACTTACAATTTTTCCAAAAACGAATATCGGTTTGTGATATAATTATGTGCCTATATATGGATAGTAATATTCATATATTCGAATGTAAAATAGTACTTATATGGTAATATATGCAATATTATATATTTATATATGGAATATTAACAAAAATTTATTAAATATTTAAAAATATTAGCAAAACACTTAATAAGTTTACAACATATTGGCAAATAAAATTTTTGTCCTTTCTGCTAGCCAGTCCTCATTGTAACCTCTTATTTTAGCCCAAACAATTTTTTTTTAATAAATTGTTTGAATATTTAGTTTACTATTCGCTGCAGCATGTAATTCTATGTATCTATAGTAATTTTTATAATTTTAATATAAACCGTTATAAATAATCGAGAAAATTTGCACAAAGTTGGACTTAGAAGGATTTTGATGTAAAATTATCAGTTTTGGGAAAAATGCAGGTAAATATATATTATACTATTGGCCATGTAAAGTAAAAATGAATCAAAAATTACATAATTACATATTTAGCTATTGAATAAAGTGCCCTTTTTAATGGGATATTTTTGGGAGCATTCGACTTACAATTTTTCCAAAAACGAATATCGGTTTGTGATATAATTATGTGCCTATATATGGATAGTAATATTCATATATTCGAATGTAAAATAGTACTTATATGGTAATATATGCAATATTATATATTTATATATGCAATATTAACAAAAATTTATTAAATATTTAAAAATATTAGCAAAACACTTAATAAATTTACAACATATTGGCAAATAAAATTTTTGTCCTTTCTGCTAGCCAGCCCTCATTGTAACCTCTTATTTTAGCCCAAACAATTTTTTTTTAATGAATTGTTTGAATATTTAGTTTACTATTCGCTGCAGCATGTAATTCTATGTATCTATAGTAATTTTTATAATTTTAATATAAACCGTTATAAATAATCGAGAAAATTTGCACAAAGTTGGACTTAGAAGGATTTTGATGTAAAATTATCAGTTTTGGGAAAAATGCAGGTAAATACATATTATACTATTGGCCACGTAAAGTAAAAATGAATCAAAAATTACATAATTACATATTTAGCTGTTGAATAAAGTGCCCTTTTTAATGGGATATTTTTGGGAGCATTCGACTTACAATTTTTCCAAAAACGAATATCGGTTTGTGATATAATTATGTGCCTATATATGGATAGTAATATTCATATATTCGAATGTAAAATAGTACTTATATGGTAATATATGCAATATTATATATTTATATATGGAATATTAACAAAAATTTATTAAATATTTAAAAATATTAGCAAAACACTTAATAAGTTTACAACATATTGGCAAATAAAATTTTTGTCCTTTCTGCTAGCCAGTCCTCATTGTAACCTCTTATTTTAGCCCAAACAATTTTTTTTTAATAAATTGTTTGAATATTTAGTTTACTATTCGCTGCAGCATGTAATTCTATGTATCTATAGTAATTTTTATAATTTTAATATAAACCGTTATAAATAATCGAGAAAATTTGCACAAAGTTGGACTTAGAAGGATTTTGATGTAAAATTATCAGTTTTGGGAAAAATGCAGGTAAATACATATTATACTATTGGCCACGTAAAGTAAAAATGAATCAAAAATTACATAATTACATATTTAGCTGTTGAATAAAGTGCCCTTTTTAATGGGATATTTTTGGGAGCATTCGACTTACAATTTTTCCAAAAACGAATATCGGTTTGTGATATAATTATGTGCCTATATATGGATAGTAATATTCATATATTCGAATGTAAAATAGTACTTATATGGTAATATATGCAATATTATATATTTATATATGGAATATTAACAAAAATTTATTAAATATTTAAAAATATTAGCAAAACACTTAATAAGTTTACAACATATTGGCAAATAAAATTTTTGTCCTTTCTGCTAGCCAGTCCTCATTGTAACCTCTTATTTTAGCCCAAACAATTTTTTTTTAATAAATTGTTTGAATATTTAGTTTACTATTCGCTGCAGCATGTAATTCTATGTATCTATAGTAATTTTTATAATTTTAATATAAACCGTTATAAATAATCGAGAAAATTTGCACAAAGTTGGACTTAGAAGGATTTTGATGTAAAATTATCAGTTTTGGGAAAAATGCAGGTAAATACATATTATACTATTGGCCATGTAAAGTAAAAATGAATCAAAAATTACATAATTACATATTTAGCTATTGAATAAAGTGCCCTTTTTAATGGGATATTTTTGGGAGCATTCGACTTACAATTTTTCCAAAAACGAATATCGGTTTGTGATATAATTATGTGCCTATATATGGATAGTAATATTCATATATTCGAATGTAAAATAGTACTTATATGGTAATATATGCAATATTATATATTTATATATGGAATATTAACAAAAATTTATTAAATATTTAAAAATATTAGCAAAACACTTAATAAGTTTACAACATATTGGCAAATAAAATTTTTGTCCTTTCTGCTAGCCAGTCCTCATTGTAACCTCTTATTTTAGCCCAAACAATTTTTTTTTAATAAATTGTTTGAATATTTAGTTTACTATTCGCTGCAGCATGTAATTCTATGTATCTATAGTAATTTTTATAATTTTAATATAAACCGTTATAAATAATCGAGAAAATTTGCACAAAGTTGGACTTAGAAGGATTTTGATGTAAAATTATCAGTTTTGGGAAAAATGCAGGTAAATATATATTATACTATTGGCCATGTAAAGTAAAAATGAATCAAAAATTACATAATTACATATTTAGCTATTGAATAAAGTGCCCTTTTTAATGGGATATTTTTGGGAGCATTCGACTTACAATTTTTCCAAAAACGAATATCGGTTTGTGATATAATTATGTGCCTATATATGGATAGTAATATTCATATATTCGAATGTAAAATAGTACTTATATGGTAATATATGCAATATTATATATTTATATATGCAATATTAACAAAAATTTATTAAATATTTAAAAATATTAGCAAAACACTTAATAAATTTACAACATATTGGCAAATAAAATTTTTGTCCTTTCTGCTAGCCAGCCCTCATTGTAACCTCTTATTTTAGCCCAAACAATTTTTTTTTAATGAATTGTTTGAATATTTAGTTTACTATTCGCTGCAGCATGTAATTCTATGTATCTATAGTAATTTTTATAATTTTAATATAAACCGTTATAAATAATCGAGAAAATTTGCACAAAGTTGGACTTAGAAGGATTTTGATGTAAAATTATCAGTTTTGGGAAAAATGCAGGTAAATACATATTATACTATTGGCCATGTAAAGTAAAAATGAATCAAAAATTACATAATTACATATTTAGCTATTGAATAAAGTGCCCTTTTTAATGGGATATTTTTGGGAGCATTCGACTTACAATTTTTCCAAAAACGAATATCGGTTTGTGATATAATTATGTGCCTATATATGGATAGTAATATTCATATATTCGAATGTAAAATAGTACTTATATGGTAATATATGCAATATTATATATTTATATATGGAATATTAACAAAAATTTATTAAATATTTAAAAATATTAGCAAAACACTTAATAAGTTTACAACATATTGGCAAATAAAATTTTTGTCCTTTCTGCTAGCCAGTCCTCATTGTAACCTCTTATTTTAGCCCAAACAATTTTTTTTTAATAAATTGTTTGAATATTTAGTTTACTATTCGCTGCAGCATGTAATTCTATGTATCTATAGTAATTTTTATAATTTTAATATAAACCGTTATAAATAATCGAGAAAATTTGCACAAAGTTGGACTTAGAAGGATTTTGATGTAAAATTATCAGTTTTGGGAAAAATGCAGGTAAATACATATTATACTATTGGCCATGTAAAGTAAAAATGAATCAAAAATTACATAATTACATATTTAGCTATTGAATAAAGTGCCCTTTTTAATGGGATATTTTTGGGAGCATTCGACTTACAATTTTTCCAAAAACGAATATCGGTTTGTGATATAATTATGTGCCTATATATGGATAGTAATATTCATATATTCGAATGTAAAATAGTACTTATATGGTAATATATGCAATATTATATATTTATATATGCAATATTAACAAAAATTTATTAAATATTTAAAAATATTAGCAAAACACTTAATAAATTTACAACATATTGGCAAATAAAATTTTTGTCCTTTCTGCTAGCCAGCCCTCATTGTAACCTCTTATTTTAGCCCAAACAATTTTTTTTTAATGAATTGTTTGAATATTTAGTTTACTATTCGCTGCAGCATGTAATTCTATGTATCTATAGTAATTTTTATAATTTTAATATAAACCGTTATAAATAATCGAGAAAATTTGCACAAAGTTGGACTTAGAAGGATTTTGATGTAAAATTATCAGTTTTGGGAAAAATGCAGGTAAATACATATTATACTATTGGCCATGTAAAGTAAAAATGAATCAAAAATTACATAATTACATATTTAGCTATTGAATAAAGTGCCCTTTTTAATGGGATATTTTTGGGAGCATTCGACTTACAATTTTTCCAAAAACGAATATCGGTTTGTGATATAATTATGTGCCTATATATGGATAGTAATATTCATATATTCGAATGTAAAATAGTACTTATATGGTAATATATGCAATATTATATATTTATATATGCAATATTAACAAAAATTTATTAAATATTTAAAAATATTAGCAAAACACTTAATAAGTTTACAACATATTGGCAAATAAAATTTTTGTCCTTTCTGCTAGCCAGTCCTCATTGTAACCTCTTATTTTAGCCCAAACAATTTTTTTTTAATAAATTGTTTGAATATTTAGTTTACTATTCGCTGCAGCATGTAATTCTATGTATCTATAGTAATTTTTATAATTTTAATATAAACCGTTATAAATAATCGAGAAAATTTGCACAAAGTTGGACTTAGAAGGATTTTGATGTAAAATTATCAGTTTTGGGAAAAATGCAGGTAAATACATATTATACTATTGGCCACGTAAAGTAAAAATGAATCAAAAATTACATAATTACATATTTAGATATTGAATAAAGTGCCCTTTTTAATGGGATATTTTTGGGAGCATTCGACTTACAATTTTTCCAAAAACGAATATCGGTTTGTGATATAATTATGTGCCTATATATGGATAGTAATATTCATATATTCGAATGTAAAATAGTACTTATATGGTAATATATGCAATATTATATATTTATATATGCAATATTAACAAAAATTTATTAAATATTTAAAAATATTAGCAAAACACTTAATAAGTTTACAACATATTGGCAAATAAAATTTTTGTCCTTTCTGCTAGCCAGCCCTCATTGTAACCTCTTATTTTAGCCCAAACAATTTTTTTTTAATAAATTGTTTGAATATTTAGTTTACTATTCGCTGCAGCATGTAATTCTATGTATCTATAGTAATTTTTATAATTTTAATATAAACCGTTATAAATAATCGAGAAAATTTGCACAAAGTTGGACTTAGAAGGATTTTGATGTAAAATTATCAGTTTTGGGAAAAATGCAGGTAAATACATATTATACTATTGGCCACGTAAAGTAAAAATGAATCAAAAATTACATAATTACATATTTAGCTATTGAATAAAGTGCCCTTTTTAATGGGATATTTTTGGGAGCATTCGACTTACAATTTTTCCAAAAACGAATATCGGTTTGTGATATAATTATGTGCCTATATATGGATAGTAATATTCATATATTCGAATGTAAAATAGTACTTATATGGTAATATATGCAATATTATATATTTATATATGGAATATTAACAAAAATTTATTAAATATTTAAAAATATTAGCAAAACACTTAATAAGTTTACAACATATTGGCAAATAAAATTTTTGTCCTTTCTGCTAGCCAGTCCTCATTGTAACCTCTTATTTTAGCCCAAACAATTTTTTTTTAATAAATTGTTTGAATATTTAGTTTACTATTCGCTGCAGCATGTAATTCTATGTATCTATAGTAATTTTTATAATTTTAATATAAACCGTTATAAATAATCGAGAAAATTTGCACAAAGTTGGACTTAGAAGGATTTTGATGTAAAATTATCAGTTTTGGGAAAAATGCAGGTAAATACATATTATACTATTGGCCATGTAAAGTAAAAATGAATCAAAAATTACATAATTACATATTTAGCTATTGAATAAAGTGCCCTTTTTAATGGGATATTTTTGGGAGCATTCGACTTACAATTTTTCCAAAAACGAATATCGGTTTGTGATATAATTATGTGCCTATATATGGATAGTAATATTCATATATTCGAATGTAAAATAGTACTTATATGGTAATATATGCAATATTATATATTTATATATGGAATATTAACAAAAATTTATTAAATATTTAAAAATATTAGCAAAACACTTAATAAGTTTACAACATATTGGCAAATAAAATTTTTGTCCTTTCTGCTAGCCAGTCCTCATTGTAACCTCTTATTTTAGCCCAAACAATTTTTTTTTAATAAATTGTTTGAATATTTAGTTTACTATTCGCTGCAGCATGTAATTCTATGTATCTATAGTAATTTTTATAATTTTAATATAAACCGTTATAAATAATCGAGAAAATTTGCACAAAGTTGGACTTAGAAGGATTTTGATGTAAAATTATCAGTTTTGGGAAAAATGCAGGTAAATATATATTATACTATTGGCCATGTAAAGTAAAAATGAATCAAAAATTACATAATTACATATTTAGCTATTGAATAAAGTGCCCTTTTTAATGGGATATTTTTGGGAGCATTCGACTTACAATTTTTCCAAAAACGAATATCGGTTTGTGATATAATTATGTGCCTATATATGGATAGTAATATTCATATATTCGAATGTAAAATAGTACTTATATGGTAATATATGCAATATTATATATTTATATATGCAATATTAACAAAAATTTATTAAATATTTAAAAATATTAGCAAAACACTTAATAAATTTACAACATATTGGCAAATAAAATTTTTGTCCTTTCTGCTAGCCAGCCCTCATTGTAACCTCTTATTTTAGCCCAAACAATTTTTTTTTAATGAATTGTTTGAATATTTAGTTTACTATTCGCTGCAGCATGTAATTCTATGTATCTATAGTAATTTTTATAATTTTAATATAAACCGTTATAAATAATCGAGAAAATTTGCACAAAGTTGGACTTAGAAGGATTTTGATGTAAAATTATCAGTTTTGGGAAAAATGCAGGTAAATACATATTATACTATTGGCCATGTAAAGTAAAAATGAATCAAAAATTACATAATTACATATTTAGCTATTGAATAAAGTGCCCTTTTTAATGGGATATTTTTGGGAGCATTCGACTTACAATTTTTCCAAAAACGAATATCGGTTTGTGATATAATTATGTGCCTATATATGGATAGTAATATTCATATATTCGAATGTAAAATAGTACTTATATGGTAATATATGCAATATTATATATTTATATATGCAATATTAACAAAAATTTATTAAATATTTAAAAATATTAGCAAAACACTTAATAAGTTTACAACATATTGGCAAATAAAATTTTTGTCCTTTCTGCTAGCCAGCCCTCATTGTAACCTCTTATTTTAGCCCAAACAATTTTTTTTTAATAAATTGTTTGAATATTTAGTTTACTATTCGCTGCAGCATGTAATTCTATGTATCTATAGTAATTTTTATAATTTTAATATAAACCGTTATAAATAATCGAGAAAATTTGCACAAAGTTGGACTTAGAAGGATTTTGATGTAAAATTATCAGTTTTGGGAAAAATGCAGGTAAATACATATTATACTATTGGCCACGTAAAGTAAAAATGAATCAAAAATTACATAATTACATATTTAGCTATTGAATAAAGTGCCCTTTTTAATGGGATATTTTTGGGAGCATTCGACTTACAATTTTTCCAAAAACGAATATCGGTTTGTGATATAATTATGTGCCTATATATGGATAGTAATATTCATATATTCGAATGTAAAATAGTACTTATATGGTAATATATGCAATATTATATATTTATATATGCAATATTAACAAAAATTTATTAAATATTTAAAAATATTAGCAAAACACTTAATAAGTTTACAACATATTGGCAAATAAAATTTTTGTCCTTTCTGCTAGCCAGTCCTCATTGTAACCTCTTATTTTAGCCCAAACAATTTTTTTTTAATAAATTGTTTGAATATTTAGTTTACTATTCGCTGCAGCATGTAATTCTATGTATCTATAGTAATTTTTATAATTTTAATATAAACCGTTATAAATAATCGAGAAAATTTGCACAAAGTTGGACTTAGAAGGATTTTGATGTAAAATTATCAGTTTTTGGAAAAATGCAGGTAAATACATATTATACTATTGGCCATGTAAAGTAAAAATGAATCAAAAATTACATAATTACATATTTAGCTATTGAATAAAGTGCCCTTTTTAATGGGATATTTTTGGGAGCATTCGACTTACAATTTTTCCAAAAACGAATATCGGTTTGTGATATAATTATGTGCCTATATATGGATAGTAATATTCATATATTCGAATGTAAAATAGTACTTATATGGTAATATATGCAATATTATATATTTATATATGCAATATTAACAAAAATTTATTAAATATTTAAAAATATTAGCAAAACACTTAATAAATTTACAACATATTGGCAAATAAAATTTTTGTCCTTTCTGCTAGCCAGCCCTCATTGTAACCTCTTATTTTAGCCCAAACAATTTTTTTTTAATGAATTGTTTGAATATTTAGTTTACTATTCGCTGCAGCATGTAATTCTATGTATCTATAGTAATTTTTATAATTTTAATATAAACCGTTATAAATAATCGAGAAAATTTGCACAAAGTTGGACTTAGAAGGATTTTGATGTAAAATTATCAGTTTTGGGAAAAATGCAGGTAAATACACATTATACTATTGGCCACGTAAAGTAAAAATGAATCAAAAATTACATAATTACATATTTAGCTATTGAATAAAGTGCCCTTTTTAATGGGATATTTTTGGGAGCATTGGACTTACAATTTTTCCAAAAACGAATATCGGTTTGTGATATAATTATGTGCCTATATATGGATAGTAATATTCATATATTCGAATGTAAAATAGTACTTATATGGTAATATATGCAATATTATATATTTATATATGGAATATTAACAAAAATTTATTAAATATTTAAAAATATTAGCAAAACACTTAATAAGTTTACAACATATTGGCAAATAAAATTTTTGTCCTTTCTGCTAGCCAGCCCTCATTGTAACCTCTTATTTTAGCCCAAACAATTTTTTTTTAATGAATTGTTTGAATATTTAGTTTACTATTCGCTGCAGCATGTAATTCTATGTATCTATAGTAATTTTTATAATTTTAATATAAACCGTTATAAATAATCGAGAAAATTTGCACAAAGTTGGACTTAGAAGGATTTTGATGTAAAATTATCAGTTTTGGGAAAAATGCAGGTAAATACATATTATACTATTGGCCATGTAAAGTAAAAATGAATCAAAAATTACATAATTACATATTTAGCTATTGAATAAAGTGCCCTTTTTAATGGGATATTTTTGGGAGCATTCGACTTACAATTTTTCCAAAAACGAATATCGGTTTGTGATATAATTATGTGCCTATATATGGATAGTAATATTCATATATTCGAATGTAAAATAGTACTTATATGGTAATATATGCAATATTATATATTTATATATGCAATATTAACAAAAATTTATTAAATATTTAAAAATATTAGCAAAACACTTAATAAATTTACAACATATTGGCAAATAAAATTTTTGTCCTTTCTGCTAGCCAGCCCTCATTGTAACCTCTTATTTTAGCCCAAACAATTTTTTTTTAATGAATTGTTTGAATATTTAGTTTACTATTCGCTGCAGCATGTAATTCTATGTATCTATAGTAATTTTTATAATTTTAATATAAACCGTTATAAATAATCGAGAAAATTTGCACAAAGTTGGACTTAGAAGGATTTTGATGTAAAATTATCAGTTTTGGGAAAAATGCAGGTAAATACATATTATACTATTGGCCATGTAAAGTAAAAATGAATCAAAAATTACATAATTACATATTTAGCTATTGAATAAAGTGCCCTTTTTAATGGGATATTTTTGGGAGCATTCGACTTACAATTTTTCCAAAAACGAATATCGGTTTGTGATATAATTATGTGCCTATATATGGATAGTAATATTCATATATTCGAATGTAAAATAGTACTTATATGGTAATATATGCAATATTATATATTTATATATGCAATATTAACAAAAATTTATTAAATATTTAAAAATATTAGCAAAACACTTAATAAGTTTACAACATATTGGCAAATAAAATTTTTGTCCTTTCTGCTAGCCAGCCCTCATTGTAACCTCTTATTTTAGCCCAAACAATTTTTTTTTAATAAATTGTTTGAATATTTAGTTTACTATTCGCTGCAGCATGTAATTCTATGTATCTATAGTAATTTTTATAATTTTAATATAAACCGTTATAAATAATCGAGAAAATTTGCACAAAGTTGGACTTAGAAGGATTTTGATGTAAAATTATCAGTTTTGGGAAAAATGCAGGTAAATACATATTATACTATTGGCCACGTAAAGTAAAAATGAATCAAAAATTACATAATTACATATTTAGCTATTGAATAAAGTGCCCTTTTTAATGGGATATTTTTGGGAGCATTGGACTTACAATTTTTCCAAAAACGAATATCGGTTTGTGATATAATTATGTGCCTATATATGGATAGTAATATTCATATATTCGAATGTAAAATAGTACTTATATGGTAATATATGCAATATTATATATTTATATATGGAATATTAACAAAAATTTATTAAATATTTAAAAATATTAGCAAAACACTTAATAAGTTTACAACATATTGGCAAATAAAATTTTTGTCCTTTCTGCTAGCCAGCCCTCATTGTAACCTCTTATTTTAGCCCAAACAATTTTTTTTTAATGAATTGTTTGAATATTTAGTTTACTATTCGCTGCAGCATGTAATTCTATGTATCTATAGTAATTTTTATAATTTTAATATAAACCGTTATAAATAATCGAGAAAATTTGCACAAAGTTGGACTTAGAAGGATTTTGATGTAAAATTATCAGTTTTGGGAAAAATGCAGGTAAATACATATTATACTATTGGCCATGTAAAGTAAAAATGAATCAAAAATTACATAATTACATATTTAGCTATTGAATAAAGTGCCCTTTTTAATGGGATATTTTTGGGAGCATTCGACTTACAATTTTTCCAAAAACGAATATCGGTTTGTGATATAATTATGTGCCTATATATGGATAGTAATATTCATATATTCGAATGTAAAATAGTACTTATATGGTAATATATGCAATATTATATATTTATATATGCAATATTAACAAAAATTTATTAAATATTTAAAAATATTAGCAAAACACTTAATAAATTTACAACATATTGGCAAATAAAATTTTTGTCCTTTCTGCTAGCCAGCCCTCATTGTAACCTCTTATTTTAGCCCAAACAATTTTTTTTTAATGAATTGTTTGAATATTTAGTTTACTATTCGCTGCAGCATGTAATTCTATGTATCTATAGTAATTTTTATAATTTTAATATAAACCGTTATAAATAATCGAGAAAATTTGCACAAAGTTGGACTTAGAAGGATTTTGATGTAAAATTATCAGTTTTGGGAAAAATGCAGGTAAATACATATTATACTATTGGCCATGTAAAGTAAAAATGAATCAAAAATTACATAATTACATATTTAGCTATTGAATAACGCGCTATCTCAGAGTGGATATTTTTGGGAGCATTCGACTTACAATTTTTCCAAAAACGAATATCGGTTTGTGATATAATTATGTGCCTATATATGGATAGTAATATTCATATATTCGAATGTAAAATAGTACTTATATGGTAATATATGCAATATTATATATTTATATATGGAATATTAACAAAAATTTATTAAATATTTAAAAATATTAGCAAAACACTTAATAAGTTTACAACATATTGGCAAATAAAATTTTTGTCCTTTCTGCTAGCCAGCCCTCATTGTAACCTCTTATTTTAGCCCAAACAATTTTTTTTTAATAAATTGTTTGAATATTTAGTTTACTATTCGCTGCAGCATGTAATTCTATGTATCTATAGTAATTTTTATAATTTTAATATAAACCGTTATAAATAATCGAGAAAATTTGCACAAAGTTGGACTTAGAAGGATTTTGATGTAAAATTATCAGTTTTGGGAAAAATGCAGGTAAATACATATTATACTATTGGCCATGTAAAGTAAAAATGAATCAAAAATTACATAATTACATATTTAGCTATTGAATAAAGTGCCCTTTTTAATGGGATATTTTTGGGAGCATTCGACTTACAATTTTTCCAAAAACGAATATCGGTTTGTGATATAATTATGTGCCTATATATGGATAGTAATATTCATATATTCGAATGTAAAATAGTACTTATATGGTAATATATGCAATATTATATATTTATATATGCAATATTAACAAAAATTTATTAAATATTTAAAAATATTAGCAAAACACTTAATAAGTTTACAACATATTGGCAAATAAAATTTTTGTCCTTTCTGCTAGCCAGCCCTCATTGTAACCTCTTATTTTAGCCCAAACAATTTTTTTTTAATAAATTGTTTGAATATTTAGTTTACTATTCGCTGCAGCATGTAATTCTATGTATCTATAGTAATTTTTATAATTTTAATATAAACCGTTATAAATAATCGAGAAAATTTGCACAAAGTTGGACTTAGAAGGATTTTGATGTAAAATTATCAGTTTTGGGAAAAATGCAGGTAAATACATATTATACTATTGGCCACGTAAAGTAAAAATGAATCAAAAATTACATAATTACATATTTAGCTATTGAATAAAGTGCCCTTTTTAATGGGATATTTTTGGGAGCATTCGACTTACAATTTTTCCAAAAACGAATATCGGTTTGTGATATAATTATGTGCCTATATATGGATAGTAATATTCATATATTCGAATGTAAAATAGTACTTATATGGTAATATATGCAATATTATATATTTATATATGCAATATTAACAAAAATTTATTAAATATTTAAAAATATTAGCAAAACACTTAATAAGTTTACAACATATTGGCAAATAAAATTTTTGTCCTTTCTGCTAGCCAGCCCTCATTGTAACCTCTTATTTTAGCCCAAACAATTTTTTTTTAATAAATTGTTTGAATATTTAGTTTACTATTCGCTGCAGCATGTAATTCTATGTATCTATAGTAATTTTTATAATTTTAATATAAACCGTTATAAATAATCGAGAAAATTTGCACAAAGTTGGACTTAGAAGGATTTTGATGTAAAATTATCAGTTTTGGGAAAAATGCAGGTAAATACATATTATACTATTGGCCACGTAAAGTAAAAATGAATCAAAAATTACATAATTACATATTTAGCTATTGAATAAAGTGCCCTTTTTAATGGGATATTTTTGGGAGCATTCGACTTACAATTTTTCCAAAAACGAATATCGGTTTGTGATATAATTATGTGCCTATATATGGATAGTAATATTCATATATTCGAATGTAAAATAGTACTTATATGGTAATATATGCAATATTATATATTTATATATGCAATATTAACAAAAATTTATTAAATATTTAAAAATATTAGCAAAACACTTAATAAGTTTACAACATATTGGCAAATAAAATTTTTGTCCTTTCTGCTAGCCAGTCCTCATTGTAACCTCTTATTTTAGCCCAAACAATTTTTTTTTAATAAATTGTTTGAATATTTAGTTTACTATTCGCTGCAGCATGTAATTCTATGTATCTATAGTAATTTTTATAATTTTAATATAAACCGTTATAAATAATCGAGAAAATTTGCACAAAGTTGGACTTAGAAGGATTTTGATGTAAAATTATCAGTTTTGGGAAAAATGCAGGTAAATACATATTATACTATTGGCCATGTAAAGTAAAAATGAATCAAAAATTACATAATTACATATTTAGCTATTGAATAAAGTGCCCTTTTTAATGGGATATTTTTGGGAGCATTCGACTTACAATTTTTCCAAAAACGAATATCGGTTTGTGATATAATTATGTGCCTATATATGGATAGTAATATTCATATATTCGAATGTAAAATAGTACTTATATGGTAATATATGCAATATTATATATTTATATATGCAATATTAACAAAAATTTATTAAATATTTAAAAATATTAGCAAAACACTTAATAAATTTACAACATATTGGCAAATAAAATTTTTGTCCTTTCTGCTAGCCAGCCCTCATTGTAACCTCTTATTTTAGCCCAAACAATTTTTTTTTAATGAATTGTTTGAATATTTAGTTTACTATTCGCTGCAGCATGTAATTCTATGTATCTATAGTAATTTTTATAATTTTAATATAAACCGTTATAAATAATCGAGAAAATTTGCACAAAGTTGGACTTAGAAGGATTTTGATGTAAAATTATCAGTTTTGGGAAAAATGCAGGTAAATACACATTATACTATTGGCCACGTAAAGTAAAAATGAATCAAAAATTACATAATTACATATTTAGCTATTGAATAAAGTGCCCTTTTTAATGGGATATTTTTGGGAGCATTGGACTTACAATTTTTCCAAAAACGAATATCGGTTTGTGATATAATTATGTGCCTATATATGGATAGTAATATTCATATATTCGAATGTAAAATAGTACTTATATGGTAATATATGCAATATTATATATTTATATATGGAATATTAACAAAAATTTATTAAATATTTAAAAATATTAGCAAAACACTTAATAAGTTTACAACATATTGGCAAATAAAATTTTTGTCCTTTCTGCTAGCCAGCCCTCATTGTAACCTCTTATTTTAGCCCAAACAATTTTTTTTTAATGAATTGTTTGAATATTTAGTTTACTATTCGCTGCAGCATGTAATTCTATGTATCTATAGTAATTTTTATAATTTTAATATAAACCGTTATAAATAATCGAGAAAATTTGCACAAAGTTGGACTTAGAAGGATTTTGATGTAAAATTATCAGTTTTGGGAAAAATGCAGGTAAATACATATTATACTATTGGCCATGTAAAGTAAAAATGAATCAAAAATTACATAATTACATATTTAGCTATTGAATAAAGTGCCCTTTTTAATGGGATATTTTTGGGAGCATTCGACTTACAATTTTTCCAAAAACGAATATCGGTTTGTGATATAATTATGTGCCTATATATGGATAGTAATATTCATATATTCGAATGTAAAATAGTACTTATATGGTAATATATGCAATATTATATATTTATATATGCAATATTAACAAAAATTTATTAAATATTTAAAAATATTAGCAAAACACTTAATAAATTTACAACATATTGGCAAATAAAATTTTTGTCCTTTCTGCTAGCCAGCCCTCATTGTAACCTCTTATTTTAGCCCAAACAATTTTTTTTTAATGAATTGTTTGAATATTTAGTTTACTATTCGCTGCAGCATGTAATTCTATGTATCTATAGTAATTTTTATAATTTTAATATAAACCGTTATAAATAATCGAGAAAATTTGCACAAAGTTGGACTTAGAAGGATTTTGATGTAAAATTATCAGTTTTGGGAAAAATGCAGGTAAATACATATTATACTATTGGCCATGTAAAGTAAAAATGAATCAAAAATTACATAATTACATATTTAGCTATTGAATAAAGTGCCCTTTTTAATGGGATATTTTTGGGAGCATTCGACTTACAATTTTTCCAAAAACGAATATCGGTTTGTGATATAATTATGTGCCTATATATGGATAGTAATATTCATATATTCGAATGTAAAATAGTACTTATATGGTAATATATGCAATATTATATATTTATATATGCAATATTAACAAAAATTTATTAAATATTTAAAAATATTAGCAAAACACTTAATAAGTTTACAACATATTGGCAAATAAAATTTTTGTCCTTTCTGCTAGCCAGCCCTCATTGTAACCTCTTATTTTAGCCCAAACAATTTTTTTTTAATAAATTGTTTGAATATTTAGTTTACTATTCGCTGCAGCATGTAATTCTATGTATCTATAGTAATTTTTATAATTTTAATATAAACCGTTATAAATAATCGAGAAAATTTGCACAAAGTTGGACTTAGAAGGATTTTGATGTAAAATTATCAGTTTTGGGAAAAATGCAGGTAAATACATATTATACTATTGGCCACGTAAAGTAAAAATGAATCAAAAATTACATAATTACATATTTAGCTATTGAATAAAGTGCCCTTTTTAATGGGATATTTTTGGGAGCATTCGACTTACAATTTTTCCAAAAACGAATATCGGTTTGTGATATAATTATGTGCCTATATATGGATAGTAATATTCATATATTCGAATGTAAAATAGTACTTATATGGTAATATATGCAATATTATATATTTATATATGGAATATTAACAAAAATTTATTAAATATTTAAAAATATTAGCAAAACACTTAATAAGTTTACAACATATTGGCAAATAAAATTTTTGTCCTTTCTGCTAGCCAGCCCTCATTGTAACCTCTTATTTTAGCCCAAACAATTTTTTTTTAATGAATTGTTTGAATATTTAGTTTACTATTCGCTGCAGCATGTAATTCTATGTATCTATAGTAATTTTTATAATTTTAATATAAACCGTTATAAATAATCGAGAAAATTTGCACAAAGTTGGACTTAGAAGGATTTTGATGTAAAATTATCAGTTTTGGGAAAAATGCAGGTAAATACATATTATACTATTGGCCATGTAAAGTAAAAATGAATCAAAAATTACATAATTACATATTTAGCTATTGAATAAAGTGCCCTTTTTAATGGGATATTTTTGGGAGCATTCGACTTACAATTTTTCCAAAAACGAATATCGGTTTGTGATATAATTATGTGCCTATATATGGATAGTAATATTCATATATTCGAATGTAAAATAGTACTTATATGGTAATATATGCAATATTATATATTTATATATGCAATATTAACAAAAATTTATTAAATATTTAAAAATATTAGCAAAACACTTAATAAATTTACAACATATTGGCAAATAAAATTTTTGTCCTTTCTGCTAGCCAGCCCTCATTGTAACCTCTTATTTTAGCCCAAACAATTTTTTTTTAATGAATTGTTTGAATATTTAGTTTACTATTCGCTGCAGCATGTAATTCTATGTATCTATAGTAATTTTTATAATTTTAATATAAACCGTTATAAATAATCGAGAAAATTTGCACAAAGTTGGACTTAGAAGGATTTTGATGTAAAATTATCAGTTTTGGGAAAAATGCAGGTAAATACATATTATACTATTGGCCATGTAAAGTAAAAATGAATCAAAAATTACATAATTACATATTTAGCTGTTGAATAAAGTGCCCTTTTTAATGGGATATTTTTGGGAGCATTCGACTTACAATTTTTCCAAAAACGAATATCGGTTTGTGATATAATTATGTGCCTATATATGGATAGTAATATTCATATATTCGAATGTAAAATAGTACTTATATGGTAATATATGCAATATTATATATTTATATATGCAATATTAACAAAAATTTATTAAATATTTAAAAATATTAGCAAAACACTTAATAAGTTTACAACATATTGGCAAATAAAATTTTTGTCCTTTCTGCTAGCCAGCCCTCATTGTAACCTCTTATTTTAGCCCAAACAATTTTTTTTTAATAAATTGTTTGAATATTTAGTTTACTATTCGCTGCAGCATGTAATTCTATGTATCTATAGTAATTTTTATAATTTTAATATAAACCGTTATAAATAATCGAGAAAATTTGCACAAAGTTGGACTTAGAAGGATTTTGATGTAAAATTATCAGTTTTGGGAAAAATGCAGGTAAATACATATTATACTATTGGCCATGTAAAGTAAAAATGAATCAAAAATTACATAATTACATATTTAGCTATTGAATAAAGTGCCCTTTTTAATGGGATATTTTTGGGAGCATTCGACTTACAATTTTTCCAAAAACGAATATCGGTTTGTGATATAATTATGTGCCTATATATGGATAGTAATATTCATATATTCGAATGTAAAATAGTACTTATATGGTAATATATGCAATATTATATATTTATATATGCAATATTAACAAAAATTTATTAAATATTTAAAAATATTAGCAAAACACTTAATAAGTTTACAACATATTGGCAAATAAAATTTTTGTCCTTTCTGCTAGCCAGCCCTCATTGTAACCTCTTATTTTAGCCCAAACAATTTTTTTTTAATAAATTGTTTGAATATTTAGTTTACTATTCGCTGCAGCATGTAATTCTATGTATCTATAGTAATTTTTATAATTTTAATATAAACCGTTATAAATAATCGAGAAAATTTGCACAAAGTTGGACTTAGAAGGATTTTGATGTAAAATTATCAGTTTTGGGAAAAATGCAGGTAAATACATATTATACTATTGGCCACGTAAAGTAAAAATGAATCAAAAATTACATAATTACATATTTAGCTATTGAATAAAGTGCCCTTTTTAATGGGATATTTTTGGGAGCATTCGACTTACAATTTTTCCAAAAACGAATATCGGTTTGTGATATAATTATGTGCCTATATATGGATAGTAATATTCATATATTCGAATGTAAAATAGTACTTATATGGTAATATATGCAATATTATATATTTATATATGCAATATTAACAAAAATTTATTAAATATTTAAAAATATTAGCAAAACACTTAATAAGTTTACAACATATTGGCAAATAAAATTTTTGTCCTTTCTGCTAGCCAGTCCTCATTGTAACCTCTTATTTTAGCCCAAACAATTTTTTTTTAATAAATTGTTTGAATATTTAGTTTACTATTCGCTGCAGCATGTAATTCTATGTATCTATAGTAATTTTTATAATTTTAATATAAACCGTTATAAATAATCGAGAAAATTTGCACAAAGTTGGACTTAGAAGGATTTTGATGTAAAATTATCAGTTTTGGGAAAAATGCAGGTAAATACATATTATACTATTGGCCATGTAAAGTAAAAATGAATCAAAAATTACATAATTACATATTTAGCTATTGAATAAAGTGCCCTTTTTAATGGGATATTTTTGGGAGCATTCGACTTACAATTTTTCCAAAAACGAATATCGGTTTGTGATATAATTATGTGCCTATATATGGATAGTAATATTCATATATTCGAATGTAAAATAGTACTTATATGGTAATATATGCAATATTATATATTTATATATGCAATATTAACAAAAATTTATTAAATATTTAAAAATATTAGCAAAACACTTAATAAATTTACAACATATTGGCAAATAAAATTTTTGTCCTTTCTGCTAGCCAGCCCTCATTGTAACCTCTTATTTTAGCCCAAACAATTTTTTTTTAATGAATTGTTTGAATATTTAGTTTACTATTCGCTGCAGCATGTAATTCTATGTATCTATAGTAATTTTTATAATTTTAATATAAACCGTTATAAATAATCGAGAAAATTTGCACAAAGTTGGACTTAGAAGGATTTTGATGTAAAATTATCAGTTTTGGGAAAAATGCAGGTAAATACATATTATACTATTGGCCATGTAAAGTAAAAATGAATCAAAAATTACATAATTACATATTTAGCTATTGAATAAAGTGCCCTTTTTAATGGGATATTTTTGGGAGCATTCGACTTACAATTTTTCCAAAAACGAATATCGGTTTGTGATATAATTATGTGCCTATATATGGATAGTAATATTCATATATTCGAATGTAAAATAGTACTTATATGGTAATATATGCAATATTATATATTTATATATGCAATATTAACAAAAATTTATTAAATATTTAAAAATATTAGCAAAACACTTAATAAATTTACAACATATTGGCAAATAAAATTTTTGTCCTTTCTGCTAGCCAGCCCTCATTGTAACCTCTTATTTTAGCCCAAACAATTTTTTTTTAATGAATTGTTTGAATATTTAGTTTACTATTCGCTGCAGCATGTAATTCTATGTATCTATAGTAATTTTTATAATTTTAATATAAACCGTTATAAATAATCGAGAAAATTTGCACAAAGTTGGACTTAGAAGGATTTTGATGTAAAATTATCAGTTTTGGGAAAAATGCAGGTAAATACATATTATACTATTGGCCATGTAAAGTAAAAATGAATCAAAAATTACATAATTACATATTTAGCTATTGAATAAAGTGCCCTTTTTAATGGGATATTTTTGGGAGCATTCGACTTACAATTTTTCCAAAAACGAATATCGGTTTGTGATATAATTATGTGCCTATATATGGATAGTAATATTCATATATTCGAATGTAAAATAGTACTTATATGGTAATATATGCAATATTATATATTTATATATGCAATATTAACAAAAATTTATTAAATATTTAAAAATATTAGCAAAACACTTAATAAGTTTACAACATATTGGCAAATAAAATTTTTGTCCTTTCTGCTAGCCAGCCCTCATTGTAACCTCTTATTTTAGCCCAAACAATTTTTTTTTAATAAATTGTTTGAATATTTAGTTTACTATTCGCTGCAGCATGTAATTCTATGTATCTATAGTAATTTTTATAATTTTAATATAAACCGTTATAAATAATCGAGAAAATTTGCACAAAGTTGGACTTAGAAGGATTTTGATGTAAAATTATCAGTTTTGGGAAAAATGCAGGTAAATACATATTATACTATTGGCCATGTAAAGTAAAAATGAATCAAAAATTACATAATTACATATTTAGCTATTGAATAAAGTGCCCTTTTTAATGGGATATTTTTGGGAGCATTCGACTTACAATTTTTCCAAAAACGAATATCGGTTTGTGATATAATTATGTGCCTATATATGGATAGTAATATTCATATATTCGAATGTAAAATAGTACTTATATGGTAATATATGCAATATTATATATTTATATATGCAATATTAACAAAAATTTATTAAATATTTAAAAATATTAGCAAAACACTTAATAAGTTTACAACATATTGGCAAATAAAATTTTTGTCCTTTCTGCTAGCCAGCCCTCATTGTAACCTCTTATTTTAGCCCAAACAATTTTTTTTTAATAAATTGTTTGAATATTTAGTTTACTATTCGCTGCAGCATGTAATTCTATGTATCTATAGTAATTTTTATAATTTTAATATAAACCGTTATAAATAATCGAGAAAATTTGCACAAAGTTGGACTTAGAAGGATTTTGATGTAAAATTATCAGTTTTGGGAAAAATGCAGGTAAATACATATTATACTATTGGCCACGTAAAGTAAAAATGAATCAAAAATTACATAATTACATATTTAGCTATTGAATAAAGTGCCCTTTTTAATGGGATATTTTTGGGAGCATTCGACTTACAATTTTTCCAAAAACGAATATCGGTTTGTGATATAATTATGTGCCTATATATGGATAGTAATATTCATATATTCGAATGTAAAATAGTACTTATATGGTAATATATGCAATATTATATATTTATATATGCAATATTAACAAAAATTTATTAAATATTTAAAAATATTAGCAAAACACTTAATAAGTTTACAACATATTGGCAAATAAAATTTTTGTCCTTTCTGCTAGCCAGTCCTCATTGTAACCTCTTATTTTAGCCCAAACAATTTTTTTTTAATAAATTGTTTGAATATTTAGTTTACTATTCGCTGCAGCATGTAATTCTATGTATCTATAGTAATTTTTATAATTTTAATATAAACCGTTATAAATAATCGAGAAAATTTGCACAAAGTTGGACTTAGAAGGATTTTGATGTAAAATTATCAGTTTTGGGAAAAATGCAGGTAAATACATATTATACTATTGGCCATGTAAAGTAAAAATGAATCAAAAATTACATAATTACATATTTAGCTATTGAATAAAGTGCCCTTTTTAATGGGATATTTTTGGGAGCATTCGACTTACAATTTTTCCAAAAACGAATATCGGTTTGTGATATAATTATGTGCCTATATATGGATAGTAATATTCATATATTCGAATGTAAAATAGTACTTATATGGTAATATATGCAATATTATATATTTATATATGCAATATTAACAAAAATTTATTAAATATTTAAAAATATTAGCAAAACACTTAATAAATTTACAACATATTGGCAAATAAAATTTTTGTCCTTTCTGCTAGCCAGCCCTCATTGTAACCTCTTATTTTAGCCCAAACAATTTTTTTTTAATGAATTGTTTGAATATTTAGTTTACTATTCGCTGCAGCATGTAATTCTATGTATCTATAGTAATTTTTATAATTTTAATATAAACCGTTATAAATAATCGAGAAAATTTGCACAAAGTTGGACTTAGAAGGATTTTGATGTAAAATTATCAGTTTTGGGAAAAATGCAGGTAAATACATATTATACTATTGGCCATGTAAAGTAAAAATGAATCAAAAATTACATAATTACATATTTAGCTATTGAATAAAGTGCCCTTTTTAATGGGATATTTTTGGGAGCATTCGACTTACAATTTTTCCAAAAACGAATATCGGTTTGTGATATAATTATGTGCCTATATATGGATAGTAATATTCATATATTCGAATGTAAAATAGTACTTATATGGTAATATATGCAATATTATATATTTATATATGCAATATTAACAAAAATTTATTAAATATTTAAAAATATTAGCAAAACACTTAATAAGTTTACAACATATTGGCAAATAAAATTTTTGTCCTTTCTGCTAGCCAGCCCTCATTGTAACCTCTTATTTTAGCCCAAACAATTTTTTTTTAATAAATTGTTTGAATATTTAGTTTACTATTCGCTGCAGCATGTAATTCTATGTATCTATAGTAATTTTTATAATTTTAATATAAACCGTTATAAATAATCGAGAAAATTTGCACAAAGTTGGACTTAGAAGGATTTTGATGTAAAATTATCAGTTTTGGGAAAAATGCAGGTAAATACATATTATACTATTGGCCACGTAAAGTAAAAATGAATCAAAAATTACATAATTACATATTTAGCTATTGAATAAAGTGCCCTTTTTAATGGGATATTTTTGGGAGCATTCGACTTACAATTTTTCCAAAAACGAATATCGGTTTGTGATATAATTATGTGCCTATATATGGATAGTAATATTCATATATTCGAATGTAAAATAGTACTTATATGGTAATATATGCAATATTATATATTTATATATGCAATATTAACAAAAATTTATTAAATATTTAAAAATATTAGCAAAACACTTAATAAGTTTACAACATATTGGCAAATAAAATTTTTGTCCTTTCTGCTAGCCAGTCCTCATTGTAACCTCTTATTTTAGCCCAAACAATTTTTTTTTAATAAATTGTTTGAATATTTAGTTTACTATTCGCTGCAGCATGTAATTCTATGTATCTATAGTAATTTTTATAATTTTAATATAAACCGTTATAAATAATCGAGAAAATTTGCACAAAGTTGGACTTAGAAGGATTTTGATGTAAAATTATCAGTTTTGGGAAAAATGCAGGTAAATACATATTATACTATTGGCCATGTAAAGTAAAAATGAATCAAAAATTACATAATTACATATTTAGCTATTGAATAAAGTGCCCTTTTTAATGGGATATTTTTGGGAGCATTCGACTTACAATTTTTCCAAAAACGAATATCGGTTTGTGATATAATTATGTGCCTATATATGGATAGTAATATTCATATATTCGAATGTAAAATAGTACTTATATGGTAATATATGCAATATTATATATTTATATATGCAATATTAACAAAAATTTATTAAATATTTAAAAATATTAGCAAAACACTTAATAAATTTACAACATATTGGCAAATAAAATTTTTGTCCTTTCTGCTAGCCAGCCCTCATTGTAACCTCTTATTTTAGCCCAAACAATTTTTTTTTAATGAATTGTTTGAATATTTAGTTTACTATTCGCTGCAGCATGTAATTCTATGTATCTATAGTAATTTTTATAATTTTAATATAAACCGTTATAAATAATCGAGAAAATTTGCACAAAGTTGGACTTAGAAGGATTTTGATGTAAAATTATCAGTTTTGGGAAAAATGCAGGTAAATACATATTATACTATTGGCCATGTAAAGTAAAAATGAATCAAAAATTACATAATTACATATTTAGCTATTGAATAAAGTGCCCTTTTTAATGGGATATTTTTGGGAGCATTCGACTTACAATTTTTCCAAAAACGAATATCGGTTTGTGATATAATTATGTGCCTATATATGGATAGTAATATTCATATATTCGAATGTAAAATAGTACTTATATGGTAATATATGCAATATTATATATTTATATATGCAATATTAACAAAAATTTATTAAATATTTAAAAATATTAGCAAAACACTTAATAAATTTACAACATATTGGCAAATAAAATTTTTGTCCTTTCTGCTAGCCAGCCCTCATTGTAACCTCTTATTTTAGCCCAAACAATTTTTTTTTAATGAATTGTTTGAATATTTAGTTTACTATTCGCTGCAGCATGTAATTCTATGTATCTATAGTAATTTTTATAATTTTAATATAAACCGTTATAAATAATCGAGAAAATTTGCACAAAGTTGGACTTAGAAGGATTTTGATGTAAAATTATCAGTTTTGGGAAAAATGCAGGTAAATACATATTATACTATTGGCCATGTAAAGTAAAAATGAATCAAAAATTACATAATTACATATTTAGCTATTGAATAAAGTGCCCTTTTTAATGGGATATTTTTGGGAGCATTCGACTTACAATTTTTCCAAAAACGAATATCGGTTTGTGATATAATTATGTGCCTATATATGGATAGTAATATTCATATATTCGAATGTAAAATAGTACTTATATGGTAATATATGCAATATTATATATTTATATATGCAATATTAACAAAAATTTATTAAATATTTAAAAATATTAGCAAAACACTTAATAAGTTTACAACATATTGGCAAATAAAATTTTTGTCCTTTCTGCTAGCCAGCCCTCATTGTAACCTCTTATTTTAGCCCAAACAATTTTTTTTTAATAAATTGTTTGAATATTTAGTTTACTATTCGCTGCAGCATGTAATTCTATGTATCTATAGTAATTTTTATAATTTTAATATAAACCGTTATAAATAATCGAGAAAATTTGCACAAAGTTGGACTTAGAAGGATTTTGATGTAAAATTATCAGTTTTGGGAAAAATGCAGGTAAATACATATTATACTATTGGCCACGTAAAGTAAAAATGAATCAAAAATTACATAATTACATATTTAGCTATTGAATAAAGTGCCCTTTTTAATGGGATATTTTTGGGAGCATTCGACTTACAATTTTTCCAAAAACGAATATCGGTTTGTGATATAATTATGTGCCTATATATGGATAGTAATATTCATATATTCGAATGTAAAATAGTACTTATATGGTAATATATGCAATATTATATATTTATATATGCAATATTAACAAAAATTTATTAAATATTTAAAAATATTAGCAAAACACTTAATAAGTTTACAACATATTGGCAAATAAAATTTTTGTCCTTTCTGCTAGCCAGCCCTCATTGTAACCTCTTATTTTAGCCCAAACAATTTTTTTTTAATAAATTGTTTGAATATTTAGTTTACTATTCGCTGCAGCATGTAATTCTATGTATCTATAGTAATTTTTATAATTTTAATATAAACCGTTATAAATAATCGAGAAAATTTGCACAAAGTTGGACTTAGAAGGATTTTGATGTAAAATTATCAGTTTTGGGAAAAATGCAGGTAAATACATATTATACTATTGGCCACGTAAAGTAAAAATGAATCAAAAATTACATAATTACATATTTAGCTATTGAATAAAGTGCCCTTTTTAATGGGATATTTTTGGGAGCATTCGACTTACAATTTTTCCAAAAACGAATATCGGTTTGTGATATAATTATGTGCCTATATATGGATAGTAATATTCATATATTCGAATGTAAAATAGTACTTATATGGTAATATATGCAATATTATATATTTATATATGCAATATTAACAAAAATTTATTAAATATTTAAAAATATTAGCAAAACACTTAATAAGTTTACAACATATTGGCAAATAAAATTTTTGTCCTTTCTGCTAGCCAGCCCTCATTGTAACCTCTTATTTTAGCCCAAACAATTTTTTTTTAATAAATTGTTTGAATATTTAGTTTACTATTCGCTGCAGCATGTAATTCTATGTATCTATAGTAATTTTTATAATTTTAATATAAACCGTTATAAATAATCGAGAAAATTTGCACAAAGTTGGACTTAGAAGGATTTTGATGTAAAATTATCAGTTTTGGGAAAAATGCAGGTAAATACATATTATACTATTGGCCACGTAAAGTAAAAATGAATCAAAAATTACATAATTACATATTTAGCTATTGAATAAAGTGCCCTTTTTAATGGGATATTTTTGGGAGCATTCGACTTACAATTTTTCCAAAAACGAATATCGGTTTGTGATATAATTATGTGCCTATATATGGATAGTAATATTCATATATTCGAATGTAAAATAGTACTTATATGGTAATATATGCAATATTATATATTTATATATGCAATATTAACAAAAATTTATTAAATATTTAAAAATATTAGCAAAACACTTAATAAGTTTACAACATATTGGCAAATAAAATTTTTGTCCTTTCTGCTAGCCAGCCCTCATTGTAACCTCTTATTTTAGCCCAAACAATTTTTTTTTAATAAATTGTTTGAATATTTAGTTTACTATTCGCTGCAGCATGTAATTCTATGTATCTATAGTAATTTTTATAATTTTAATATAAACCGTTATAAATAATCGAGAAAATTTGCACAAAGTTGGACTTAGAAGGATTTTGATGTAAAATTATCAGTTTTGGGAAAAATGCAGGTAAATACATATTATACTATTGGCCACGTAAAGTAAAAATGAATCAAAAATTACATAATTACATATTTAGCTATTGAATAAAGTGCCCTTTTTAATGGGATATTTTTGGGAGCATTCGACTTACAATTTTTCCAAAAACGAATATCGGTTTGTGATATAATTATGTGCCTATATATGGATAGTAATATTCATATATTCGAATGTAAAATAGTACTTATATGGTAATATATGCAATATTATATATTTATATATGCAATATTAACAAAAATTTATTAAATATTTAAAAATATTAGCAAAACACTTAATAAGTTTACAACATATTGGCAAATAAAATTTTTGTCCTTTCTGCTAGCCAGCCCTCATTGTAACCTCTTATTTTAGCCCAAACAATTTTTTTTTAATAAATTGTTTGAATATTTAGTTTACTATTCGCTGCAGCATGTAATTCTATGTATCTATAGTAATTTTTATAATTTTAATATAAACCGTTATAAATAATCGAGAAAATTTGCACAAAGTTGGACTTAGAAGGATTTTGATGTAAAATTATCAGTTTTGGGAAAAATGCAGGTAAATACATATTATACTATTGGCCACGTAAAGTAAAAATGAATCAAAAATTACATAATTACATATTTAGCTATTGAATAAAGTGCCCTTTTTAATGGGATATTTTTGGGAGCATTCGACTTACAATTTTTCCAAAAACGAATATCGGTTTGTGATATAATTATGTGCCTATATATGGATAGTAATATTCATATATTCGAATGTAAAATAGTACTTATATGGTAATATATGCAATATTATATATTTATATATGCAATATTAACAAAAATTTATTAAATATTTAAAAATATTAGCAAAACACTTAATAAGTTTACAACATATTGGCAAATAAAATTTTTGTCCTTTCTGCTAGCCAGCCCTCATTGTAACCTCTTATTTTAGCCCAAACAATTTTTTTTTAATAAATTGTTTGAATATTTAGTTTACTATTCGCTGCAGCATGTAATTCTATGTATCTATAGTAATTTTTATAATTTTAATATAAACCGTTATAAATAATCGAGAAAATTTGCACAAAGTTGGACTTAGAAGGATTTTGATGTAAAATTATCAGTTTTGGGAAAAATGCAGGTAAATACATATTATACTATTGGCCACGTAAAGTAAAAATGAATCAAAAATTACATAATTACATATTTAGCTATTGAATAAAGTGCCCTTTTTAATGGGATATTTTTGGGAGCATTCGACTTACAATTTTTCCAAAAACGAATATCGGTTTGTGATATAATTATGTGCCTATATATGGATAGTAATATTCATATATTCGAATGTAAAATAGTACTTATATGGTAATATATGCAATATTATATATTTATATATGCAATATTAACAAAAATTTATTAAATATTTAAAAATATTAGCAAAACACTTAATAAGTTTACAACATATTGGCAAATAAAATTTTTGTCCTTTCTGCTAGACAGCCCTCATTGTAACCTCTTATTTTAGCCCAAACAATTTTTTTTTAATAAATTGTTTGAATATTTAGTTTACTATTCGCTGCAGCATGTAATTCTATGTATCTATAGTAATTTTTATAATTTTAATATAAACCGTTATAAATAATCGAGAAAATTTGCACAAAGTTGGACTTAGAAGGATTTTGATGTAAAATTATCAGTTTTGGGAAAAATGCAGGTAAATACATATTATACTATTGGCCACGTAAAGTAAAAATGAATCAAAAATTACATAATTACATATTTAGCTATTGAATAAAGTGCCCTTTTTAATGGGATATTTTTGGGAGCATTCGACTTACAATTTTTCCAAAAACGAATATCGGTTTGTGATATAATTATGTGCCTATATATGGATAGTAATATTCATATATTCGAATGTAAAATAGTACTTATATGGTAATATATGCAATATTATATATTTATATATGCAATATTAACAAAAATTTATTAAATATTTAAAAATATTAGCAAAACACTTAATAAGTTTACAACATATTGGCAAATAAAATTTTTGTCCTTTCTGCTAGACAGCCCTCATTGTAACCTCTTATTTTAGCCCAAACAATTTTTTTTTAATAAATTGTTTGAATATTTAGTTTACTATTCGCTGCAGCATGTAATTCTATGTATCTATAGTAATTTTTATAATTTTAATATAAACCGTTATAAATAATCGAGAAAATTTGCACAAAGTTGGACTTAGAAGGATTTTGATGTAAAATTATCAGTTTTGGGAAAAATGCAGGTAAATACATATTATACTATTGGCCACGTAAAGTAAAAATGAATCAAAAATTACATAATTACATATTTAGCTATTGAATAAAGTGCCCTTTTTAATGGGATATTTTTGGGAGCATTCGACTTACAATTTTTCCAAAAACTAATATCGGTTTGTGATATAATTATGTGCCTATATATGGATAGTAATATTCATATATTCGAATGTAAAATAGTACTTATATGGTAATATATGCAATATTATATATTTATATATGCAATATTAACAAAAATTTATTAAATATTTAAAAATATTAGCAAAACACTTAATAAGTTTACAACATATTGGCAAATAAAATTTTTGTCCTTTCTGCTAGCCAGTCCTCATTGTAACCTCTTATTTTAGCCCAAACAATTTTTTTTTAATAAATTGTTTGAATATTTAGTTTACTATTCGCTGCAGCATGTAATTCTATGTATCTATAGTAATTTTTATAATTTTAATATAAACCGTTATAAATAATCGAGAAAATTTGCACAAAGTTGGACTTAGAAGGATTTTGATGTAAAATTATCAGTTTTGGGAAAAATGCAGGTAAATACATATTATACTATTGGCCACGTAAAGTAAAAATGAATCAAAAATTACATAATTACATATTTAGCTATTGAATAAAGTGCCCTTTTTAATGGGATATTTTTGGGAGCATTCGACTTACAATTTTTCCAAAAACGAATATCGGTTTGTGATATAATTATGTGCCTATATATGGATAGTAATATTCATATATTCGAATGTAAAATAGTACTTATATGGTAATATATGCAATATTATATATTTATATATGCAATATTAACAAAAATTTATTAAATATTTAAAAATATTAGCAAAACACTTAATAAGTTTACAACATATTGGCAAATAAAATTTTTGTCCTTTCTGCTAGCCAGTCCTCATTGTAACCTCTTATTTTAGCCCAAACAATTTTTTTTTAATAAATTGTTTGAATATTTAGTTTACTATTCGCTGCAGCATGTAATTCTATGTATCTATAGTAATTTTTATAATTTTAATATAAACCGTTATAAATAATCGAGAAAATTTGCACAAAGTTGGACTTAGAAGGATTTTGATGTAAAATTATCAGTTTTGGGAAAAATGCAGGTAAATACATATTATACTATTGGCCACGTAAAGTAAAAATGAATCAAAAATTACATAATTACATATTTAGCTATTGAATAAAGTGCCCTTTTTAATGGGATATTTTTGGGAGCATTCGACTTACAATTTTTCCAAAAACGAATATCGGTTTGTGATATAATTATGTGCCTATATATGGATAGTAATATTCATATATTCGAATGTAAAATAGTACTTATATGGTAATATATGCAATATTATATATTTATATATGCAATATTAACAAAAATTTATTAAATATTTAAAAATATTAGCAAAACACTTAATAAGTTTACAACATATTGGCAAATAAAATTTTTGTCCTTTCTGCTAGCCAGTCCTCATTGTAACCTCTTATTTTAGCCCAAACAATTTTTTTTTAATAAATTGTTTGAATATTTAGTTTACTATTCGCTGCAGCATGTAATTCTATGTATCTATAGTAATTTTTATAATTTTAATATAAACCGTTATAAATAATCGAGAAAATTTGCACAAAGTTGGACTTAGAAGGATTTTGATGTAAAATTATCAGTTTTGGGAAAAATGCAGGTAAATACATATTATACTATTGGCCACGTAAAGTAAAAATGAATCAAAAATTACATAATTACATATTTAGCTATTGAATAAAGTGCCCTTTTTAATGGGATATTTTTGGGAGCATTCGACTTACAATTTTTCCAAAAACGAATATCGGTTTGTGATATAATTATGTGCCTATATATGGATAGTAATATTCATATATTCGAATGTAAAATAGTACTTATATGGTAATATATGCAATATTATATATTTATATATGCGATATTAACAAAAATTTATTAAATATTTAAAAATATTAGCAAAACACTTAATAAGTTTACAACATATTGGCAAATAAAATTTTTGTCCTTTCTGCTAGCCAGTCCTCATTGTAACCTCTTATTTTAGCCCAAACAATTTTTTTTTAATAAATTGTTTGAATATTTAGTTTACTATTCGCTGCAGCATGTAATTCTATGTATCTATAGTAATTTTTATAATTTTAATATAAACCGTTATAAATAATCGAGAAAATTTGCACAAAGTTGGACTTAGAAGGATTTTGATGTAAAATTATCAGTTTTGGGAAAAATGCAGGTAAATACATATTATACTATTGTCCACGTAAAGTAAAAATGAATCAAAAATTACATAATTACATATTTAGCTATTGAATAAAGTGCCCTTTTTAATGGGATATTTTTGGGAGCATTCGACTTACAATTTTTCCAAAAACGAATATCGGTTTGTGATATAATTATGTGCCTATATATGGATAGTAATATTCATATATTCGAATGTAAAATAGTACTTATATGGTAATATATGCAATATTATATATTTATATATGCAACATTAACAAAAATTTATTAAATATTTAAAAATATTAGCAAAACACTTAATAAGTTTACAACATATTGGCAAATAAAATTTTTGTCCTTTCTGCTAGCCAGTCCTCATTGTAACCTCTTATTTTAGCCCAAACAATTTTTTTTTAATGAATTGTTTGAATATTTAGTTTACTATTCGCTGCAGCATGTAATTCTATGTATCTATAGTAATTTTTATAATTTTAATATAAACCGTTATAAATAATCGAGAAAATTTGCACAAAGTTGGACTTAGAAGGATTTTGATGTAAAATTATCAGTTTTGGGAAAAATGCAGGTAAATACATATTATACTATTGGCCACGTAAAGTAAAAATGAATCAAAAATTACATAATTACATATTTAGCTATTGAATAAAGTGCCCTTTTTAATGGGATATTTTTGGGAGCATTCGACTTACAATTTTTCCAAAAACGAATATCGGTTTGTGATATAATTATGTGCCTATATATGGATAGTAATATTCATATATTCGAATGTAAAATAGTACTTATATGGTAATATATGCAATATTATATATTTATATATGCGATATTAACAAAAATTTATTAAATATTTAAAAATATTAGCAAAACACTTAATAAGTTTACAACATATTGGCAAATAAAATTTTTGTCCTTTCTGCTAGCCAGTCCTCATTGTAACCTCTTATTTTAGCCCAAACAATTTTTTTTTAATAAATTGTTTGAATATTTAGTTTACTATTCGCTGCAGCATGTAATTCTATGTATCTATAGTAATTTTTATAATTTTAATATAAACCGTTATAAATAATCGAGAAAATTTGCACAAAGTTGGACTTAGAAGGATTTTGATGTAAAATTATCAGTTTTGGGAAAAATGCAGGTAAATACATATTATACTATTGTCCACGTAAAGTAAAAATGAATCAAAAATTACATAATTACATATTTAGCTATTGAATAAAGTGCCCTTTTTAATGGGATATTTTTGGGAGCATTCGACTTACAATTTTTCCAAAAACGAATATCGGTTTGTGATATAATTATGTGCCTATATATGGATAGTAATATTCATATATTCGAATGTAAAATAGTACTTATATGGTAATATATGCAATATTATATATTTATATATGCAACATTAACAAAAATTTATTAAATATTTAAAAATATTAGCAAAACACTTAATAAGTTTACAACATATTGGCAAATAAAATTTTTGTCCTTTCTGCTAGCCAGTCCTCATTGTAACCTCTTATTTTAGCCCAAACAATTTTTTTTTAATAAATTGTTTGAATATTTAGTTTACTATTCGCTGCAGCATGTAATTCTATGTATCTATAGTAATATTTATAATTTTAATATAAACCGTTATAAATAATCGAGAAAATTTGCACAAAGTTGGACTTAGAAGGATTTTGATGTAAAATTATCAGTTTTGGGAAAAATGCAGGTAAATACATATTATACTATTGTCCACGTAAAGTAAAAATGAATCAAAAATTACATAATTACATATTTAGCTATTGAATAAAGTGCCCTTTTTAATGGGATATTTTTGGGAGCATTCGACTTACAATTTTTCCAAAAACGAATATCGGTTTGTGATATAATTATGTGCCTATATATGGATAGTAATATTCATATATTCGAATGTAAAATAGTACTTATATGGTAATATATGCAATATTATATATTTATATATGCAACATTAACAAAAATTTATTAAATATTTAAAAATATTAGCAAAACACTTAATAAGTTTACAACATATTGGCAAATAAAATTTTTGTCCTTTCTGCTAGCCAGTCCTCATTGTAACCTCTTATTTTAGCCCAAACAATTTTTTTTTAATGAATTGTTTGAATATTTAGTTTACTATTCGCTGCAGCATGTAATTCTATGTATCTATAGTAATTTTTATAATTTTAATATAAACCGTTATAAATAATCGAGAAAATTTGCACAAAGTTGGACTTAGAAGGATTTTGATGTAAAATTATCAGTTTTGGGAAAAATGCAGGTAAATACATATTATACTATTGGCCACGTAAAGTAAAAATGAATCAAAAATTACATAATTACATATTTAGCTATTGAATAAAGTGCCCTTTTTAATGGGATATTTTTGGGAGCATTCGACTTACAATTTTTCCAAAAACGAATATCGGTTTGTGATATAATTATGTGCCTATATATGGATAGTAATATTCATATATTCGAATGTAAAATAGTACTTATATGGTAATATATGCAATATTATATATTTATATATGCGATATTAACAAAAATTTATTAAATATTTAAAAATATTAGCAAAACACTTAATAAGTTTACAACATATTGGCAAATAAAATTTTTGTCCTTTCTGCTAGCCAGTCCTCATTGTAACCTCTTATTTTAGCCCAAACAATTTTTTTTTAATAAATTGTTTGAATATTTAGTTTACTATTCGCTGCAGCATGTAATTCTATGTATCTATAGTAATTTTTATAATTTTAATATAAACCGTTATAAATAATCGAGAAAATTTGCACAAAGTTGGACTTAGAAGGATTTTGATGTAAAATTATCAGTTTTGGGAAAAATGCAGGTAAATACATATTATACTATTGTCCACGTAAAGTAAAAATGAATCAAAAATTACATAATTACATATTTAGCTATTGAATAAAGTGCCCTTTTTAATGGGATATTTTTGGGAGCATTCGACTTACAATTTTTCCAAAAACGAATATCGGTTTGTGATATAATTATGTGCCTATATATGGATAGTAATATTCATATATTCGAATGTAAAATAGTACTTATATGGTAATATATGCAATATTATATATTTATATATGCAACATTAACAAAAATTTATTAAATATTTAAAAATATTAGCAAAACACTTAATAAGTTTACAACATATTGGCAAATAAAATTTTTTGTCCTTTCTGCTAGCCAGTCCTCATTGTAACCTCTTATTTTAGCCCAAACAATTTTTTTTTAATAAATTGTTTGAATATTTAGTTTACTATTCGCTGCAGCATGTAATTCTATGTATCTATAGTAATTTTTTATAATTTTAATATAAACCGTTATAAATAATCGAGAAAATTTGCACAAAGTTGGACTTAGAAGGATTTTGATGTAAAATTATCAGTTTGGGAAAAATGCAGGTAAATACACATTATACTATTGGCCACGTAAAGTAAAAATGAATCAAAAATTACATAATTACATATTTAGCTATTGAATAAAGTGCCCTTTTTAATGGGATATTTTTGGGAGCATTCGACTTACAATTTTTCCAAAAACGAATATCGGTTTTGTGATATAATTATGTGCCTATATATGGATAGTAATATTCATATATTCGAATGTAAAATAGTACTTATATGGTAATATATGCAATATTATATATTTATATATGGAATATTAACAAAAATTTATTAAATATTTAAAAATATTAGCAAAACACTTAATAAGTTTACAACATATTGGCAAATAAAATTTTTGTCCTTTCTGCTAGCCAGCCCTCATTGTAACCTCTTATTTTAGCCCAAACAATTTTTTTTTTAATAAATTGTTTGAATATTTAGTTTACTATTCGCTGCAGCATGTAATTCTATGTATCTATAGTAATTTTTATAATTTTTAATATAAACCGTTATAAATAATCGAGAAAATTTGCACAAAGTTGGACTTAGAAGGATTTTGATGTAAAATTATCAGTTTTGGGAAAAAATGCAGGTAAATACATATTATACTATTGGCCACGTAAAGTAAAATGAATCAAAAATTACATAATTACATATTTAGCTATTGAATAAAGTGCCCTTTTTAATGGGATATTTTTGGGAGCATTCGACTTACAATTTTTCCAAAAACGAATATCGGTTTGTGAGTATAATTATGTGCCTATATATGGATAGTAATATTCATATATTCGAATGTAAAATAGTACTTATATGGTAATATATGCAATATATATATATTATATATGCAATATTAACAAAAATTTATTAAATATTTAAAAATATTAGCAAAACACTTAATAAGTTTACAACATATTGGCAAATAAAATTTTTGTCCTTTCTGCTAGACAGCCCTCATTGTAACCCTCTTATTTTAGCCCAAACAATTTTTTTTTTAATAAATTGTTTGAATATTTAGTTTACTATTCGCTGCAGCATGTAATTCTATGTATCTATAGTAATTTTTATAATTTTAATATAAACCGTTATAAATAATCGAGAAAATTTGCACAAAGTTGGACTTAGAAGGATTTTGATGTAAAATTATATGTAAAATTATCAGTTTTGGGAAAAATGCAGGTAAATACATATTATACTATTGGCCACGTAAAGTAAAAATGAATCAAAAATTACATAATTACATATTTAGCTATTGAATAAAGTGCCCTTTTTAATGGGATATTTTTGGGAGCATTCGACTTACAATTTTTCCAAAAACTAATATCGGTTTGTGATATAATTATGTGCCTATATATGGATAGTAATATTCATATATTCGAATGTAAAATAGTACTTATATGGTAATATATGCAATATTATATATTTATATATGCAATATTAACAAAAATTTATTAAATATTTAAAAATATTAGCAAAACACTTAATAAGTTTACAACATATTGGCAAATAAAATTTTTGTCCTTTCTGCTAGCCAGTCCTCATTGTAACCTCTTATTTTAGCCCAAACAATTTTTTTTTAATAAATTGTTTGAATATTTAGTTTACTATTCGCTGCAGCATGTAATTCTATGTATCTATAGTAATTTTTATAATTTTAATATAAACCGTTATAAATAATCGAGAAAATTTGCACAAAGTTGGACTTAGAAGGATTTTGATGTAAAATTATCAGTTTTGGGAAAAATGCAGGTAAATACATATTATACTATTGGCCACGTAAAGTAAAAATGAATCAAAAATTACATAATTACATATTTAGCTATTGAATAAAGTGCCCTTTTTAATGGGATATTTTTGGGAGCATTCGACTTACAATTTTTCCAAAAACGAATATCGGTTTGTGATATAATTATGTGCCTATATATGGATAGTAATATTCATATATTCGAATGTAAAATAGTACTTATATGGTAATATATGCAATATTATATATTTATATATGCAATATTAACAAAAATTTATTAAATATTTAAAAATATTAGCAAAACACTTAATAACTTTACAACATATTGGCAAATAAAATTTTTGTCCTTTCTGCTAGCCAGTCCTCATTGTAACCTCTTATTTTAGCCCAAACAATTTTTTTTTAATAAATTGTTTGAATATTTAGTTTACTATTCGCTGCAGCATGTAATTCTATGTATCTATAGTAATTTTTATAATTTTAATATAAACCGTTATAAATAATCGAGAAAATTTGCACAAAGTTGGACTTAGAAGGATTTTGATGTAAAATTATCAGTTTTGGGAAAAATGCAGGTAAATACATATTATACTATTGGCCACGTAAAGTAAAAATGAATCAAAAATTACATAATTACATATTTAGCTATTGAATAAAGTGCCCTTTTTAATGGGATATTTTTGGGAGCATTCGACTTACAATTTTTCCAAAAACGAATATCGGTTTGTGATATAATTATGTGCCTATATATGGATAGTAATATTCATATATTCGAATGTAAAATAGTACTTATATGGTAATATATGCAATATTATATATTTATATATGCAACATTAACAAAAATTTATTAAATATTTAAAAATATTAGCAAAACACTTAATAAGTTTACAACATATTGGCAAATAAAATTTTTGTCCTTTCTGCTAGACAGCCCTCATTGTAACCTCTTATTTTAGCCCAAACAATTTTTTTTTAATAAATTGTTTGAATATTTAGTTTACTATTCGCTGCAGCATGTAATTCTATGTATCTATAGTAATTTTTATAATTTTAATATAAACCGTTATAAATAATCGAGAAAATTTGCACAAAGTTGGACTTAGAAGGATTTTGATGTAAAATTATCAGTTTTGGGAAAAATGCAGGTAAATACATATTATACTATTGGCCACGTAAAGTAAAAAAGAATCAAAAATTACATAATTACATATTTAGCTATTGAATAAAGTGCCCTTTTTAATGGGATATTTTTGGGAGCATTCGACTTACAATTTTTCCAAAAACTAATATCGGTTTGTGATATAATTATGTGCCTATATATGGATAGTAATATTCATATATTCGAATGTAAAATAGTACTTATATGGTAATATATGCAATATTATATATTTATATATGCAATATTAACAAAAATTTATTAAATATTTAAAAATATTAGCAAAACACTTAATAAGTTTACAACATATTGGCAAATAAAATTTTTGTCCTTTCTGCTAGCCAGTCCTCATTGTAACCTCTTATTTTAGCCCAAACAATTTTTTTTTAATAAATTGTTTGAATATTTAGTTTACTATTCGCTGCAGCATGTAATTCTATGTATCTATAGTAATTTTTATAATTTTAATATAAACCGTTATAAATAATCGAGAAAATTTGCACAAAGTTGGACTTAGAAGGATTTTGATGTAAAATTATCAGTTTTGGGAAAAATGCAGGTAAATACATATTATACTATTGGCCACGTAAAGTAAAAATGAATCAAAAATTACATAATTACATATTTAGCTATTGAATAAAGTGTCCTTTTTAATGGGATATTTTTGGGAGCATTCGACTTACAATTTTTCCAAAAACGAATATCGGTTTGTGATATAATTATGTGCCTATATATGGATAGTAATATTCATATATTCGAATGTAAAATAGTACTTATATGGTAATATATGCAATATTATATATTTATATATGCAATATTAACAAAAATTTATTAAATATTTAAAAATATTAGCAAAACACTTAATAAGTTTACAACATATTGGCAAATAAAATTTTTGTCCTTTCTGCTAGCCAGTCCTCATTGTAACCTCTTATTTTAGCCCAAACAATTTTTTTTTAATAAATTGTTTGAATATTTAGTTTACTATTCGCTGCAGCATGTAATTCTATGTATCTATAGTAATTTTTATAATTTTAATATAAACCGTTATAAATAATCGAGAAAATTTGCACAAAGTTGGACTTAGAAGGATTTTGATGTAAAATTATCAGTTTTGGGAAAAATGCAGGTAAATACACATTATACTATTGGCCACGTAAAGTAAAAATGAATCAAAAATTACATAATTACATATTTAGCTATTGAATAAAGTGCCCTTTTTAATGGGATATTTTTGGGAGCATTCGACTTACAATTTTTCCAAAAACGAATATCGGTTTGTGATATAATTATGTGCCTATATATGGATAGTAATATTCATATATTCGAATGTAAAATAGTACTTATATGGTAATATATGCAATATTATATATTTATATATGGAATATTAACAAAAATTTATTAAATATTTAAAAATATTAGCAAAACACTTAATAAGTTTACAACATATTGGCAAATAAAATTTTTGTCCTTTCTGCTAGCCAGCCCTCATTGTAACCTCTTATTTTAGCCCAAACAATTTTTTTTTAATAAATTGTTTGAATATTTAGTTTACTATTCGCTGCAGCATGTAATTCTATGTATCTATAGTAATTTTTATAATTTTAATATAAACCGTTATAAATAATCGAGAAAATTTGCACAAAGTTGGACTTAGAAGGATTTTGATGTAAAATTATCAGTTTTGGGAAAAATGCAGGTAAATACATATTATACTATTGGCCACGTAAAGTAAAAATGAATCAAAAATTACATAATTACATATTTAGCTATTGAATAAAGTGCCCTTTTTAATGGGATATTTTTGGGAGCATTCGACTTACAATTTTTCCAAAAACGAATATCGGTTTGTGATATAATTATGTGCCTATATATGGATAGTAATATTCATATATTCGAATGTAAAATAGTACTTATATGGTAATATATGCAATATTATATATTTATATATGCAATATTAACAAAAATTTATTAAATATTTAAAAATATTAGCAAAACACTTAATAAGTTTACAACATATTGGCAAATAAAATTTTTGTCCTTTCTGCTAGACAGCCCTCATTGTAACCTCTTATTTTAGCCCAAACAATTTTTTTTTAATAAATTGTTTGAATATTTAGTTTACTATTCGCTGCAGCATGTAATTCTATGTATCTATAGTAATTTTTATAATTTTAATATAAACCGTTATAAATAATCGAGAAAATTTGCACAAAGTTGGACTTAGAAGGATTTTGATGTAAAATTATCAGTTTTGGGAAAAATGCAGGTAAATACATATTATACTATTGGCCACGTAAAGTAAAAATGAATCAAAAATTACATAATTACATATTTAGCTATTGAATAAAGTGCCCTTTTTAATGGGATATTTTTGGGAGCATTCGACTTACAATTTTTCCAAAAACTAATATCGGTTTGTGATATAATTATGTGCCTATATATGGATAGTAATATTCATATATTCGAATGTAAAATAGTACTTATATGGTAATATATGCAATATTATATATTTATATATGCAATATTAACAAAAATTTATTAAATATTTAAAAATATTAGCAAAACACTTAATAAGTTTACAACATATTGGCAAATAAAATTTTTGTCCTTTCTGCTAGCCAGTCCTCATTGTAACCTCTTATTTTAGCCCAAACAATTTTTTTTTAATAAATTGTTTGAATATTTAGTTTACTATTCGCTGCAGCATGTAATTCTATGTATCTATAGTAATTTTTATAATTTTAATATAAACCGTTATAAATAATCGAGAAAATTTGCACAAAGTTGGACTTAGAAGGATTTTGATGTAAAATTATCAGTTTTGGGAAAAATGCAGGTAAATACATATTATACTATTGGCCACGTAAAGTAAAAATGAATCAAAAATTACATAATTACATATTTAGCTATTGAATAAAGTGCCCTTTTTAATGGGATATTTTTGGGAGCATTCGACTTACAATTTTTCCAAAAACGAATATCGGTTTGTGATATAATTATGTGCCTATATATGGATAGTAATATTCATATATTCGAATGTAAAATAGTACTTATATGGTAATATATGCAATATTATATATTTATATATGCAATATTAACAAAAATTTATTAAATATTTAAAAATATTAGCAAAACACTTAATAACTTTACAACATATTGGCAAATAAAATTTTTGTCCTTTCTGCTAGCCAGTCCTCATTGTAACCTCTTATTTTAGCCCAAACAATTTTTTTTTAATAAATTGTTTGAATATTTAGTTTACTATTCGCTGCAGCATGTAATTCTATGTATCTATAGTAATTTTTATAATTTTAATATAAACCGTTATAAATAATCGAGAAAATTTGCACAAAGTTGGACTTAGAAGGATTTTGATGTAAAATTATCAGTTTTGGGAAAAATGCAGGTAAATACATATTATACTATTGGCCACGTAAAGTAAAAATGAATCAAAAATTACATAATTACATATTTAGCTATTGAATAAAGTGCCCTTTTTAATGGGATATTTTTGGGAGCATTCGACTTACAATTTTTCCAAAAACGAATATCGGTTTGTGATATAATTATGTGCCTATATATGGATAGTAATATTCATATATTCGAATGTAAAATAGTACTTATATGGTAATATATGCAATATTATATATTTATATATGCAATATTAACAAAAATTTATTAAATATTTAAAAATATTAGCAAAACACTTAATAACTTTACAACATATTGGCAAATAAAATTTTTGTCCTTTCTGCTAGCCAGTCCTCATTGTAACCTCTTATTTTAGCCCAAACAATTTTTTTTTAATAAATTGTTTGAATATTTAGTTTACTATTCGCTGCAGCATGTAATTCTATGTATCTATAGTAATTTTTATAATTTTAATATAAACCGTTATAAATAATCGAGAAAATTTGCACAAAGTTGGACTTAGAAGGATTTTGATGTAAAATTATCAGTTTTGGGAAAAATGCAGGTAAATACATATTATACTATTGGCCACGTAAAGTAAAAATGAATCAAAAATTACATAATTACATATTTAGCTATTGAATAAAGTGCCCTTTTTAATGGGATATTTTTGGGAGCATTCGACTTACAATTTTTCCAAAAACGAATATCGGTTTGTGATATAATTATGTGCCTATATATGGATAGTAATATTCATATATTCGAATGTAAAATAGTACTTATATGGTAATATATGCAATATTATATATTTATATATGCAACATTAACAAAAATTTATTAAATATTTAAAAATATTAGCAAAACACTTAATAAGTTTACAACATATTGGCAAATAAAATTTTTGTCCTTTCTGCTAGACAGCCCTCATTGTAACCTCTTATTTTAGCCCAAACAATTTTTTTTTAATAAATTGTTTGAATATTTAGTTTACTATTCGCTGCAGCATGTAATTCTATGTATCTATAGTAATTTTTATAATTTTAATATAAACCGTTATAAATAATCGAGAAAATTTGCACAAAGTTGGACTTAGAAGGATTTTGATGTAAAATTATCAGTTTTGGGAAAAATGCAGGTAAATACATATTATACTATTGGCCACGTAAAGTAAAAATGAATCAAAAATTACATAATTACATATTTAGCTATTGAATAAAGTGCCCTTTTTAATGGGATATTTTTGGGAGCATTCGACTTACAATTTTTCCAAAAACTAATATCGGTTTGTGATATAATTATGTGCCTATATATGGATAGTAATATTCATATATTCGAATGTAAAATAGTACTTATATGGTAATATATGCAATATTATATATTTATATATGCAATATTAACAAAAATTTATTAAATATTTAAAAATATTAGCAAAACACTTAATAAGTTTACAACATATTGGCAAATAAAATTTTTGTCCTTTCTGCTAGCCAGTCCTCATTGTAACCTCTTATTTTAGCCCAAACAATTTTTTTTTAATAAATTGTTTGAATATTTAGTTTACTATTCGCTGCAGCATGTAATTCTATGTATCTATAGTAATTTTTATAATTTTAATATAAACCGTTATAAATAATCGAGAAAATTTGCACAAAGTTGGACTTAGAAGGATTTTGATGTAAAATTATCAGTTTTGGGAAAAATGCAGGTAAATACATATTATACTATTGGCCACGTAAAGTAAAAATGAATCAAAAATTACATAATTACATATTTAGCTATTGAATAAAGTGCCCTTTTTAATGGGATATTTTTGGGAGCATTCGACTTACAATTTTTCCAAAAACGAATATCGGTTTGTGATATAATTATGTGCCTATATATGGATAGTAATATTCATATATTCGAATGTAAAATAGTACTTATATGGTAATATATGCAATATTATATATTTATATATGCAATATTAACAAAAATTTATTAAATATTTAAAAATATTAGCAAAACACTTAATAAGTTTACAACATATTGGCAAATAAAATTTTTGTCCTTTCTGCTAGCCAGTCCTCATTGTAACCTCTTATTTTAGCCCAAACAATTTTTTTTTAATAAATTGTTTGAATATTTAGTTTACTATTCGCTGCAGCATGTAATTCTATGTATCTATAGTAATTTTTATAATTTTAATATAAACCGTTATAAATAATCGAGAAAATTTGCACAAAGTTGGACTTAGAAGGATTTTGATGTAAAATTATCAGTTTTGGGAAAAATGCAGGTAAATACACATTATACTATTGGCCACGTAAAGTAAAAATGAATCAAAAATTACATAATTACATATTTAGCTATTGAATAAAGTGCCCTTTTTAATGGGATATTTTTGGGAGCATTCGACTTACAATTTTTCCAAAAACGAATATCGGTTTGTGATATAATTATGTGCCTATATATGGATAGTAATATTCATATATTCGAATGTAAAATAGTACTTATATGGTAATATATGCAATATTATATATTTATATATGGAATATTAACAAAAATTTATTAAATATTTAAAAATATTAGCAAAACACTTAATAAGTTTACAACATATTGGCAAATAAAATTTTTGTCCTTTCTGCTAGCCAGCCCTCATTGTAACCTCTTATTTTAGCCCAAACAATTTTTTTTTAATAAATTGTTTGAATATTTAGTTTACTATTCGCTGCAGCATGTAATTCTATGTATCTATAGTAATTTTTATAATTTTAATATAAACCGTTATAAATAATCGAGAAAATTTGCACAAAGTTGGACTTAGAAGGATTTTGATGTAAAATTATCAGTTTTGGGAAAAATGCAGGTAAATACATATTATACTATTGGCCACGTAAAGTAAAAATGAATCAAAAATTACATAATTACATATTTAGCTATTGAATAAAGTGCCCTTTTTAATGGGATATTTTTGGGAGCATTCGACTTACAATTTTTCCAAAAACGAATATCGGTTTGTGATATAATTATGTGCCTATATATGGATAGTAATATTCATATATTCGAATGTAAAATAGTACTTATATGGTAATATATGCAATATTATATATTTATATATGCAATATTAACAAAAATTTATTAAATATTTAAAAATATTAGCAAAACACTTAATAAGTTTACAACATATTGGCAAATAAAATTTTTGTCCTTTCTGCTAGACAGCCCTCATTGTAACCTCTTATTTTAGCCCAAACAATTTTTTTTTAATAAATTGTTTGAATATTTAGTTTACTATTCGCTGCAGCATGTAATTCTATGTATCTATAGTAATTTTTATAATTTTAATATAAACCGTTATAAATAATCGAGAAAATTTGCACAAAGTTGGACTTAGAAGGATTTTGATGTAAAATTATCAGTTTTGGGAAAAATGCAGGTAAATACATATTATACTATTGGCCACGTAAAGTAAAAATGAATCAAAAATTACATAATTACATATTTAGCTATTGAATAAAGTGCCCTTTTTAATGGGATATTTTTGGGAGCATTCGACTTACAATTTTTCCAAAAACTAATATCGGTTTGTGATATAATTATGTGCCTATATATGGATAGTAATATTCATATATTCGAATGTAAAATAGTACTTATATGGTAATATATGCAATATTATATATTTATATATGCAATATTAACAAAAATTTATTAAATATTTAAAAATATTAGCAAAACACTTAATAAGTTTACAACATATTGGCAAATAAAATTTTTGTCCTTTCTGCTAGCCAGTCCTCATTGTAACCTCTTATTTTAGCCCAAACAATTTTTTTTTAATAAATTGTTTGAATATTTAGTTTACTATTCGCTGCAGCATGTAATTCTATGTATCTATAGTAATTTTTATAATTTTAATATAAACCGTTATAAATAATCGAGAAAATTTGCACAAAGTTGGACTTAGAAGGATTTTGATGTAAAATTATCAGTTTTGGGAAAAATGCAGGTAAATACATATTATACTATTGGCCACGTAAAGTAAAAATGAATCAAAAATTACATAATTACATATTTAGCTATTGAATAAAGTGCCCTTTTTAATGGGATATTTTTGGGAGCATTCGACTTACAATTTTTCCAAAAACGAATATCGGTTTGTGATATAATTATGTGCCTATATATGGATAGTAATATTCATATATTCGAATGTAAAATAGTACTTATATGGTAATATATGCAATATTATATATTTATATATGCAATATTAACAAAAATTTATTAAATATTTAAAAATATTAGCAAAACACTTAATAACTTTACAACATATTGGCAAATAAAATTTTTGTCCTTTCTGCTAGCCAGTCCTCATTGTAACCTCTTATTTTAGCCCAAACAATTTTTTTTTAATAAATTGTTTGAATATTTAGTTTACTATTCGCTGCAGCATGTAATTCTATGTATCTATAGTAATTTTTATAATTTTAATATAAACCGTTATAAATAATCGAGAAAATTTGCACAAAGTTGGACTTAGAAGGATTTTGATGTAAAATTATCAGTTTTGGGAAAAATGCAGGTAAATACATATTATACTATTGGCCACGTAAAGTAAAAATGAATCAAAAATTACATAATTACATATTTAGCTATTGAATAAAGTGCCCTTTTTAATGGGATATTTTTGGGAGCATTCGACTTACAATTTTTCCAAAAACGAATATCGGTTTGTGATATAATTATGTGCCTATATATGGATAGTAATATTCATATATTCGAATGTAAAATAGTACTTATATGGTAATATATGCAATATTATATATTTATATATGCAACATTAACAAAAATTTATTAAATATTTAAAAATATTAGCAAAACACTTAATAAGTTTACAACATATTGGCAAATAAAATTTTTGTCCTTTCTGCTAGACAGCCCTCATTGTAACCTCTTATTTTAGCCCAAACAATTTTTTTTTAATAAATTGTTTGAATATTTAGTTTACTATTCGCTGCAGCATGTAATTCTATGTATCTATAGTAATTTTTATAATTTTAATATAAACCGTTATAAATAATCGAGAAAATTTGCACAAAGTTGGACTTAGAAGGATTTTGATGTAAAATTATCAGTTTTGGGAAAAATGCAGGTAAATACATATTATACTATTGGCCACGTAAAGTAAAAATGAATCAAAAATTACATAATTACATATTTAGCTATTGAATAAAGTGCCCTTTTTAATGGGATATTTTTGGGAGCATTCGACTTACAATTTTTCCAAAAACTAATATCGGTTTGTGATATAATTATGTGCCTATATATGGATAGTAATATTCATATATTCGAATGTAAAATAGTACTTATATGGTAATATATGCAATATTATATATTTATATATGCAATATTAACAAAAATTTATTAAATATTTAAAAATATTAGCAAAACACTTAATAAGTTTACAACATATTGGCAAATAAAATTTTTGTCCTTTCTGCTAGCCAGTCCTCATTGTAACCTCTTATTTTAGCCCAAACAATTTTTTTTTAATAAATTGTTTGAATATTTAGTTTACTATTCGCTGCAGCATGTAATTCTATGTATCTATAGTAATTTTTATAATTTTAATATAAACCGTTATAAATAATCGAGAAAATTTGCACAAAGTTGGACTTAGAAGGATTTTGATGTAAAATTATCAGTTTTGGGAAAAATGCAGGTAAATACATATTATACTATTGGCCACGTAAAGTAAAAATGAATCAAAAATTACATAATTACATATTTAGCTATTGAATAAAGTGCCCTTTTTAATGGGATATTTTTGGGAGCATTCGACTTACAATTTTTCCAAAAACGAATATCGGTTTGTGATATAATTATGTGCCTATATATGGATAGTAATATTCATATATTCGAATGTAAAATAGTACTTATATGGTAATATATGCAATATTATATATTTATATATGCAATATTAACAAAAATTTATTAAATATTTAAAAATATTAGCAAAACACTTAATAACTTTACAACATATTGGCAAATAAAATTTTTGTCCTTTCTGCTAGCCAGTCCTCATTGTAACCTCTTATTTTAGCCCAAACAATTTTTTTTTAATAAATTGTTTGAATATTTAGTTTACTATTCGCTGCAGCATGTAATTCTATGTATCTATAGTAATTTTTATAATTTTAATATAAACCGTTATAAATAATCGAGAAAATTTGCACAAAGTTGGACTTAGAAGGATTTTGATGTAAAATTATCAGTTTTGGGAAAAATGCAGGTAAATACATATTATACTATTGGCCACGTAAAGTAAAAATGAATCAAAAATTACATAATTACATATTTAGCTATTGAATAAAGTGCCCTTTTTAATGGGATATTTTTGGGAGCATTCGACTTACAATTTTTCCAAAAACGAATATCGGTTTGTGATATAATTATGTGCCTATATATGGATAGTAATATTCATATATTCGAATGTAAAATAGTACTTATATGGTAATATATGCAATATTATATATTTATATATGCAACATTAACAAAAATTTATTAAATATTTAAAAATATTAGCAAAACACTTAATAAGTTTACAACATATTGGCAAATAAAATTTTTGTCCTTTCTGCTAGCCAGTCCTCATTGTAACCTCTTATTTTAGCCCAAACAATTTTTTTTTAATAAATTGTTTGAATATTTAGTTTACTATTCGCTGCAGCATGTAATTCTATGTATCTATAGTAATTTTTATAATTTTAATATAAACCGTTATAAATAATCGAGAAAATTTGCACAAAGTTGGACTTAGAAGGATTTTGATGTAAAATTATCAGTTTTGGGAAAAATGCAGGTAAATACATATTATACTATTGGCCACGTAAAGTAAAAATGAATCAAAAATTACATAATTACATATTTAGCTATTGAATAAAGTGCCCTTTTTAATGGGATATTTTTGGGAGCATTCGACTTACAATTTTTCCAAAAACGAATATCGGTTTGTGATATAATTATGTGCCTATATATGGATAGTAATATTCATATATTCGAATGTAAAATAGTACTTATATGGTAATATATGCAATATTATATATTTATATATGCGATATTAACAAAAATTTATTAAATATTTAAAAATATTAGCAAAACACTTAATAAGTTTACAACATATTGGCAAATAAAATTTTTGTCCTTTCTGCTAGCCAGTCCTCATTGTAACCTCTTATTTTAGCCCAAACAATTTTTTTTTAATAAATTGTTTGAATATTTAGTTTACTATTCGCTGCAGCATGTAATTCTATGTATCTATAGTAATTTTTATAATTTTAATATAAACCGTTATAAATAATCGAGAAAATTTGCACAAAGTTGGACTTAGAAGGATTTTGATGTAAAATTATCAGTTTTGGGAAAAATGCAGGTAAATACATATTATACTATTGTCCACGTAAAGTAAAAATGAATCAAAAATTACATAATTACATATTTAGCTATTGAATAAAGTGCCCTTTTTAATGGGATATTTTTGGGAGCATTCGACTTACAATTTTTCCAAAAACGAATATCGGTTTGTGATATAATTATGTGCCTATATATGGATAGTAATATTCATATATTCGAATGTAAAATAGTACTTATATGGTAATATATGCAATATTATATATTTATATATGCAACATTAACAAAAATTTATTAAATATTTAAAAATATTAGCAAAACACTTAATAAGTTTACAACATATTGGCAAATAAAATTTTTGTCCTTTCTGCTAGCCAGTCCTCATTGTAACCTCTTATTTTAGCCCAAACAATTTTTTTTTAATAAATTGTTTGAATATTTAGTTTACTATTCGCTGCAGCATGTAATTCTATGTATCTATAGTAATTTTTATAATTTTAATATAAACCGTTATAAATAATCGAGAAAATTTGCACAAAGTTGGACTTAGAAGGATTTTGATGTAAAATTATCAGTTTTGGGAAAAATGCAGGTAAATACATATTATACTATTGGCCACGTAAAGTAAAAATGAATCAAAAATTACATAATTACATATTTAGCTATTGAATAAAGTGCCCTTTTTAATGGGATATTTTTGGGAGCATTCGACTTACAATTTTTCCAAAAACGAATATCGGTTTGTGATATAATTATGTGCCTATATATGGATAGTAATATTCATATATTCGAATGTAAAATAGTACTTATATGGTAATATATGCAATATTATATATTTATATATGCGATATTAACAAAAATTTATTAAATATTTAAAAATATTAGCAAAACACTAAATAAGTTTACAACATATTGGCAAATAAAATTTTTGTCCTTTCTGCTAGCCAGTCCTCATTGTAACCTCTTATTTTAGCCCAAACAATTTTTTTTTAATAAATTGTTTGAATATTTAGTTTACTATTCGCTGCAGCATGTAATTCTATGTATCTATAGTAATTTTTATAATTTTAATATAAACCGTTATAAATAATCGAGAAAATTTGCACAAAGTTGGACTTAGAAGGATTTTGATGTAAAATTATCAGTTTTGGGAAAAATGCAGGTAAATACATATTATACTATTGTCCACGTAAAGTAAAAATGAATCAAAAATTACATAATTACATATTTAGCTATTGAATAAAGTGCCCTTTTTAATGGGATATTTTTGGGAGCATTCGACTTACAATTTTTCCAAAAACGAATATCGGTTTGTGATATAATTATGTGCCTATATATGGATAGTAATATTCATATATTCGAATGTAAAATAGTACTTATATGGTAATATATGCAATATTATATATTTATATATGCAACATTAACAAAAATTTATTAAATATTTAAAAATATTAGCAAAACACTTAATAAGTTTACAACATATTGGCAAATAAAATTTTTGTCCTTTCTGCTAGCCAGTCCTCATTGTAACCTCTTATTTTAGCCCAAACAATTTTTTTTTAATAAATTGTTTGAATATTTAGTTTACTATTCGCTGCAGCATGTAATTCTATGTATCTATAGTAATTTTTATAATTTTAATATAAACCGTTATAAATAATCGAGAAAATTTGCACAAAGTTGGACTTAGAAGGATTTTGATGTAAAATTATCAGTTTTGGGAAAAATGCAGGTAAATACATATTATACTATTGGCCACGTAAAGTAAAAATGAATCAAAAATTACATAATTACATATTTAGCTATTGAATAAAGTGCCCTTTTTAATGGGATATTTTTGGGAGCATTCGACTTACAATTTTTCCAAAAACGAATATCGGTTTGTGATATAATTATGTGCCTATATATGGATAGTAATATTCATATATTCGAATGTAAAATAGTACTTATATGGTAATATATGCAATATTATATATTTATATATGCGATATTAACAAAAATTTATTAAATATTTAAAAATATTAGCAAAACACTTAATAAGTTTACAACATATTGGCAAATAAAATTTTTGTCCTTTCTGCTAGCCAGTCCTCATTGTAACCTCTTATTTTAGCCCAAACAATTTTTTTTTAATAAATTGTTTGAATATTTAGTTTACTATTCGCTGCAGCATGTAATTCTATGTATCTATAGTAATTTTTATAATTTTAATATAAACCGTTATAAATAATCGAGAAAATTTGCACAAAGTTGGACTTAGAAGGATTTTGATGTAAAATTATCAGTTTTGGGAAAAATGCAGGTAAATACATATTATACTATTGTCCACGTAAAGTAAAAATGAATCAAAAATTACATAATTACATATTTAGCTATTGAATAAAGTGCCCTTTTTAATGGGATATTTTTGGGAGCATTCGACTTACAATTTTTCCAAAAACGAATATCGGTTTGTGATATAATTATGTGCCTATATATGGATAGTAATATTCATATATTCGAATGTAAAATAGTACTTATATGGTAATATATGCAATATTATATATTTATATATGCAACATTAACAAAAATTTATTAAATATTTAAAAATATTAGCAAAACACTTAATAAGTTTACAACATATTGGCAAATAAAATTTTTGTCCTTTCTGCTAGCCAGTCCTCATTGTAACCTCTTATTTTAGCCCAAACAATTTTTTTTTAATAAATTGTTTGAATATTTAGTTTACTATTCGCTGCAGCATGTAATTCTATGTATCTATAGTAATTTTTATAATTTTAATATAAACCGTTATAAATAATCGAGAAAATTTGCACAAAGTTGGACTTAGAAGGATTTTGATGTAAAATTATCAGTTTTGGGAAAAATGCAGGTAAATACATATTATACTATTGGCCACGTAAAGTAAAAATGAATCAAAAATTACATAATTACATATTTAGCTATTGAATAAAGTGCCCTTTTTAATGGGATATTTTTGGGAGCATTCGACTTACAATTTTTCCAAAAACGAATATCGGTTTGTGATATAATTATGTGCCTATATATGGATAGTAATATTCATATATTCGAATGTAAAATAGTACTTATATGGTAATATATGCAATATTATATATTTATATATGCGATATTAACAAAAATTTATTAAATATTTAAAAATATTAGCAAAACACTAAATAAGTTTACAACATATTGGCAAATAAAATTTTTGTCCTTTCTGCTAGCCAGTCCTCATTGTAACCTCTTATTTTAGCCCAAACAATTTTTTTTTAATAAATTGTTTGAATATTTAGTTTACTATTCGCTGCAGCATGTAATTCTATGTATCTATAGTAATTTTTATAATTTTAATATAAACCGTTATAAATAATCGAGAAAATTTGCACAAAGTTGGACTTAGAAGGATTTTGATGTAAAATTATCAGTTTTGGGAAAAATGCAGGTAAATACATATTATACTATTGTCCACGTAAAGTAAAAATGAATCAAAAATTACATAATTACATATTTAGCTATTGAATAAAGTGCCCTTTTTAATGGGATATTTTTGGGAGCATTCGACTTACAATTTTTCCAAAAACGAATATCGGTTTGTGATATAATTATGTGCCTATATATGGATAGTAATATTCATATATTCGAATGTAAAATAGTACTTATATGGTAATATATGCAATATTATATATTTATATATGCAACATTAACAAAAATTTATTAAATATTTAAAAATATTAGCAAAACACTTAATAAGTTTACAACATATTGGCAAATAAAATTTTTGTCCTTTCTGCTAGCCAGTCCTCATTGTAACCTCTTATTTTAGCCCAAACAATTTTTTTTTAATAAATTGTTTGAATATTTAGTTTACTATTCGCTGCAGCATGTAATTCTATGTATCTATAGTAATTTTTATAATTTTAATATAAACCGTTATAAATAATCGAGAAAATTTGCACAAAGTTGGACTTAGAAGGATTTTGATGTAAAATTATCAGTTTTGGGAAAAATGCAGGTAAATACATATTATACTATTGGCCACGTAAAGTAAAAATGAATCAAAAATTACATAATTACATATTTAGCTATTGAATAAAGTGCCCTTTTTAATGGGATATTTTTGGGAGCATTCGACTTACAATTTTTCCAAAAACGAATATCGGTTTGTGATATAATTATGTGCCTATATATGGATAGTAATATTCATATATTCGAATGTAAAATAGTACTTATATGGTAATATATGCAATATTATATATTTATATATGCGATATTAACAAAAATTTATTAAATATTTAAAAATATTAGCAAAACACTTAATAAGTTTACAACATATTGGCAAATAAAATTTTTGTCCTTTCTGCTAGCCAGCCCCTACCGATACCTTTTATTTAAGCCTAAACACGATATGATTCAACTTTTGCAAAAAACAACAGGATTTTGATGTAAAATTATCACTTATAGGAAAAATGCAGGTAAATACATATTATATTATTGGCCACGTAAAGTAAAAATGAATCAAAAATTACATAATTACATATTTAGCTATTGAATAAAGTGCCCTTTTTAATGGGATATTTTTGGGAGCATTCGACTTACAATTTCTCCAAAAACGGATATCGATTTGTAATATAATAATGTGCCTATATATGGATAGTAATATTCATATATTCAAATGTTAAATAGTATTTATATGGTAATATATGCAATATTATATATTTATATATGCAATATTAACAAAAATTTATTAAATATTTAAAAATATTAGCAAAACACATAATAAATTTATAACCTATGGGCAAATAACATTTTTGTCCTTTCTGCTGGCCAGCCCCTACCGACACCTTTTATTTAAGCCTAAACACGAAATAATTCTGACAACTTTTGCAAAAAACAAAAGCCGAACGACGAAGTACATTTTTGTCAATTCTGCTTGCAAATCCTTAACTAGATTATTCTTTAGAGCCAGACACGATTTATTTCTGTTTAATATTTTTAGAAAACAAAGGCTAAACGTCAAACCATTTTTGTCATTTTGCACGCCAGCCCTCATTGTAACCTCTCATTTTAGCCCAATCAATTTTTTTTAATAAATTGTTTGAATATTTAGTTTACTTTTCGCTGCAGCATGTAATTATATGTATCTATAGTAATTTTTATAATTTTAATATAAACCGTTATAAATAATCGAGAAAATTTGCACAAAGTTGGACTTAGAAGGATTTTGATGTAAAATTATCAGTTTTGGGAAAAATGCTGGTAAATACATATTATACTATTGGCCACGTAAAGTAAAAATGAATCAAAAATTACATAATTACATATTTAGCTATTGAATAAAGTGCCCTTTTTAATGGGATATTTTTGGGAGCATTCGACTTATAATTTTTCCAAAAACGGATATCGGTTTGTGATATAATTATGTTCCTATATATGGATAGTAATATTCATATATTCGAATGTAAAATAGTACTTATATGGTTATATATTCAATATTATATATTTATATATGCAATATTAACAAAAATTTATTAAATATTTAAAAATATTAGCAAAACACTAAATAAAATTTTTGTCCTTTCTGCTAGCCAGCCCCTACCGATACCATTTATTTAAGCCTAAACACGATATAATTCAACTTTTGCAAAAAACAACAGGATTTTGATGTAAAATTATCAGTTTTGGGAAAAATGCAGGTAAATACATATTATACTATTGGCCACGTAAAGTAAAAATGAATCAAATATTACATAATTACATATTTAGCTATTGAATAAAGTGCCCTTTTTAATGGGATATTTTTGGGAGCATTCGACTTACAATTTTTCCAAAAACGGATATCGGTTTGTGATATAATTATGTGCCTATATATGGATAGTAATATTCATATATTCGAATGTAAAATAGTACTTATATGTTAATATATGCAATATTAAATATTTATATATGCAATATTAACAAAAATTTATTAAATATTTAAAAATATTAGCAAAACACTTAATAAATTTACAACATATTGGCAAATAAAATTTTTGTCCTTTCTGCTAGCCAGCCCCTACCGATACCTTTTATTTAAGCCTAAACACGATATGATTCAACTTTTGCAAAAAACAACAGGATTTTGATGTAAAATTATCACTTATAGGAAAAATGCAGGTAAATACATATTATGCTATTGGCCACGTAAAGTAAAAATGAATCAAAAATTACATAATTACATATTTAGCTATTGAATAAAGTGCCCTTTTTAATGGGATATTTTTGGGAGCATTCGACTTACAATTTCTCCAAAAACGGATATCGATTTGTGATATAATAATGTGCCTATATATGGATAGTAATATTCATATATTCAAATGTTAAATAGTATTTATATGGTAATATATGCAATATTATATATTTATATATGCAATATTAACAAAAATTTATTAAATATTTAAAAATATTAGCAAAACACTTAATAAATTTATAACCTATGGGCAAATAACATTTTTGTCCTTTCTGTTGGCCAGCCCCTACCGACACCTTTTATTTAAGCCTAAACACGAAATAATTCTGACAACTTTTGCAAAAAACAAAAGCCGAACGACGAAGTACATTTTTGTCAATTCTGCTTGCAAATCCTTAACTAGATTATTCTTTAGAGCCAGACACGATTTATTTCTGTTTAATATTTTTAGAAAACAAAGGCTAAACGTCAAACCATTTTTGTCATTTTGCACGCCAGCCCTCATTGTAACCTCTCATTTTAGCCCAATCAATTTTTTTTAATAAATTGTTTGAATATTTAGTTTACTTTTCGCTGCAGCATGTAATTATATGTATCTATAGTAATTTTTATAATTTTAATATAAACCGTTATAAATAATCGAGAAAATTTGCACAAAGTTGGACTTAGAAGGATTTTGGTGTAAAATTATCAGTTTTGGGAAAAATGCAGGTAAATACATATTATACTATTGGCCACGTAAAGTAAAAATGAATCAAAAATTACATAATTACATATTTAGCTATTGAATAAAGTGCCCTTTTTAATGGGATATTTTTGGGAGCATTCGACTTATAATTTTTCCAAAAACGGATATCGGTTTGTGATATAATTATGTTCCTATATATGGATAGTAATATTCATATATTCGAATGTAAAATAGTACCTATATGGTTATATATTCAATATTATATATTTATATATGCAATATTAACAAAAATTTATTAAATATTTAAAAATATTAGCAAAACACTAAATAAAATTTTTGTCCTTTCTGCTAGCCAGCCCCTAGCCATACCATTTATTTAAGCCTAAACACGATATAATTCAACTTTTGCAAAAAACAACAGGATTTTGATGTAAAATTATCAGTTTTGGGAAAAATGCAGGTAAATACATATTATACTATTGGCTACGTAAAGTAAAAATGAATCAAATATTACATAATTACATATTTAGCTATTGAATAAAGTGCCCTTTTTAATGGGATATTTTTGGGAGCATTCGACTTACAATTTTTCCAAAAACGGATATCGGTTTGTGATATAATTATGTGCCTATATATGGATAGTAATATTCATATATTCGAATGTAAAATAGTACTTATATGTTAATATATGCAATATTATATATTTATATATGCAATATTAACAAAAATTTATTAAACATTTAAAAATATTAGCAAAACACTTAATAAATTTATAACCTATGGGCAAATAACATTTTTGTCCTTTCTGCTGGCTAGCCCCTACCGACACCTTTTATTTAAGCCTAAACACGAAATAATTCTGACAACTTTTGCAAAAAACAAAAGCCGAACGACGAAGTACATTTTTGTCAATTCTGCTTGCAAATCCTTAACTAGATTATTCTTTAGAGCCAGACACGATTTATTTCTGTTTAATATTTTTAGAAAACAAAGGCTAAACGTCAAACCATTTTTGTCATTTTGCACGCCAGCCCTCATTGTAACCTCTCATTTCAGCCCAAACAATTTTTTTTAATAAATTGTTTGAATATTTAGTTTACTTTTCGCTGCAGCATGTAATTATATGTATCTATAGTAATTTTTATAATTTTAATATAAACCGTTATAAATAATCGAGAAAATTTGCACAAAGTTGGACTTAGAAGGATTTTGATGTAAAATTATCAGTTTTGGGAAAAATGCAGGTAAATACATATTATACTATTGGCCACGTAAAGTAAAAATGAATCAAAAATTACATAATTACATATTTAGCTATTGAATAAAGTGCCCTTTTTAATGGGATATTTTTGGGAGCATTCGACTTATAATTTTTCCAAAAACGGATATCGGTTTGTGATATAATTATGTTCCTATATATGGATAGTAATATTCATATATTCGAATGTAAAATAGTACCTATATGGTTATATATTCAATATTATATATTTATATATGCAATATTAACAAAAATTTATTAAATATTTAAAAATATTAGCAAAACACTAAATAAAATTTTTGTCCTTTCTGCTAGCCAGCCCCTACCGATACCATTTATTTAAGCCTAAACACGATATAATTTAACTTTTGCAAAAAACAACAGGATTTTGATGTAAAATTATCAGTTTTGGGAAAAATGCAGGTAAATACATATTATACTATTGGCCACGTAAAGTAAAAATGAATCAAATATTACATAATTACATATTTAGCTATTGAATAAAGTGCCCTTTTTAATGGGATATTTTTGGGAGCATTCGACTTATAATTTTTCCAAAAACGGATATCGGTTTGTGATATAATTATGTTCCTATATATGGATAGTAATATTCATATATTCGAATGTAAAATAGTACCTATATGGTTATATATTCAATATTATATATTTATATATGCAATATTAACAAAAATTTATTAAATATTTAAAAATATTAGCAAAACACTAAATAAAATTTTTGTCCTTTCTGCTAGCCAGCCCCTACCGATACCATTTATTTAAGCCTAAACACGATATAATTCAACTTTTGCAAAAAACAACAGGATTTTGATGTAAAATTATCAGTTTTGGGAAAAATGCAGGTAAATACATATTATACTATTGGCTACGTAAAGTAAAAATGAATCAAATATTACATAATTACATATTTAGCTATTGAATAAAGTGCCCTTTTTAATGGGATATTTTTGGGAGCATTCGACTTACAATTTTTCCAAAAACGGATATCGGTTTGTGATATAATTATGTGCCTATATATGGATAGTAATATTCATATATTCGAATGTAAAATAGTACTTATATGTTAATATATGCAATATTATATATTTATATATGCAATATTAACAAAAATTTATTAAATATTTAAAAATATTAGCAAAACACTTAATAAATTTACAACATATTGGCAAATAAAATTTTTGTCCTTTCTGCTAGCCAGCCCCTACCGATACCTTTTATTTAAGCCTAAACACGATATGATTCAACTTTTGCAAAAAACAACAGGATTTTGATGTAAAATTATCACTTATAGGAAAAATGCAGGTAAATACATATTATACTATTGGCCACGTAAAGTAAAAATGAATCAAAAATTACATAATTACATATTTAGCTATTGAATAAAGTGCCCTTTTTAATGGGATATTTTTGGGAGCATTCGACTTACAATTTCTCCAAAAACGGATATCGATTTGTGATATAATAATGTGCCTATATATGGATAGTAATATTCATATATTCAAATGTTAAATAGTATTTATATGGTAATATATGCAATATTATATATTTATATATGCAATATTAACAAAAATTTATTAAACATTTAAAAATATTAGCAAAACACTTAATAAATTTATAACCTATGGACAAATAACATTTTTGTCCTTTCTGCTGGCCAGCCCCTACCGACACCTTTTATTTAAGCCTAAACACGAAATAATTCTGACAACTTTTGCAAAAAACAAAAGCCGAACGACGAAGTACATTTTTGTCAATTCTGCTTGCAAATGCTTAACTAGATTATTCTTTAGAGCCAGACACGATTTATTTCTGTTTAATATTTTTAAAAAACAAAGGCTAAACGTCAAACCATTTTTGTCATTTTGCACGCCAGCCCTCATTGTAACCTCTCATTTTAGCCCAAACAATTTTTTTTAATAAAATGTTTGAATATTTAGTTTACTTTTCGCTGCAGCATGTAATTATATGTATCTATAGTAATTTTTATAATTTTAATATAAACCGTTATAAATAATCGAGAAAATTTGCACAAAGTTGGACTTAGAAGGATTTTGATGTAAAATTATCAGTTTTGGGAAAAATGCAGGTAAATACATATTATACTATTGGCCACGTAAAGTAAAAATGAATCAAAAATTACATAATTACATATTTAGCTATTGAATAAAGTGCCCTTTTTAATGGGATATTTTTGGGAGCATTCGACTTATAATTTTTCCAAAAACGGATATCGGTTTGTGATATAATTATGTTCCTATATATGGATAGTAATATTCATATATTCGAATGTAAAATAGTACCTATATGGTTATATATTCAATATTATATATTTATATATGCAATATTAACAAAAATTTATTAAATATTTAAAAATATTAGCAAAACACTAAATAAAATTTTTGTCCTTTCTGCTAGCCAGCCCCTACCGATACCATTTATTTAAGCCTAAACACGATATAATTTAACTTTTGCAAAAAACAACAGGATTTTGATGTAAAATTATCAGTTTTGGGAAAAATGCAGGTAAATACATATTATACTATTGGCCACGTAAAGTAAAAATGAATCAAATATTACATAATTACATATTTAGCTATTGAATAAAGTGCCCTTTTTAATGGGATATTTTTGGGAGCATTCGACTTATAATTTTTCCAAAAACGGATATCGGTTTGTGATATAATTATGTTCCTATATATGGATAGTAATATTCATATATTCGAATGTAAAATAGTACCTATATGGTTATATATTCAATATTATATATTTATATATGCAATATTAACAAAAATTTATTAAATATTTAAAAATATTAGCAAAACACTAAATAAAATTTTTGTCCTTTCTGCTAGCCAGCCCCTACCGATACCATTTATTTAAGCCTAAACACGATATAATTCAACTTTTGCAAAAAACAACAGGATTTTGATGTAAAATTATCAGTTTTGGGAAAAATGCAGGTAAATACATATTATACTATTGGCTACGTAAAGTAAAAATGAATCAAATATTACATAATTACATATTTAGCTATTGAATAAAGTGCCCTTTTTAATGGGATATTTTTGGGAGCATTCGACCTACAATTTTTCCAAAAACGGATATCGGTTTGTGATATAATTATGTGCCTATATATGGATAGTAATATTCATATATTCGAATGTAAAATAGTACTTATATGTTAATATATGCAATATTATATATTTATATATGCAATATTAACAAAAATTTATTAAATATTTAAAAATATTAGCAAAACACTTAATAAATTTACAACATATTGGCAAATAAAATTTTTGTCCTTTCTGCTAGCCAGCCCCTACCGATACCTTTTATTTAAGCCTAAACACGATATGATTCAACTTTTGCAAAAAACAACAGGATTTTGATGTAAAATTATCACTTATAGGAAAAATGCAGGTAAATACATATTATACTATTGGCCACGTAAAGTAAAAATGAATCAAAAATTACATAATTACATATTTAGCTATTGAATAAAGTGCCCTTTTTAATGGGATATTTTTGGGAGCATTCGACTTACAATTTCTCCAAAAACGGATATCGATTTGTGATATAATAATGTGCCTATATATGGATAGTAATATTCATATATTCAAATGTTAAATAGTATTTATATGGTAATATATGCAATATTATATATTTATATATGCAATATTAACAAAAATTTATTAAACATTTAAAAATATTAGCAAAACACTTAATAAATTTATAACCTATGGACAAATAACATTTTTGTCCTTTCTGCTGGCCAGCCCCTACCGACACCTTTTATTTAAGCCTAAACACGAAATAATTCTGACAACTTTTGCAAAAAACAAAAGCCGAACGACGAAGTACATTTTTGTCAATTCTGCTTGCAAATGCTTAACTAGATTATTCTTTAGAGCCAGACACGATTTATTTCTGTTTAATATTTTTAAAAAACAAAGGCTAAACGTCAAACCATTTTTGTCATTTTGCACGCCAGCCCTCATTGTAACCTCTCATTTTAGCCCAAACAATTTTTTTTAATAAAATGTTTGAATATTTAGTTTACTTTTCGCTGCAGCATGTAATTATATGTATCTATAGTAATTTTTATAATTTTAATATAAACCGTTATAAATAATCGAGAAAATTTGCACAAAGTTGGACTTAGAAGGATTTTGATGTAAAATTATCAGTTTTGGGAAAAATGCAGGTAAATACATATTATACTATTGGCCACGTAAAGTAAAAATGAATCAAAAATTACATAATTACATATTTAGCTATTGAATAAAGTGCCCTTTTTAATGGGATATTTTTGGGAGCATTCGACTTATAATTTTTCCAAAAACGGATATCGGTTTGTGATATAATTATGTTCCTATATATGGATAGTAATATTCATATATTCGAATGTAAAATAGTACCTATATGGTTATATATTCAATATTATATATTTATATATGCAATATTAACAAAAATTTATTAAATATTTAAAAATATTAGCAAAACACTAAATAAAATTTTTGTCCTTTCTGCTAGCCAGCCCCTACCGATACCATTTATTTAAGCCTAAACACGATATAATTTAACTTTTGCAAAAAACAACAGGATTTTGATGTAAAATTATCAGTTTTGGGAAAAATGCAGGTAAATACATATTATACTATTGGCCACGTAAAGTAAAAATAAATCAAATATTACATAATTACATATTTAGCTATTGAATAAAGTGCCCTTTTTAATGGGATATTTTTGGGAGCATTCGACTTATAATTTTTCCAAAAACGGATATCGGTTTGTGATATAATTATGTTCCTATATATGGATAGTAATATTCATATATTCGAATGTAAAATAGTACCTATATGGTTATATATTCAATATTATATATTTATATATGCAATATTAACAAAAATTTATTAAATATTTAAAAATATTAGCAAAACACTAAATAAAATTTTTGTCCTTTCTGCTAGCCAGCCCCTACCGATACCATTTATTTAAGCCTAAACACGATATAATTCAACTTTTGCAAAAAACAACAGGATTTTGATGTAAAATTATCAGTTTTGGGAAAAATGCAGGTAAATACATATTATACTATTGGCCACGTAAAGTAAAAATGAATCAAATATTACATAATTACATATTTAGCTATTGAATAAAGTGCCCTTTTTAATGGGATATTTTTGGGAGCATTCGACTTACAATTTTTCCAAAAACGGATATCGGTTTGTGATATAATTATGTGCCTATATATGGATAGTAATATTCATATATTCGAATGTAAAATAGTACTTATATGTTAATATATGCAATATTATATATTTATATATGCAATATTAACAAAAATTTATTAAACATTTAAAAATATTAGCAAAACACTTAATAAATTTATAACCTATGGGCAAATAACATTTTTGTCCTTTCTGCTGGCCAGCCTCTACCGACACCTTTTATTTAAGCCTAAACACGAAATAATTCTGACAACTTTTGCAAAAAACAAAAGCCGAACGACGAAGTACATTTTTGTCAATTCTGCTTGCAAATCCTTAACTAGATTATTCTTTAGAGCCAGACACGATTTATTTCTGTTTAATATTTTTAGAAAACAAAGGCTAAACGTCAAACCATTTTTGTCATTTTGCACGCCAGCCCTCATTGTAACCTCTCATTTTAGCCCAAACAATTTTTTTTAATAAATTGTTTGAATATTTAGTTTACTTTTCGCTGCAGCATGTAATTATATGTATCTATAGTAATTTTTATAATTTTAATATAAACCGTTATAAATAATCGAGAAAATTTGCACAAAGTTGGACTTAGAAGGATTTTGATGTAAAATTATCAGTTTTGGGAAAAATGCAGGTAAATACATATTATACTATTGGCCACGTAAAGTAAAAATGAATCAAAAATTACATAATTACATATTTAGCTATTGAATAAAGTGCCCTTTTTAATAGGATATTTTTGGGAGCATTCGACTTATAATTTTTCCAAAAACGGATATCGGTTTGTGATATAATTATGTTCCTATATATGGATAGTAATATTCATATATTCGAATGTAAAATAGTACCTATATGGTTATATATTCAATATTATATATTTATATATGCAATATTAACAAAAATTTATTAAATATTTAAAAATATTAGCAAAACACTAAATAAAATTTTTGTCCTTTCTGCTAGCCAGCCCCTACCGATACCATTTATTTAAGCCTAAACACGATATAATTCAACTTTTGCAAAAAACAACAGGATTTTGATGTAAAATTATCAGTTTTGGGAAAAATGCAGGTAAATACATATTATACTATTGGCCACGTAAAGTAAAAATGAATCAAATATTACATAATTACATATTTAGCTATTGAATAAAGTGCCCTTTTTAATGGGATATTTTTGGGAGCATTCGACTTACAATTTTTCCAAAAACGGATATCGGTTTGTGATATAATTATGTGCCTATATATGGATAGTAATATTCATATATTCGAATGTAAAATAGTACTTATATGTTAATATATGCAATATTAAATATTTATATATGCAATATTAACAAAAATTTATTAAATATTTAAAAATATTAGCAAAACACTTAATAAATTTACAACATATTGGCAAATAAAATTTTTGTCCTTTCTGCTAGCCAGCCCCTACCGATACCTTTTATTTAAGCCTAAACACGATATGATTCAACTTTTGCAAAAAACAACAGGATTTTGATGTAAAATTATCACTTATAGGAAAAATGCAGGTAAATACATATTATACTATTGGCCACGTAAAGTAAAAATGAATCAAAAATTACATAATTACATATTTAGCTATTGAATAAAGTGCCCTTTTTAATGGGATATTTTTGGGAGCATTCGACTTACAATTTCTCCAAAAACGGATATCGATTTGTGATATAATAATGTGCCTATATATGGATAGTAATATTCATATATTCAAATGTTAAATAGTATTTATATGGTAATATATGCAATATTATATATTTATATATGCAATATTAACAAAAATTTATTAAACATTTAAAAATATTAGCAAAACACTTAATAAATTTATAACCTATGGGCAAATAACATTTTTGTCCTTTCTGCTGGCCAGCCCCTACCGACACCTTTTATTTAAGCCTAAACACGAAATAATTCTGACAACTTTTGCAAAAAACAAAAGCCGAACGACGAAGTACATTTTTGTCAATTCTGCTTGCAAATCCTTAACTAGATTATTCTTTAGAGCCAGACACGATTTATTTCTGTTTAATATTTTTAGAAAACAAAGGCTAAACGTCAAACCATTTTTGTCATTTTGCACGCCAGCCCTCATTGTAACCTCTCATTTTAGCCCAAACAATTTTTTTTAATAAATTGTTTGAATATTTAGTTTACTTTTCGCTGCAGCATGTAATTATATGTATCTATAGTAATTTTTATAATTTTAATATAAACCGTTATAAATAATCGAGAAAATTTGCACAAAGTTGGACTTAGAAGGATTTTGATGTAAAATTATCAGTTTTGGGAAAAATGCAGGTAAATACATATTATACTATTGGCCACGTAAAGTAAAAATGAATCAAAAATTACATAATTACATATTTAGCTATTGAATAAAGTGCCCTTTTTAATGGGATATTTTTGGGAGCATTCGACTTATAATTTTTCCAAAAACGGATATCGGTTTGTGATATAATTATGTTCCTATATATGGATAGTAATATTCATATATTCGAATGTAAAATAGTACCTATATGGTTATATATTCAATATTATATATTTATATATGCAATATTAACAAAAATTTATTAAATATTTAAAAATATTAGCAAAACACTAAATAAAATTTTTGTCCTTTCTGCTAGCCAGCCCCTACCGATACCATTTATTTAAGCCTAAACACGATATAATTCAACTTTTGCAAAAAACAACAGGATTTTGGTGTAAAATTATCAGTTTTGGGAAAAATGCAGGTAAATACATATTATACTATTGGCCACGTAAAGTAAAAATGAATCAAATATTACATAATTACATATTTAGCTATTGAATAAAGTGCCCTTTTTAATGGGATATTTTTGGGAGCATTCGACTTACAATTTTTCCAAAAACGGATATCGGTTTGTGATATAATTATGTGCCTATATATGGATAGTAATATTCATATATTCGAATGTAAAATAGTACTTATATGTTAATATATGCAATATTAAATATTTATATATGCAATATTAACAAAAATTTATTAAATATTTAAAAATATTAGCAAAACACTTAATAAATTTACAACATATTGGCAAATAAAATTTTTGTCCTTTCTGCTAGCCAGCCCCTACCGATACCTTTTATTTAAGCCTAAACACGATATGATTCAACTTTTGCAAAAAACAACAGGATTTTGATGTAAAATTATCACTTATAGGAAAAATGCAGGTAAATACATATTATACTATTGGCCACGTAAAGTAAAAATGAATCAAAAATTACATAATTACATATTTAGCTATTGAATAAAGTGCCCTTTTTAATGGGATATTTTTGGGAGCATTCGACTTACAATTTCTCCAAAAACGGATATCGATTTGTGATATAATAATGTGCCTATATATGGATAGTAATATTCATATATTCAAATGTTAAATAGTATTTATATGGTAATATATGCAATATTATATATTTATATATGCAATATTAACAAAAATTTATTAAACATTTAAAAATATTAGCAAAACACTTAATAAATTTATAACCTATGGGCAAATAACATTTTTGTCCTTTCTGCTGGCCAGCCCCTACCGACACCTTTTATTTAAGCCTAAACACGAAATAATTCTGACAACTTTTGCAAAAAACAAAAGCCGAACGACGAAGTACATTTTTGTCAATTCTGCTTGCAAATCCTTAACTAGATTATTCTTTAGAGCCAGACACGATTTATTTCTGTTTAATATTTTTAGAAAACAAAGGCTAAACGTCAAACCATTTTTGTCATTTTGCACGCCAGCCCTCATTGTAACCTCTCATTTTAGCCCAAACAATTTTTTTTAATAAATTGTTTGAATATTTAGTTTACTTTTCGCTGCAGCATGTAATTATATGTATCTATAGTAATTTTTATAATTTTAATATAAACCGTTATAAATAATCGAGAAAATTTGCACAAAGTTGGACTTAGAAGGATTTTGATGTAAAATTATCAGTTTTGGGAAAAATGCAGGTAAATACATATTATACTATTGGCCACGTAAAGTAAAAATGAATCAAAAATTACATAATTACATATTTAGCTATTGAATAAAGTGCCCTTTTTAATGGGATATTTTTGGGAGCATTCGACTTATAATTTTTCCAAAAACGGATATCGGTTTGTGATATAATTATGTTCCTATATATGGATAGTAATATTCATATATTCGAATGTAAAATAGTACCTATATGGTTATATATTCAATATTATATATTTATATATGCAATATTAACAAAAATTTATTAAATATTTAAAAATATTAGCAAAACACTAAATAAAATTTTTGTCCTTTCTGCTAGCCAGCCCCTACCGATACCATTTATTTAAGCCTAAACACGATATAATTCAACTTTTGCAAAAAACAACAGGATTTTGATGTAAAATTATCAGTTTTGGGAAAAATGCAGGTAAATACATATTATACTATTGGCCACGTAAAGTAAAAATGAATCAAATATTACATAATTACATATTTAGCTATTGAATAAAGTGCCCTTTTTAATGGGATATTTTTGGGAGCATTCGACTTACAATTTTTCCAAAAACGGATATCGGTTTGTGATATAATTATGTGCCTATATATGGATAGTAATATTCATATATTCGAATGTAAAATAGTACTTATATGTTAATATATGCAATATTAAATATTTATATATGCAATATTAACAAAAATTTATTAAATATTTAAAAATATTAGCAAAACACTTAATAAATTTACAACATATTGGCAAATAAAATTTTTGTCCTTTCTGCTAGCCAGCCCCTACCGATACCTTTTATTTAAGCCTAAACACGATATGATTCAACTTTTGCAAAAAACAACAGGATTTTGATGTAAAATTATCACTTATAGGAAAAATGCAGGTAAATACATATTATACTATTGGCCACGTAAAGTAAAAATGAATCAAAAATTACATAATTACATATTTAGCTATTGAATAAAGTGCCCTTTTTAATGGGATATTTTTGGGAGCATTCGACTTACAATTTCTCCAAAAACGGATATCGATTTGTGATATAATAATGTGCCTATATATGGATAGTAATATTCATATATTCAAATGTTAAATAGTATTTATATGGTAATATATGCAATATTATATATTTATATATGCAATATTAACAAAAATTTATTAAACATTTAAAAATATTAGCAAAACACTTAATAAATTTATAACCTATGGGCAAATAACATTTTTGTCCTTTCTGCTGGCCAGCCCCTACCGACACCTTTTATTTAAGCCTAAACACGAAATAATTCTGACAACTTTTGCAAAAAACAAAAGCCGAACGACGAAGTACATTTTTGTCAATTCTGCTTGCAAATCCTTAACTAGATTATTCTTTAGAGCCAGACACGATTTATTTCTGTTTAATATTTTTAGAAAACAAAGGCTAAACGTCAAACCATTTTTGTCATTTTGCACGCCAGCCCTCATTGTAACCTCTCATTTTAGCCCAAACAATTTTTTTTAATAAATTGTTTGAATATTTAGTTTACTTTTCGCTGCAGCATGTAATTATATGTATCTATAGTAATTTTTATAATTTTAATATAAACCGTTATAAATAATCGAGAAAATTTGCACAAAGTTGGACTTAGAAGGATTTTGATGTAAAATTATCAGTTTTGGGAAAAATGCAGGTAAATACATATTATACTATTGGCCACGTAAAGTAAAAATGAATCAAAAATTACATAATTACATATTTAGCTATTGAATAAAGTGCCCTTTTTAATGGGATATTTTTGGGAGCATTCGACTTATAATTTTTCCAAAAACGGATATCGGTTTGTGATATAATTATGTTCCTATATATGGATAGTAATATTCATATATTCGAATGTAAAATAGTACCTATATGGTTATATATTCAATATTATATATTTATATATGCAATATTAACAAAAATTTATTAAATATTTAAAAATATTAGCAAAACACTAAATAAAATTTTTGTCCTTTCTGCTAGCCAGCCCCTACCGATACCATTTATTTAAGCCTAAACACGATATAATTCAACTTTTGCAAAAAACAACAGGATTTTGATGTAAAATTATCAGTTTTGGGAAAAATGCAGGTAAATACATATTATACTATTGGCCACGTAAAGTAAAAATGAATCAAATATTACATAATTACATATTTAGCTATTGAATAAAGTGCCCTTTTTAATGGGATATTTTTGGGAGCATTCGACTTACAATTTTTCCAAAAACGGATATCGGTTTGTGATATAATTATGTTCCTATATATGGATAGTAATATTCATATATTCGAATGTAAAATAGTTTTTATATGGGTATATATTTAATATTATATATTTATATATGCAATATTAACAAAAATTTATTAAATATTTAAAAATATTAGCAAAACACTAAATAAAATTTTTGTCCTTTCTGCTAGCCAGCCCCTACCGATACCATTTATTTAAGCCTAAACACGATATAATTCAACTTTTGCAAAAAACAACAGGATTTTGATGTAAAATTATCAGTTTTGGGAAAAATGCAGGTAAATACATATTATACTATTGGCCACGTAAAGTAAAAATGAATCAAATATTACATAATTACATATTTAGCTATTGAATAAAGTGCCCTTTTTAATGGGATATTTTTGGGAGCATTCGACTTACAATTTTTCCAAAAACGGATATCGGTTTGTGATATAATTATGTGCCAATAATGGATAGTAATATTCATATATTCGAATGTAAAATAGTACTTATATGTTAATATATGCAATATTAAATATTTATATATGCAATATTAACAAAAATTTATTAAATATTTAAAAATATTAGCAAAACACTAAATAAATTTACAACATATTGGCAAATAAAATTTTTGTCCTTTCTGCTAGCCAGCCCCTACCGATACCTTTTATTTAAGCCTAAACACGATATGATTCAACTTTTGCAAAAAACAACAGGATTTTGATGTAAAATTATCACTTATAGGAAAAATGCAGGTAAATACATATTATACTATTGGCCACGTAAAGTAAAAATGAATCAAAAATTACATAATTACATATTTAGCTATTGAATAAAGTGCCCTTTTTAATGGGATATTTTTGGGAGCATTCGACTTACAATTTCTCCAAAAACGGATATCGATTTGTGATATAATAATGTGCCTATATATGGATAGTAATATTCATATATTCAAATGTTAAATAGTATTTATATGGTAATATATGAAATATTATATATTTATATATGCAATATTAACAAAAATTTATTAAATATTTAAAAATATTAGCAAAACACTTAATAAATTTATAACCTATGGGCAAATAACATTTTTGTCCTTTCTGCTGGCCAGCCCCTACCGACACCTTTTATTTAAGCCTAAACACGAAATAATTCTGACAACTTTTGCAAAAAACAAAAGCCGAACGACGAAGTACATTTTTGTCAATTCTGCTTGCAAATCCTTAACTAGATTATTCTTTAGAGCCAGACACGATTTATTTCTGTTTAATATTTTTAGAAAACAAAGGCTAAACGTCAAACCATTTTTGTCATTTTGCACGCCAGCCCTCATTGTAACCTCTCATTTTAGCCCAAACAATTTTTTTTAATAAATTGTTTGAATATTTAGTTTACTTTTCGCTGCAGCATGTAATTATATGTATCTATAGTAATTTTTATAATTTTAATATAAACCGTTATAAATAATCGAGAAAATTTGCACAAAGTTGGACTTAGAAGGATTTTGATGTAAAATTATCAGTTTTGGGAAAAATGCAGGTAAATACATATTATACTATTGGCCACGTAAAGTAAAAATGAATCAAAAATTACATAATTACATATTTAGCTATTGAATAAAGTGCCCTTTTTAATGGGATATTTTTGGGAGCATTCGACTTATAATTTTTCCAAAAACGGATATCGGTTTGTGATATAATTATGTTCCTATATATGGATAGTAATATTCATATATTCGAATGTAAAATAGTACCTATATGGTTATATATTCAATATTATATATTTATATATGCAATATTAACAAAAATTTATTAAATATTTAAAAATATTAGCAATACACTAAATAAAATTTTTGTCCTTTCTGCTAGCCAGCCCCTACCGATACCATTTATTTAAGCCTAAACACGATATAATTCAACTTTTGCAAAAAACAACAGGATTTTGATGTAAAATTATCAGTTTTGGGAAAAATGCAGGTAAATACATATTATACTATTGGCCACGTAAAGTAAAAATGAATCAAATATTACATAATTACATATTTAGCTATTGAATAAAGTGCCCTTTTTAATGGGATATTTTTGGGAGCATTCGACTTACAATTTTTCCAAAAACGGATATCGGTTTGTGATATAATTATGTGCCAATAATGGATAGTAATATTCATATATTCGAATGTAAAATAGTACTTATATGTTAATATATGCAATATTAAATATTTATATATGCAATATTAACAAAAATTTATTAAATATTTAAAAATATTAGCAAAACACTAAATAAATTTACAACATATTGGCAAATAAAATTTTTGTCCTTTCTGCTAGCCAGCCCCTACCGATACCTTTTATTTAAGCCTAAACACGATATGATTCAACTTTTGCAAAAAACAACAGGATTTTGATGTAAAATTATCACTTATAGGAAAAATGCAGGTAAATACATATTATACTATTGGCCACGTAAAGTAAAAATGAATCAAAAATTACATAATTACATATTTAGCTATTGAATAAAGTGCCCTTTTTAATGGGATATTTTTGGGAGCATTCGACTTACAATTTCTCCAAAAACGGATATCGATTTGTGATATAATAATGTGCCTATATATGGATAGTAATATTCATATATTCAAATGTTAAATAGTATTTATATGGTAATATATGCAATATTATATATTTATATATGCAATATTAACAAAAATTTATTAAATATTTAAAAATATTAGCAAAACACTTAATAAATTTATAACCTATGGGCAAATAACATTTTTGTCCTTTCTGCTGGCCAGCCCCTACCGACACCTTTTATTTAAGCCTAAACACGAAATAATTCTGACAACTTTTGCAAAAAACAAAAGCCGAACGACGAAGTACATTTTTGTCAATTCTGCTTGCAAATCCTTAACTAGATTATTCTTTAGAGCCAGACACGATTTATTTCTGTTTAATATTTTTAGAAAACAAAGGCTAAACGTCAAACCATTTTTGTCATTTTGCACGCCAGCCCTCATTGTAACCTCTCATTTTAGCCCAAACAATTTTTTTTAATAAATTGTTTGAATATTTAGTTTACTTTTCGCTGCAGCATGTAATTATATGTATCTATAGTAATTTTTATAATTTTAATATAAACCGTTATAAATAATCGAGAAAATTTGCACAAAGTTGGACTTAGAAGGATTTTGATGTAAAATTATCAGTTTTGGGAAAAATGCAGGTAAATACATATTATACTATTGGCCACGTAAAGTAAAAATGAATCAAAAATTACATAATTACATATTTAGCTATTGAATAAAGTGCCCTTTTTAATGGGATATTTTTGGGAGCATTCGACTTATAATTTTTCCAAAAACGGATATCGGTTTGTGATATAATTATGTTCCTATATATGGATAGTAATATTCATATATTCGAATGTAAAATAGTACTTATATGGGTATATATTTAATATTATATATTTATATATGCAATATTAACAAAAATTTATTAAATATTTAAAAATATTAGCAAAACACTAAATAAAATTTTTGTCCTTTCTGCTAGCCAGCCCCTACCGATACCATTTATTTAAGCCTTAACACGATATAATTCAACTTTTGCAAAAAACAACAGGATTTTGATGTAAAATTATCAGTTTTGGGAAAAATGCAGGTAAATACATATTATACTATTGGCCACGTAAAGTAAAAATGAATCAAAAATTACATAATTACATATTTAGCTATTGAATAAAGTGCCCTTTTTAATGGGATATTTTTGGGAGCATTCGACTTATAATTTTTCCAAAAACGGATATCGGTTTGTGATATAATTATGTTCCTATATATGGATAGTAATATTCATATATTCGAATGTAAAATAGTTTTTATATGGGTATATATTTAATATTATATATTTATATATGCAATATTAACAAAAATTTATTAAATATTTAAAAATATTAGCAAAACACTAAATAAAATTTTTGTCCTTTCTGCTAGCCAGCCCCTACCGATACCATTTATTTAAGCCTAAACACGATATAATTCAACTTTTGCAAAAAACAACAGGATTTTGATGTAAAATTATCAGTTTTGGGAAAAATGCAGGTAAATACATATTATACTATTGGCCACGTAAAGTAAAAATGAATCAAATATTACATAATTACATATTTAGCTATTGAATAAAGTGCCCTTTTTAATGGGATATTTTTGGGAGCATTCGACTTACAATTTTTCCAAAAACGGATATCGGTTTGTGATATAATTATGTGCCAATAATGTATAGTAATATTCATATATTCGAATGTAAAATAGTACTTATATGTTAATATATGCAATATTAAATATTTATATATGCAATATTAACAAAAATTTATTAAATATTTAAAAATATTAGCAAAACACTAAATAAATTTACAACATATTGGCAAATAAAATTTTTGTCCTTTCTGCTAGCCAGCCCCTACCGATACCTTTTATTTAAGCCTAAACACGATATGATTCAACTTTTGCAAAAAACAACAGGATTTTGATGTAAAATTATCACTTATAGGAAAAATGCAGGTAAATACATATTATACTATTGGCCACGTAAAGTAAAAATGAATCAAAAATTACATAATTACATATTTAGCTATTGAATAAAGTGCCCTTTTTAATGGGATATTTTTGGGAGCATTCGACTTACAATTTCTCCAAAAACGGATATCGATTTGTGATATAATAATGTGCCTATATATGGATAGTAATATTCATATATTCAAATGTTAAATAGTATTTATATGGTAATATATGCAATATTATATATTTATATATGCAATATTAACAAAAATTTATTAAATATTTAAAAATATTAGCAAAACACTTAATAAATTTATAACCTATGGGCAAATAACATTTTTGTCCTTTCTGCTGGCCAGCCCCTACCGACACCTTTTATTTAAGCCTAAACACGAAATAATTCTGACAACTTTTGCAAAAAACAAAAGCCGAACGACGAAGTACATTTTTGTCAATTCTGCTTGCAAATCCTTAACTAGATTATTCTTTAGAGCCAGACACGATTTATTTCTGTTTAATATTTTTAGAAAACAAAGGCTAAACGTCAAACCATTTTTGTCATTTTGCACGCCAGCCCTCATTGTAACCTCTCATTTTAGCCCAAACAATTTTTTTTAATAAATTGTTTGAATATTTAGTTTACTTTTCGCTGCAGCATGTAATTATATGTATCTATAGTAATTTTTATAATTTTAATATAAACCGTTATAAATAATCGAGAAAATTTGCACAAAGTTGGACTTAGAAGGATTTTGATGTAAAATTATCAGTTTTGGGAAAAATGCAGGTAAATACATATTATACTATTGGCCACGTAAAGTAAAAATGAATCAAAAATTACATAATTACATATTTAGCTATTGAATAAAGTGCCCTTTTTAATGGGATATTTTTGGGAGCATTCGACTTATAATTTTTCCAAAAACGGATATCGGTTTGTGATATAATTATGTTCCTATATATGGATAGTAATATTCATATATTCGAATGTAAAATAGTACCTATATGGTTATATATTCAATATTATATATTTATATATGCAATATTAACAAAAATTTATTAAATATTTAAAAATATTAGCAAAACACTAAATAAAATTTTTGTCCTTTCTGCTAGCCAGCCCCTACCGATACCATTTATTTAAGCCTAAACACGATATAATTCAACTTTTGCAAAAAACAACAGGATTTTGATGTAAAATTATCAGTTTTGGGAAAAATGCAGGTAAATACATATTATACTATTGGCCACGTAAAGTAAAAATGAATCAAATATTACATAATTACATATTTAGCTATTGAATAAAGTGCCCTTTTTAATGGGATATTTTTGGGAGCATTCGACTTACAATTTTTCCAAAAACGGATATCGGTTTGTGATATAATTATGTGCCAATAATGGATAGTAATATTCATATATTCGAATGTAAAATAGTACTTATATGTTAATATATGCAATATTAAATATTTATATATGCAATATTAACAAAAATTTATTAAATATTTAAAAATATTAGCAAAACACTAAATAAATTTACAACATATTGGCAAATAAAATTTTTGTCCTTTCTGCTAGCCAGCCCCTACCGATACCTTTTATTTAAGCCTAAACACGATATGATTCAACTTTTGCAAAAAACAACAGGATTTTGATGTAAAATTATCACTTATAGGAAAAATGCAGGTAAATACATATTATACTATTGGCCACGTAAAGTAAAAATGAATCAAAAATTACATAATTACATATTTAGCTATTGAATAAAGTGCCCTTTTTAATGGGATATTTTTGGGAGCATTCGACTTACAATTTCTCCAAAAACGGATATCGATTTGTGATATAATAATGTGCCTATATATGGATAGTAATATTCATATATTCAAATGTTAAATAGTATTTATATGGTAATATATGCAATATTATATATTTATATATGCAATATTAACAAAAATTTATTAAATATTTAAAAATATTAGCAAAACACTTAATAAATTTATAACCTATGGGCAAATAACATTTTTGTCCTTTCTGCTGGCCAGCCCCTACCGACACCTTTTATTTAAGCCTAAACACGAAATAATTCTGACAACTTTTGCAAAAAACAAAAGCCGAACGACGAAGTACATTTTTGTCAATTCTGCTTGCAAATCCTTAACTAGATTATTCTTTAGAGCCAGACACGATTTATTTCTGTTTAATATTTTTAGAAAACAAAGGCTAAACGTCAAACCATTTTTGTCATTTTGCACGCCAGCCCTCATTGTAACCTCTCATTTTAGCCCAAACAATTTTTTTTAATAAATTGTTTGAATATTTAGTTTACTTTTCGCTGCAGCATGTAATTATATGTATCTATAGTAATTTTTATAATTTTAATATAAACCGTTATAAATAATCGAGAAAATTTGCACAAAGTTGGACTTAGAAGGATTTTGATGTAAAATTATCAGTTTTGGGAAAAATGCAGGTAAATACATATTATACTATTGGCCACGTAAAGTAAAAATGAATCAAAAATTACATAATTACATATTTAGCTATTGAATAAAGTGCCCTTTTTAATGGGATATTTTTGGGAGCATTCGACTTATAATTTTTCCAAAAACGGATATCGGTTTGTGATATAATTATGTTCCTATATATGGATAGTAATATTCATATATTCGAATGTAAAATAGTACTTATATGGGTATATATTTAATATTATATATTTATATATGCAATATTAACAAAAATTTATTAAATATTTAAAAATATTAGCAAAACACTAAATAAAATTTTTGTCCTTTCTGCTAGCCAGCCCCTACCGATACCATTTATTTAAGCCTTAACACGATATAATTCAACTTTTGCAAAAAACAACAGGATTTTGATGTAAAATTATCAGTTTTGGGAAAAATGCAGGTAAATACATATTATACTATTGGCCACGTAAAGTAAAAATGAATCAAATATTACATAATTACATATTTAGCTATTGAATAAAGTGCCCTTTTTAATGGGATATTTTTGGGAGCATTCGACTTACAATTTTTCCAAAAACGGATATCGGTTTGTGATATAATTATGTGCCAATAATGGATAGTAATATTCATATATTCGAATGTAAAATAGTACTTATATGTTAATATATGCAATATTAAATATTTATATATGCAATATTAACAAAAATTTATTAAATATTTAAAAATATTAGCAAAACACTAAATAAATTTACAACATATTGGCAAATAAAATTTTTGTCCTTTCTGCTAGCCAGCCCCTACCGATACCTTTTATTTAAGCCTAAACACGATATGATTCAACTTTTGCAAAAAACAACAGGATTTTGATGTAAAATTATCACTTATAGGAAAAATGCAGGTAAATACATATTATACTATTGGCCACGTAAAGTAAAAATGAATCAAAAATTACATAATTACATATTTAGCTATTGAATAAAGTGCCCTTTTTAATGGGATATTTTTGGGAGCATTCGACTTACAATTTCTCCAAAAACGGATATCGATTTGTGATATAATAATGTGCCTATATATGGATAGTAATATTCATATATTCAAATGTTAAATAGTATTTATATGGTAATATATGCAATATTATATATTTATATATGCAATATTAACAAAAATTTATTAAATATTTAAAAATATTAGCAAAACACTTAATAAATTTATAACCTATGGGCAAATAACATTTTTGTCCTTTCTGCTGGCCAGCCCCTACCGACACCTTTTATTTAAGCCTAAACACGAAATAATTCTGACAACTTTTGCAAAAAACAAAAGCCGAACGACGAAGTACATTTTTGTCAATTCTGCTTGCAAATCCTTAACTAGATTATTCTTTAGAGCCAGACACGATTTATTTCTGTTTAATATTTTTAGAAAACAAAGGCTAAACGTCAAACCATTTTTGTCATTTTGCACGCCAGCCCTCATTGGAACCTCTCATTTTAGCCCAAACAATTTTTTTTAATAAATTGTTTGAATATTTAGTTTACTTTTCGCTGCAGCATGTAATTATATGTATCTATAGTAATTTTTATAATTTTAATATAAACCGTTATAAATAATCGAGAAAATTTGCACAAAGTTGGACTTAGAAGGATTTTGATGTAAAATTATCAGTTTTGGGAAAAATGCAGGTAAATACATATTATACTATTGGCCACGTAAAGTAAAAATGAATCAAAAATTACATAATTACATATTTAGCTATTGAATAAAGTGCCCTTTTTAATGGGATATTTTTGGGAGCATTCGACTTATAATTTTTCCAAAAACGGATATCGGTTTGTGATATAATTATGTTCCTATATATGGATAGTAATATTCATATATTCGAATGTAAAATAGTACCTATATGGTTATATATTCAATATTATATATTTATATATGCAATATTAACAAAAATTTATTAAATATTTAAAAATATTAGCAAAACACTAAATAAAATTTTTGTCCTTTCTGCTAGCCAGCCCCTACCGATACCATTTATTTAAGCCTAAACACGATATAATTCAACTTTTGCAAAAAACAACAGGATTTTGATGTAAAATTATCAGTTTTGGGAAAAATGCAGGTAAATACATATTATACTATTGGCCACGTAAAGTAAAAATGAATCAAATATTACATAATTACATATTTAGCTATTGAATAAAGTGCCCTTTTTAATGGGATATTTTTGGGAGCATTCGACTTACAATTTTTCCAAAAACGGATATCGGTTTGTGATATAATTATGTGCCAATAATGGATAGTAATATTCATATATTCGAATGTAAAATAGTACTTATATGTTAATATATGCAATATTAAATATTTATATATGCAATATTAACAAAAATTTATTAAATATTTAAAAATATTAGCAAAACACTAAATAAATTTACAACATATTGGCAAATAAAATTTTTGTCCTTTCTGCTAGCCAGCCCCTACCGATACCTTTTATTTAAGCCTAAACACGATATGATTCAACTTTTGCAAAAAACAACAGGATTTTGATGTAAAATTATCACTTATAGGAAAAATGCAGGTAAATACATATTATACTATTGGCCACGTAAAGTAAAAATGAATCAAAAATTACATAATTACATATTTAGCTATTGAATAAAGTGCCCTTTTTAATGGGATATTTTTGGGAGCATTCGACTTACAATTTCTCCAAAAACGGATATCGATTTGTGATATAATAATGTGCCTATATATGGATAGTAATATTCATATATTCAAATGTTAAATAGTATTTATATGGTAATATATGCAATATTATATATTTATATATGCAATATTAACAAAAATTTATTAAATATTTAAAAATATTAGCAAAACACTTAATAAATTTATAACCTATGGGCAAATAACATTTTTGTCCTTTCTGCTGGCCAGCCCCTACCGACACCTTTTATTTAAGCCTAAACACGAAATAATTCTGACAACTTTTGCAAAAAACAAAAGCCGAACGACGAAGTACATTTTTGTCAATTCTGCTTGCAAATCCTTAACTAGATTATTCTTTAGAGCCAGACACGATTTATTTCTGTTTAATATTTTTAGAAAACAAAGGCTAAACGTCAAACCATTTTTGTCATTTTGCACGCCAGCCCTCATTGTAACCTCTCATTTTAGCCCAAACAATTTTTTTTAATAAATTGTTTGAATATTTAGTTTACTTTTCGCTGCAGCATGTAATTATATGTATCTATAGTAATTTTTATAATTTTAATATAAACCGTTATAAATAATCGAGAAAATTTGCACAAAGTTGGACTTAGAAGGATTTTGATGTAAAATTATCAGTTTTGGGAAAAATGCAGGTAAATACATATTATACTATTGGCCACGTAAAGTAAAAATGAATCAAAAATTACATAATTACATATTTAGCTATTGAATAAAGTGCCCTTTTTAATGGGATATTTTTGGGAGCATTCGACTTATAATTTTTCCAAAAACGGATATCGGTTTGTGATATAATTATGTTCCTATATATGGATAGTAATATTCATATATTCGAATGTAAAATAGTACCTATATGGTTATATATTCAATATTATATATTTATATATGCAATATTAACAAAAATTTATTAAATATTTAAAAATATTAGCAAAACACTAAATAAAATTTTTGTCCTTTCTGCTAGCCAGCCCCTACCGATACCATTTATTTAAGCCTAAACACGATATAATTCAACTTTTGCAAAAAACAACAGGATTTTGATGTAAAATTATCAGTTTTGGGAAAAATGCAGGTAAATACATATTATACTATTGGCCACGTAAAGTAAAAATGAATCAAATATTACATAATTACATATTTAGCTATTGAATAAAGTGCCCTTTTTAATGGGATATTTTTGGGAGCATTCGACTTACAATTTTTCCAAAAACGGATATCGGTTTGTGATATAATTATGTGCCAATAATGGATAGTAATATTCATATATTCGAATGTAAAATAGTACTTATATGTTAATATATGCAATATTAAATATTTATATATGCAATATTAACAAAAATTTATTAAATATTTAAAAATATTAGCAAAACACTAAATAAATTTACAACATATTGGCAAATAAAATTTTTGTCCTTTCTGCTAGCCAGCCCCTACCGATACCTTTTATTTAAGCCTAAACACGATATGATTCAACTTTTGCAAAAAACAACAGGATTTTGATGTAAAATTATCACTTATAGGAAAAATGCAGGTAAATACATATTATACTATTGGCCACGTAAAGTAAAAATGAATCAAAAATTACATAATTACATATTTAGCTATTGAATAAAGTGCCCTTTTTAATGGGATATTTTTGGGAGCATTCGACTTACAATTTCTCCAAAAACGGATATCGATTTGTGATATAATAATGTGCCTATATATGGATAGTAATATTCATATATTCAAATGTTAAATAGTATTTATATGGTAATATATGCAATATTATATATTTATATATGCAATATTAACAAAAATTTATTAAATATTTAAAAATATTAGCAAAACACTTAATAAATTTATAACCTATGGGCAAATAACATTTTTGTCCTTTCTGCTGGCCAGCCCCTACCGACACCTTTTATTTAAGCCTAAACACGAAATAATTCTGACAACTTTTGCAAAAAACAAAAGCCGAACGACGAAGTACATTTTTGTCATTCTGCTTGCAAATCCTTAACTAGATTATTCTTTAGAGCCAGACACGATTTATTTCTGTTTAATATTTTTAGAAAACAAAGGCTAAACGTCAAACCATTTTTGTCATTTTGCACGCCAGCCCTCATTGTAACCTCTCATTTTAGCCCAAACAATTTTTTTTAATAAATTGTTTGAATATTTAGTTTACTTTTCGCTGCAGCATGTAATTATATGTATCTATAGTAATTTTTATAATTTTAATATAAACCGTTATAAATAATCGAGAAAATTTGCACAAAGTTGGACTTAGAAGGATTTTGATGTAAAATTATCAGTTTTGGGAAAAATGCAGGTAAATACATATTATACTATTGGCCACGTAAAGTAAAAATGAATCAAAAATTACATAATTACATATTTAGCTATTGAATAAAGTGCCCTTTTTAATGGGATATTTTTGGGAGCATTCGACTTATAATTTTTCCAAAAACGGATATCGGTTTGTGATATAATTATGTTCCTATATATGGATAGTAATATTCATATATTCGAATGTAAAATAGTACTTATATGGGTATATATTTAATATTATATATTTATATATGCAATATTAACAAAAATTTATTAAATATTTAAAAATATTAGCAAAACACTAAATAAAATTTTTGTCCTTTCTGCTAGCCAGCCCCTACCGATACCATTTATTTAAGCCTAAACACGATATAATTCAACTTTTGCAAAAAACAACAGGATTTTGATGTAAAATTATCAGTTTTGGGAAAAATGCAGGTAAATACATATTATACTATTGGCCACGTAAAGTAAAAATGAATCAAATATTACATAATTACATATTTAGCTATTGAATAAAGTGCCCTTTTTAATGGGATATTTTTGGGAGCATTCGACTTACAATTTTTCCAAAAACGGATATCGGTTTGTGATATAATTATGTGCCAATAATGGATAGTAATATTCATATATTCGAATGTAAAATAGTACTTATATGTTAATATATGCAATATTAAATATTTATATATGCAATATTAACAAAAATTTATTAAATATTTAAAAATATTAGCAAAACACTAAATAAATTTACAACATATTGGCAAATAAAATTTTTGTCCTTTCTGCTAGCCAGCCCCTACCGATACCTTTTATTTAAGCCTAAACACGATATGATTCAACTTTTGCAAAAAACAACAGGATTTTGATGTAAAATTATCACTTATAGGAAAAATGCAGGTAAATACATATTATACTATTGGCCACGTAAAGTAAAAATGAATCAAAAATTACATAATTACATATTTAGCTATTGAATAAAGTGCCCTTTTTAATGGGATATTTTTGGGAGCATTCGACTTACAATTTCTCCAAAAACGGATATCGATTTGTGATATAATAATGTGCCTATATATGGATAGTAATATTCATATATTCAAATGTTAATAGTATTTTATATGGTAATATATGCAATATTATATATTTATATATGCAATATTAACAAAAATTTATTAAATATTTAAAAATATTAGCAAAACACTTAATAAATTTATAACCTATGGGCAAATAACATTTTTGTCCTTTCTGCTGGCCAGCCCCTACCGACACCTTTTATTTAAGCCTAAACACGAAATAATTCTGACAACTTTTGCAAAAAACAAAAGCCGAACGACGAAGTACATTTTTGTCAATTCTGCTTGCAAATCCTTAACTAGATTATTCTTTAGAGCCAGACACGATTTATTTCTGTTTAATATTTTTAGAAAACAAAGGCTAAACGTCAACCATTTTTGTCATTTTGCACGCCAGCCCTCATTGTAACCTCTCATTTTAGCCCAAACAATTTTTTTTTAATAAATTGTTTGAATATTTAGTTTACTTTTCGCTGCAGCATGTAATTATATGTATCTATAGTAATTTTTATAATTTTAATATAAACCGTTATAAATAATCGAGAAAATTTGCACAAAGTTGGACTTAGAAGGATTTTGATGTAAAATTATCAGTTTTGGGAAAAATGCAGGTAAATACATATTATACTATTGGCCACGTAAAGTAAAAATGAATCAAAAATTACATAATTACATATTTAGCTATTGAATAAAGTGCCCTTTTTAATGGGATATTTTTGGGAGCATTCGACTTATAATTTTTCCAAAAACGGATATCGGTTTGTGATATAATTATGTTCCTATATATGGATAGTAATATTCATATATTCGAATGTAAAATAGTACTTATATGGGTATATATTTAATATTATATATTTATATATGCAATATTAACAAAAATTTATTAAATATTTAAAAATATTAGCAAAACACTAAATAAAATTTTTGTCCTTTCTGCTAGCCAGCCCCTACCGATACCATTTATTTAAGCCTTAACACGATATAATTCAACTTTTGCAAAAAAACAACAGGATTTTGATGTAAAATTATCAGTTTTGGGAAAAATGCAGGTAAATACATATTATACTATTGGCCACGTAAAGTAAAAATGAATCAAATATTACATAATTACATATTTAGCTATTGAATAAAGTGCCCTTTTTAATGGGATATTTTTGGGAGCATTCGACTTACAATTTTTCCAAAAACGGATATCGGTTTGTGATATAATTATGTGCCAATAATGGATAGTAATATTCATATATTCGAATGTAAAATAGTACTTATATGTTAATATATGCAATATTAAATATTTATATATGCAATATTAACAAAAATTTATTAAATATTTAAAAATATTAGCAAAACACTAAATAAATTTACAACATATTGGCAAATAAAATTTTTGTCCTTTCTGCTAGCCAGCCCCTACCGATACCTTTTATTTAAGCCTAAACACGATATGATTCAACTTTTGCAAAAAACAACAGGATTTTGATGTAAAATTATCACTTATAGGAAAAATGCAGGTAAATACATATTATACTATTGGCCACGTAAAGTAAAAATGAATCAAAAATTACATAATTACATATTTAGCTATTGAATAAAGTGCCCTTTTTAATGGGATATTTTTGGGAGCATTCGACTTACAATTTCTCCAAAAACGGATATCGATTTGTGATATAACAATGTGCCTATATATGGATAGTAATATTCATATATTCAAATGTTAAATAGTATTTATATGGTAATATATGCAATATTATATATTTATATATGCAATATTAACAAAAATTTATTAAATATTTAAAAATATTAGCAAAACACTTAATAAATTTATAACCTATGGGCAAATAACATTTTTGTCCTTTCTGCTGGCCAGCCCCTACCGACACCTTTTATTTAAGCCTAAACACGAAATAATTCTGACAACTTTTGCAAAAAACAAAAGCCGAACGACGAAGTACATTTTTGTCAATTCTGCTTGCAAATCCTTAACTAGATTATTCTTTAGAGCCAGACACGATTTATTTCTGTTTAATATTTTTAGAAAACAAAGGCTAAACGTCAAACCATTTTTGTCATTTTGCACGCCAGCCCTCATTGTAACCTCTCATTTTAGCCCAAACAATTTTTTTTAATAAATTGTTTGAATATTTAGTTTACTTTTCGCTGCAGCATGTAATTATATGTATCTATAGTAATTTTTATAATTTTAATATAAACCGTTATAAATAATCGAGAAAATTTGCACAAAGTTGGACTTAGAAGGATTTTGATGTAAAATTATCAGTTTTGGGAAAAATGCAGGTAAATACATATTATACTATTGGCCACGTAAAGTAAAAATGAATCAAAAATTACATAATTACATATTTAGCTATTGAATAAAGTGCCCTTTTTAATGGGATATTTTTGGGAGCATTCGACTTATAATTTTTCCAAAAACGGATATCGGTTTGTGATATAATTATGTTCCTATATATGGATAGTAATATTCATATATTCGAATGTAAAATAGTACCTATATGGTTATATATTCAATATTATATATTTATATATGCAATATTAACAAAAATTTATTAAATATTTAAAAATATTAGCAAAACACTAAATAAAATTTTTGTCCTTTCTGCTAGCCAGCCCCTACCGATACCATTTATTTAAGCCTAAACACGATATAATTCAACTTTTGCAAAAAACAACAGGATTTTGATGTAAAATTATCAGTTTTGGGAAAAATGCAGGTAAATACATATTATACTATTGGCCACGTAAAGTAAAAATGAATCAAATATTACATAATTACATATTTAGCTATTGAATAAAGTGCCCTTTTTAATGGGATATTTTTGGGAGCATTCGACTTACAATTTTTCCAAAAACGGATATCGGTTTGTGATATAATTATGTGCCAATAATGGATAGTAATATTCATATATTCGAATGTAAAATAGTACTTATATGTTAATATATGCAATATTAAATATTTATATATGCAATATTAACAAAAATTTATTAAATATTTAAAAATATTAGCAAAACACTAAATAAATTTACAACATATTGGCAAATAAAATTTTTGTCCTTTCTGCTAGCCAGCCCCTACCGATACCTTTTATTTAAGCCTAAACACGATATGATTCAACTTTTGCAAAAAACAACAGGATTTTGATGTAAAATTATCACTTATAGGAAAAATGCAGGTAAATACATATTATACTATTGGCCACGTAAAGTAAAAATGAATCAAAAATTACATAATTACATATTTAGCTATTGAATAAAGTGCCCTTTTTAATGGGATATTTTTGGGAGCATTCGACTTACAATTTCTCCAAAAACGGATATCGATTTGTGATATAATAATGTGCCTATATATGGATAGTAATATTCATATATTCAAATGTTAAATAATATTTATATGGTAATATATGCAATATTATATATTTATATATGCAATATTAACAAAAATTTATTAAATATTTAAAAATATTAGCAAAACACTTAATAAATTTATAACCTATGGGCAAATAACATTTTTGTCCTTTCTGCTGGCCAGCCCCTACCGACACCTTTTATTTAAGCCTAAACACGAAATAATTCTGACAACTTTTGCAAAAAACAAAAGCCGAACGACGAAGTACATTTTTGTCAATTCTGCTTGCAAATCCTTAACTAGATTATTCTTTAGAGCCAGACACGATTTATTTCTGTTTAATATTTTTAGAAAACAAAGGCTAAACGTCAAACCATTTTTGTCATTTTGCACGCCGGCCCTCATTGTAACCTCTCATTTTAGCCCAAACAATTTTTTTTAATAAATTGTTTGAATATTTAGTTTACTTTTCGCTGCAGCATGTAATTATATGTATCTATAGTAATTTTTATAATTTTAATATAAACCGTTATAAATAATCGAGAAAATTTGCACAAAGTTGGACTTAGAAGGATTTTGATGTAAAATTATCAGTTTTGGGAAAAATGCAGGTAAATACATATTATACTATTGGCCACGTAAAGTAAAAATGAATCAAAAATTACATAATTACATATTTAGCTATTGAATAAAGTGCCCTTTTTAATGGGATATTTTTGGGAGCATTCGACTTATAATTTTTCCAAAAACGGATATCGGTTTGTGATATAATTATGTTCCTATATATGGATAGTAATATTCATATATTCGAATGTAAAATAGTACTTATATGGTTATATATTTAATATTATATATTTATATATGCAATATTAACAAAAATTTATTAAATATTTAAAAATATTAGCAAAACACTAAATAAAATTTTTGTCCTTTCTGCTAGCCAGCCCCTACCGATACCATTTATTTAAGCCTAAACACGATATAATTCAACTTTTGCAAAAAACAACAGGATTTTGATGTAAAATTATCAGTTTTGGGAAAAATGCAGGTAAATACATATTATACTATTGGCCACGTAAAGTAAAAATGAATCAAATATTACATAATTACATATTTAGCTATTGAATAAAGTGCCCTTTTTAATGGGATATTTTTGGGAGCATTCGACTTACAATTTTTCCAAAAACGGATATCGGTTTGTGATATAATTATGTGCCAATAATGGATAGTAATATTCATATATTCGAATGTAAAATAGTACTTATATGTTAATATATGCAATATTAAATATTTATATATGCAATATTAACAAAAATTTATTAAATATTTAAAAATATTAGCAAAACACTAAATAAATTTACAACATATTGGCAAATAAAATTTTTGTCCTTTCTGCTAGCCAGCCCCTACCGATACCTTTTATTTAAGCCTAAACACGATATGATTCAACTTTTGCAAAAAACAACAGGATTTTGATGTAAAATTATCACTTATAGGAAAAATGCAGGTAAATACATATTATACTATTGGCCACGTAAAGTAAAAATGAATCAAAAATTACATAATTACATATTTAGCTATTGAATAAAGTGCCCTTTTTAATGGGATATTTTTGGGAGCATTCGACTTACAATTTCTCCAAAAACGGATATCGATTTGTGATATAATAATGTGCCTATATATGGATAGTAATATTCATATATTCAAATGTTAAATAGTATTTATATGGTAATATATGCAATATTATATATTTATATATGCAATATTAACAAAAATTTATTAAATATTTAAAAATATTAGCAAAACACTTAATAAATTTATAACCTATGGGCAAATAACATTTTTGTCCTTTCTGCTGGCCAGCCCCTACCGACACCTTTTATTTAAGCCTAAACACGAAATAATTCTGACAACTTTTGCAAAAAACAAAAGCCGAACGACGAAGTACATTTTTGTCAATTCTGCTTGCAAATCCTTAACTAGATTATTCTTTAGAGCCAGACACGATTTATTTCTGTTTAATATTTTTAGAAAACAAAGGCTAAACGTCAAACCATTTTTGTCATTTTGCACGCCAGCCCTCATTGTAACCTCTCATTTTAGCCCAAACAATTTTTTTTAATAAATTGTTTGAATATTTAGTTTACTTTTCGCTGCAGCATGTAATTATATGTATCTATAGTAATTTTTATAATTTTAATATAAACCGTTATAAATAATCGAGAAAATTTGCACAAAGTTGGACTTAGAAGGATTTTGATGTAAAATTATCAGTTTTGGGAAAAATGCAGGTAAATACATATTATACTATTGGCCACGTAAAGTAAAAATGAATCAAAAATTACATAATTACATATTTAGCTATTGAATAAAGTGCCCTTTTTAATGGGATATTTTTGGGAGCATTCGACTTATAATTTTTCCAAAAACGGATATCGGTTTGTGATATAATTATGTTCCTATATATGGATAGTAATATTCATATATTCGAATGTAAAATAGTACTTATATGGTTATATATTTAATATTATATATTTATATATGCAATATTAACAAAAATTTATTAAATATTTAAAAATATTAGCAAAACACTAAATAAAATTTTTGTCCTTTCTGCTAGCCAGCCCCTACCGATACCATTTATTTAAGCCTAAACACGATATAATTCAACTTTTGCAAAAAACAACAGGATTTTGATGTAAAATTATCAGTTTTGGGAAAAATGCAGGTAAATACATATTATACTATTGGCCACGTAAAGTAAAAATGAATCAAATATTACATAACTACATATTTAGCTATTGAATAAAGTGCCCTTTTTAATGGGATATTTTTGGGAGCATTCGACTTACAATTTTTCCAAAAACGGATATCGGTTTGTGATATAATTATGTGCCAATAATGGATAGTAATATTCATATATTCGAATGTAAAATAGTACTTATATGTTAATATATGCAATATTAAATATTTATATATGCAATATTAACAAAAATTTATTAAATATTTAAAAATATTAGCAAAACACTAAATAAATTTACAACATATTGGCAAATAAAATTTTTGTCCTTTCTGCTAGCCAGCCCCTACCGATACCTTTTATTTAAGCCTAAACACGATATGATTCAACTTTTGCAAAAAACAACAGGATTTTGATGTAAAATTATCACTTATAGGAAAAATGCAGGTAAATACATATTATACTATTGGCCACGTAAAGTAAAAATGAATCAAAAATTACATAATTACATATTTAGCTATTAAATAAAGTGCCCTTTTTAATGGGATATTTTTGGGAGCATTCGACTTACAATTTCTCCAAAAACGGATATCGATTTGTGATATAATAATGTGCCTATATATGGATAGTAATATTCATATATTCAAATGTTAAATAGTATTTATATGGTAATATATGCAATATTATATATTTATATATGCAATATTAACAAAAATTTATTAAATATTTAAAAATATTAGCAAAACACTTAATAAATTTATAACCTATGGGCAAATAACATTTTTGTCCTTTCTGCTGGCCAGCCCCTACCGACACCTTTTATTTAAGCCTAAACACGAAATAATTCTGACAACTTTTGCAAAAAACAAAAGCCGAACGACGAAGTACATTTTTGTCAATTCTGCTTGCAAATCCTTAACTAGATTATTCTTTAGAGCCAGACACGATTTATTTCTGTTTAATATTTTTAGAAAACAAAGGCTAAACGTCAAACCATTTTTGTCATTTTGCACGCCAGCCCTCATTGTAACCTCTCATTTTAGCCCAAACAATTTTTTTTAATAAATTGTTTGAATATTTAGTTTACTTTTCGCTGCAGCATGTAATTATATGTATCTATAGTAATTTTTATAATTTTAATATAAACCGTTATAAATAATCGAGAAAATTTGCACAAAGTTGGACTTAGAAGGATTTTGATGTAAAATTATCAGTTTTGGGAAAAATGCAGGTAAATACATATTATACTATTGGCCACGTAAAGTAAAAATGAATCAAAAATTACATAATTACATATTTAGCTATTGAATAAAGTGCCCTTTTTAATGGGATATTTTTGGGAGCATTCGACTTATAATTTTTCCAAAAACGGATATCGGTTTGTGATATAATTATGTTCCTATATATGGATAGTAATATTCATATATTCGAATGTAAAATAGTACCTATATGGTTATATATTCAATATTATATATTTATATATGCAATATTAACAAAAATTTATTAAATATTTAAAAATATTAGCAAAACACTAAATAAAATTTTTGTCCTTTCTGCTAGCCAGCCCCTACCGATACCATTTATTTAAGCCTAAACACGATATAATTCAACTTTTGCAAAAAACAACAGGATTTTGATGTAAAATTATCAGTTTTGGGAAAAATGCAGGTAAATACATATTATACTATTGGCCACGTAAAGTAAAAATGAATCAAATATTACATAATTACATATTTAGCTATTGAATAAAGTGCCCTTTTTAATGGGATATTTTTGGGAGCATTCGACTTACAATTTTTCCAAAAACGGATATCGGTTTGTGATATAATTATGTGCCAATAATGGATAGTAATATTCATATATTCGAATGTAAAATAGTACTTATATGTTAATATATGCAATATTAAATATTTATATATGCAATATTAACAAAAATTTATTAAATATTTAAAAATATTAGCAAAACACTAAATAAATTTACAACATATTGGCAAATAAAATTTTTGTCCTTTCTGCTAGCCAGCCCCTACCGATACCTTTTATTTAAGCCTAAACACGATATGATTCAACTTTTGCAAAAAACAACAGGATTTTGATGTAAAATTATCACTTATAGGAAAAATGCAGGTAAATACATATTATACTATTGGCCACGTAAAGTAAAAATGAATCAAAAATTACATAATTACATATTTAGCTATTGAATAAAGTGCCCTTTTTAATGGGATATTTTTGGGAGCATTCGACTTACAATTTCTCCAAAAACGGATATCGATTTGTGATATAATAATGTGCCTATATATGGATAGTAATATTCATATATTCAAATGTTAAATAATATTTATATGGTAATATATGCAATATTATATATTTATATATGCAATATTAACAAAAATTTATTAAATATTTAAAAATATTAGCAAAACACTTAATAAATTTATAACCTATGGGCAAATAACATTTTTGTCCTTTCTGCTGGCCAGCCCCTACCGACACCTTTTATTTAAGCCTAAACACGAAATAATTCTGACAACTTTTGCAAAAAACAAAAGCCGAACGACGAAGTACATTTTTGTCAATTCTGCTTGCAAATCCTTAACTAGATTATTCTTTAGAGCCAGACACGATTTATTTCTGTTTAATATTTTTAGAAAACAAAGGCTAAACGTCAAACCATTTTTGTCATTTTGCACGCCGGCCCTCATTGTAACCTCTCATTTTAGCCCAAACAATTTTTTTTAATAAATTGTTTGAATATTTAGTTTACTTTTCGCTGCAGCATGTAATTATATGTATCTATAGTAATTTTTATAATTTTAATATAAACCGTTATAAATAATCGAGAAAATTTGCACAAAGTTGGACTTAGAAGGATTTTGATGTAAAATTATCAGTTTTGGGAAAATGCAGGTAAATACATATTATACTATTGGCCACGTAAAGTAAAAATGAATCAAAAATTACATAATTACATATTTAGCTATTGAATAAAGTGCCCTTTTTAATGGGATATTTTTGGGAGCATTCGACTTATAATTTTTCCAAAAACGGATATCGGTTTGTGATATAATTATGTTCCTATATATGGATAGTAATATTCATATATTCGAATGTAAAATAGTACTTATATGGTTATATATTTAATATACTCTGAGATAGCGCGT
>JAQOWZ010000220.1:0-102090 GCA_035578165.1 Stenolophus ochropezus
ACGCGCTATCTCAGAGTAATTTTCTTGTTGCAATGTTTTCTTTTAGATAAAATTTGATAAAAAATCATAAAATTGCATGCTTTTGGACCCATACTATGGATAAAATATGATGAAAAATTATAAAATTCGGTCGCGGAAGCATATATTATATGATTATTTACAAAAATAAAGTCAGATTTTAGCTATTTTTGATGAATACGTTGTATATTGTAAGCTAAATGGGCTGGGATTCTAGAATACCTACCACAATTGAAATAGCAATATTCTTCTAGCAATGTTTTCTTTTAGATAAAATTTGATAAAAAATCATAAAATTGCATGCTTTTGGACCTATACTATGGATAAAATATGATAAAAAATTATAAAATTCTAGCGCGGAAGCAAATATTTATATAATTTTTAAAAAAATTAAAGACAGATTTTACCTATTTTTGATGAATACGTTTTAATTGTAAGCTTCATTGGCTGGATTCTAGAATACGTACCACACTTGAAATAACAATTTTCTTGTTGCAATGTTTTCTTTTACCTAAATTATGATAAAAAATCATAAAATTCGGGTGGGGAAGCAAATATTTATATGATTTTTTACAAAAATAAAGTCAGATTTTACATATTCTTGAAATGGATATGTTTGTTAAAACATTCATAAACATCCTTTGGACCTATACTGTGTATAAAATATGATGAAAAACTATAAAATTCAGGCGCGGAAGCAAATATTTATATGATTTTTTACAAAAAAAAAGTCAGATTTTACCTATTTTGATGAATACGTTGTATGTTGTAAGCTTCATTGGCTGGATTCTAGTATACCTACCACACTTGAAATAGCAATTTTCTAGTTGCTATGTTTTTTTTTACTTAAATTATGATGAAAAATCATAAAATTCGAGCGCGAAAGCAAATATTTATATGATTTTTTACAAAAATAAGGTCAGATTTTCTTATTCTTAAAATGGATATTTTTATTAAAACATTCATAAAAATGGTTTTGGACCTATACTATGAATAAAATATGATGAAAAATTATAAAATTCGGGGCGCGGAAGCAAATATTTAGACAATCTTTTACAAAAATAATGTCAGATTTTACCTATTTTTGATGAATACGTTGTATGTTGTAGCTTCATTAGCTGGATTCTAGAATACCTACCACACTTGAAATAGCAATTTTCTTGTTGCAATGTTTTCTTTTACCTAAATTATGATGAAAAATCATAAAATTCGGGCGCGGAAGCAAATATTTATATGATTTTTTACAAAAATAAAGTCAGATTTTACCTATTCTTGAAATGGATATTTTTGTTAAAACATTCATAAACCATGCTTTTGTACGTATACTGTGGATAAAATGTGATGAAAAATTTAAAATTCGGATGCGGAAGCAAATATTTATATGATTTTTTACAAAAATAAAGGTAGATTTTACCTATTTTTGATAAATACGTTGTATATTGTGAGCTAACATGGGCTGGATTCTAGAATACCTAACACACTTGAAATAGCAATTTTCTTGTTGCAATGTTTTATTTTAGCTAAAATAAGATGAAAAATCATAAAATTCGGGCGCGGAAGCAAATATTTATATGATTTTTTACAAAAATAAAGTCAGATTTTACCTATTTTTGAAATGGATATTTTTGTTAAAACATTCATAAACATGCTTTTGGACCTATACTATGGATAAAATATGATGAAAAATTAATAAAATTCGGGCGCAGAAGCAAATATTTATTTAATTTTTTACAAAATAAAGTCAGATTTTACCTATTTTTGATGAATACGTTGTATATTGTAAGCTTCATTGACTGGATTCTAGAATACCTACTACACTTGAAATAGCAATTTTCTTGTTGCAATGTTTTCTTTTACCTAAATTATGATGAAAAAATCATAAAATTCGGGCGCGAAAGCAAATATTTATATAATTTTTTACAAAAATGAAGTCAGATTTTACCTATTTTTGATGAATACGTTGTATATTGTAAGCTTCATTGGCTGGATTCTAGAATACCTACCACACTTGAAATAGCAATTTTCTTGTTGCAATGTTTTCTTTTACCTAAATTATGATGAAAAATCATAAAATTCGGGCGCGGAAGCAATATTTATATGATTTTTTACAAAAATAAGTCAGATTTTACCTATTCTTGAAATGGATATTTTTGTTAAAACATTCATAAACATGCTTTTGTACGTATACTGTGGATATAATGTGATGAAAAATTATAAAATTCGGATGCGGAAGCAAATATTTATATGATTTTTTACAAAAAAAAGTCAGATTTTACCTATTTTTGATGAATACGTTGTATATTGTACCCTTCATTGGCAGGATTCTAGAATACCTACCAAACTTGAAATAGCAATTTTCTTGTTGCAATGTTTTCTTTTAGCTAGAAAATGATGAAAAATCATAAAATTTAGGCGCGGAAGCAATATTTATATGATTTTTTACAAAAATAAAGTCAGATTTTACCTATTTTTGAATGGATATTTTTGTTAAAACATTCATAAACATGCTTTTGGACCCTATACTATGGATAAAATATGATGAAAAATTATAAAGTTCTACCGCAGAAGCAAATATTTATATAATTTTTACAAAAATAAAGGCAGATTTTACCTATTTTTGATGAATACGTTGTATATTGTAAGCTTCATTGGCTGGATTCTAGAATTACCTACCACACGTGAAATAGCAGTTCTCTTGTTGCAATGGTTTTCTTTTACCTAAATTATGATGAAAAATCATAAAATTCGGGCGCGGAAGAAAATATTTATGATTTTTTACAAAATTAAAGTCATATTTTACATATTCTTGAAATGGATATTTTTGTTAAAAACATCATAAACATGCTTTTGGACCTATACTGTGGATAAAATATGATGAAAAATTATAAAATTCGGGCGTGGAAGCAATATTTATATGATTTTTTACAAAAAAAACAGTCACATTTTACCTATTTTTGATAAATACTTTGTATATTGTGAGCTACATGGGCTGGATTCTAACATACCTACCACACTTGAAATACAATTTTCTTGTTGCAATGTTTTATTTTAGCTAAAATATGATGAAAAATTATAAAATTCGGGCGCGGAAGCAAATATTTTTATGATTTTTTACAAAAATAAAGTCAGATTTGACCTATTTTTGATGAATACGTTGTATATTGTAAGCTACATGGGCTGGATTCTAGAATAACTAACACACTTGAAATAGCAATATTCTTGTTGCAATGTGTTCTTTTAGCTAAAATTTGATGAAAAATTATAAAATTCGGACAGGGAAGCAAGTATTTATATGATTTTTTACAAAAATAAAGTAAGATTTTACCCATTTTTGAAATGGATATTTTTGTTAAAACATTCATAACATGCTTTTAGACCTATACTATGGATAAAATATGATAAAAAATTATAAAATTCGGGCGCGGAAGCAAATATTTTTATGATTTTTTACAAAAAAAAAGTCAGATTTGACCTATTTTTGATGAATACGTTGTATATTGTAAGCTACATGGGCTGGATTCTAGAATAACTAACACACTTGAAATAGCAATTTTCTTGTTGCAATGTTTTCTTTTAACTAAAATTTGATGAAAAATCATAAAATTCGAGCAGGGAAGCAAATATTTATATGATTTTTTACAAAAATAAAGTCAGATTTTACCCAATTTTGAAATGGATATTTTTGTTAAAACATTCATAACATGCTTTTAGACCTATACTATGGATAAAATATGATAAAAAATTATAAAATATAGGCGCGGAAGCAAATATTTATATGATTTTTTACAAAAAAAAGTCAGATTTTACCTATTTTTGATGAATACGTTCTATATTGTAAGCTTCATTGGCTGGATTCTAGAATACCTACCACACTTGAAAAAGCAATTTTCTTGTTGCAATGTTTTCTTTTACCTAAATTATGATGAAAAATCATAAAATTCGGGCGCGGAAGCAAATATTTATATGATTTTTTAAAAAATAAAGTCAGATTTTACCTATTTTTGAAATGGATATTTTTGTTAAAACATTCATAAACATGCTTTTGGACCTATACTATGGATAAAATATGATGAAAAATTATAAAATTCGGGGGCGGAAGCAAATATTTATATGATTATTTACAAAAATAAAGTCAGATTTTAGCTATTTTTGATGAATACGTTGTATATTGTAAACTAAATGGGCTGGATTCTAGAATACCTACCACAATTGAAATAGCAATATTCTTCTAGCAATGTTTTCTTTTACCTAAATTATGATGAAAAATCATTAAATTCGGGCGCGGAAGCAAATATTTATATGATTTTTTACAAAAATAAAGTCAGATTTAACCTATTTTTGAAATGAATATTTTTGTTAAAACAATTATAAACATTCTTTTGGACCTATACTATGGATAAAATATGATGACAAATTATAAAATTCGGGAGCGAAAGCAAATATTTATATAAATTTTTACAAAAATAAAGTCAGATTTTACCTATTCTTGAAATGGATATTTTTGTTAAAACATTCATAAACATGCTTTTGGACCTATACTGTGGATAAAATATGATGAAATATTATAAAATTCGGGCGCGGAAGCAAATATTTATATGATTTTTTTACAAAAAAAAAGTCAGATTTTACCAATTTTTGATAAATACGTTGTATATTGTAAGCTTCATTGACTGGATTCTAGAATGCCTACTACACTTGAAAAAGCAATTTTCTTGTTGCAAAGTTTTCTCTTAGCTAAAATATGATGAAAAATAAAATTCGGGCGCGGAAGCAAATATTTATGATATTTTACAAAAAAAAGTCAGATTTTACCTATTTTTGATGAATACGTTGTATATTGTAAGCTACATGGGCTGGATTCTAGAATACCTAACACACTTGAAATGGTAATTTTCTTGTTGCAATGTTTTTTTTAGCTAAAATATGATGAAAAATCATAAAATTCGGGCGGGGAAGCAAATATATATATGACTTTTTACAAAAATAAAGTCAGAATTTACCTATTCTTGAAATGGATATTTTTGTTAAAACAATCATAAACATGCTTTTGGACCTATACTGTGGATAAATTATGATGAAAAATTATAAAATTCGGGCGCGGAAGCAAATATTTATATGATTTTTTACAAAAAAAAAGTCAGATTTTACCTATTTTTGATGAATACGTTGTATATTGTAAGCTACATGGGCTGGATTCTAGAATACCTAACACACTTGAAATAGCAATTTTCTTGTTGCAATGTTTTTTTTAGCTAAAATATAATGAAAAATCATAAAATTCGGGCGTGGAAGCAAATATTTATATGATTTTTTACAAAAATAAAGTCAGAATTTACCTATTTTTGAAATGGATATTTTTGTTAACACTTAATAAACATGCTTTTGGACCTATACTATGGTTAAAATATGATGAAAAATTATAAAATTCGGGTGCGGAAGCAAATATTTATATAATTTTTTACAAAAATAAAGGCAGATTTTACCTATTTTTGATAAATACGTTGTATATTGTAAGCTTCATTGGCTGGATTCTAGAATACCTACCACACTTGAAATAGCAATTTTCTTGTTGCAATGTTTTCATTTACCTAAATTATGATGAAAAATCATTAAATTCGGGCGCGGAAGCAAATATTTATATGATTTTTTACAAAAATAAAGTCAGATTTTACCTATTCTTGAAATGGATATTTTTGTTAAAACATTCATAAACATGCTTTGGACCTATACTGTGGATAAAATATGATGAAATTTTATAAAATTCGGGCGCGGAAGCAAATATTTATATGATTTTTTACAAAAAAAAAGTCAGATTTTACCAATTTTTGATTAATACGTTGTATATTGTAAGCTCCATTGCCTGGATTCTAGAATACCTACTACATTTGAAAAAGCAATTTTCTTGTTGCAAAGTTTTCTCTTAGCTAAAATATGATGAAAAATAAAATTCGGGCGCGGAAACAAATATTTATGATTTTTTTAAAAAAAAGTCAGTTTTTACCTATTTTTGATGAATACGTTGTATATTGTAAGCTACATGGGCTGGATTCTAGAATACCTAACACACTTGAAATAGTAATTTTCTTGTTGCAATATTTTCTTTTAGCTAAAATATGATGAAAAATCATAAAATTCGGGCGAAGAAGCAAATATTTATATGACTTTTTACAAAAATAAAGTCAGATTTGACCTATTCTTGAAATGGATATTTTTGTTAAAACAATCATAAACATGCTTTTGGACCTATACTGTGGATAAAATATGATGAAATATTATAAAATTCGGGCGCGGAAGCAAATATTTATATGATTTTTTACAAAAAAAAGTCAGATTTTACCTATTTTTGATGAATACGTTGTATATTGTAAGTACATGGGCTGGATTCTAGAATACCTACCACACTTGAAATAGCAATTTTCTTGTTGCAATGTTTTCTTTTACCTAAATTATGATGAAAAATCATTAAATTCGGGCGCGGAAGCAAATATTTATATGATTTTTTACAAAAATAAAGTCAGATTTAACCTATTTTTGAAATGAATATTATTGTTAAAACATTCATAAACATGCTTTTGGACCTATACTATGGATAAAATATGATGACAAATTATAAAATTCGGGAGCGAAAGCAAATATTTATATAAATTTTTACAAAAATAAAGTCAGATTTTTCCTATTCTTGAAATGGATATTTTTGTTAAAACATTCATAAACATGCTTTTGGACCTATACTGTGGATAAAATATGATGAAATATTATAAAATTCGGGCGCGGAAGCAAATATTTATATGATTTTTTACAAAAAAAAAGTCAGATTTTACCAATTTTTAATGAATACGTTGTATATTGTAAGCTTCATTGACTAGATTCTAGAACGCCTACTACACTTGAAAAAGCAATTTTCTTGTTGCAAAGTTTTCTCTTAGCTAAAATATAAAGAAAAATAAAATTCGGGCGCGGAAGCAAATATTTATGATATTTTACAAAAAAAAGTCAGATTTTACCTATTTTTGATGAATACGTTGTATATTGTAAGCTACATGGGCTGGATTCTAGAATACCTAACACACTTGAAATAGTAATTTTCTTGTTGCAATGTTTTTTTTTAGCTAAAATATGATGAAAAATCATAAAATTCGGGCGGGGAAGCAAATATTTATATGACTTTTTACAAAAATAAAGTCAGATTTTACCTATTCTTGAAATGGATATTTTTGTTAAAACAATCATAAACATGCTTTTGGACCTATACTGTGGATAAAATATGATGAAAAATCATAAAATTCGGGCGGAGAAGCAAATATTTATATGACTTTTTACAAATATAAAGTCAGATTTTACCTATTCTTGAAATGGATATTTTTGTTAAAACAATCATAAACATGCTTTTGGACCTATACTGTGGATAAAATATGATGAAATATTATAAAATTCGGGCGCGGAAGCAAATATTTATATGATTTTTTACAAAAAAAGTCAGATTTTACCTATTTTTGATGAATACGTTGTATATTGTAAGTACATGGGCTGGATTCTAGAATACCTACCACACTTGAAATAGCAATTTTCTTGTTGCAATGTTTTCTTTTACCTAAATTATGATGAAAAATCATTAAATTCGGGCGCGGAAGCATATATTTATATGATTTTTTACAAAAATAAAGTCAGATTTAACCTATTTTTGAAATGAATATTATTGTTAAAACATTCATAAACATGCTTTTGGACCTATACTATGGATAAAATATGATGACAAATTATAAAATTCGGGAGCGAAAGCAAATATTTATATAAATTTTTACAAAAATAAAGTCAGATTTTTCCTATTCTTGAAATGGATATTTTTGTTAAAACATTCATAAACATGCTTTTGGACCTATACTGTGGATAAAATATAATGAAATATTATAAAATTCGGGCGCGGAAGCAAATATTTATATGATTTTTTACAAAAAAAAGTCAGATTTTACCAATTTTTAATGAATACGTTGTATATTGTAAGCTTCATTGACTAGATTCTAGAATGCCTACTACACTTGAAAATGCAATTTTTTAGTTGCAAAGTTTTCTCTTAGCTAAAATATAATGAAAAATAAAATTCGGGCGCGGAAGCAAATATTTATGATATTTTACAAAAAAAAGTCAGATTTTACCTATTTTTGATGAATACGTTGTATATTGTAAGCTACATGGGCTGGATTCTAGAATACCTAACACACTTGAAATAGTAATTTTCTTGTTGCAATGTTTTTTTTTAGCTAAAATATGATGAAAAATCATAAAATTCGGGCGGGGAAGCAAATATTTATATGACTTTTACAAAAATAAAGTCAGATTTTACCTATTCTTGAAATGGATATTTTTGTTAAAACAATCATAAACATGCTTTTGGACCTATACTGTGGATAAATTATGATGAAAAATTATAAAATTCGGGCGCGGAAGCAAATATTTATATGATTTTTTACAAAAAAAAAGTCAGATTTTACCTATTTTTGATGAATACGTTGTATATTGTAAGCTACATGGGCTGGATTCTAAAATACCTAACAAACTTGAAATAGCAATTTTCTTGTTGCAATGTTTTTTTTTAGCTAAAATATAATGAAAAATCATAAAATTCGGGCGTGGAAGCAAATATTTATATGATTTTTTACAAAAATAAAGTCAGAATTTACCTATTTTTGAAATGGATATTTTTGTTAACACTTAATAAACATGCTTTTGGACCTATACTATGGTTAAAATATGTTGAAAAATTATAAAATTCGGGTGCGGAAGCAAATATTTATATATTTTTTTACAAAAATAAAGGCAGATTTTACCTATTTTTGATAAATACGTTGTATATTGTAAGCTTCATTGGCTGGATTCTAGAATACCTACCACACTTGAAATAGCAATTTTCTTGTTGCAATGTTTTCATTTACCTAAATTATGATGAAAAATCATTAAATTCGGGCGCGGAAACAAATATTTATATGATTTTTTACAAAAATAAAGTCAGATTTAACCTATTTTTGAAATGAATATTTTTGTTAAAACATTTATAAACATGCTTTTGGACCTATACTATGGATAAAAAATGATGACAAATTATTAAATTCGGGAGCGAAAGCAAATATTTATATAATTTTTTACAAAAAGAAAGTCAGATTTTACCAATTTTTGATGAATACGTTGTATATCGTAAGCTTCATTGGCTGGATTCTTGAATACCTACCACACTTGAAATAGCAATTTTCTTGTTGCAATGTTTTCTTTTACCTAATTTATTATAAAAAGTCATAAAATTTGGGCGCGGAAGCAAATATTTATATGATTTTTTACAAAAATAAAGTCAGATTTTACCTATTCTTGAAATGGATATTTTTGTTAAAACATTCATAAACATGCTTTGGACCTATACTGTGGATGAAATATGATGAAATATTATAAAATTCGGGCGCGGAAGCAAATATTTATATGATTTTTTACAAAAAAAAAGTCAGATTTTACCAATTTTTGATTAATACGTTGTATATTGTAAGCTCCATTGCCTGGATTCTAGAATACCTACTACACTTGAAAAAGCAATTTTCTTGTTGCAAAGTTTTCTCTTAGCTAAAATATGATGAAAAATAAAATTCGGGCGCGGAAACAAATATTTATGATTTTTTTTAAAAAAAGTCAGTTTTTACCTATTTTTGATGAATACGTTGTATATTGTAAGCTACATGGGCTGGATTCTAGAATACCTAACACACTTGAAATAGTAATTTTCTTGTTGCAATGTTTTCTTTTAGCTAAAATATGATGAAAAATCATAAAATTCGGGCGAAGAAGCAAATATTTATATGACTTTTTACAAAAATAAAGTCAGATTTTACCTATTCTTGAAATGGATATTTTTGTTAAAACAATCATAAACATGCTTTTGGACCTATACTGTGGATAAAATATGATGAAATATTATAAAATTCGGGCGCGGAAGCAAATATTTATATGATTTTTTACAAAAAAAGTCAGATTTTACCTATTTTTGATGAATACGTTGTATATTGTAAGTACATGGGCTGGATTCTAGAATACCTACCACACTTGAAATAGCAATTTTCTTGTTGCAATGTTTTCTTTTACCTAAATTATGATGAAAAATCATTAAATTCGGGCGCGGAAGCAAATATTTATATGATTTTTTACAAAAATAAAGTCAGATTTAACCTATTTTTAAAATGAATATTTTTGTTAAAACATTTATAAACATGCTTTTGGACCTATACTATGGATAAAATATTTTTTTTTTTTTTGTATCTCCTAAGAATTTTACAATCTATCTATATATAAGATAATAAGTAAAAATATAACAGCAAATGAATTACATGAGGAGCATTTGTCCACTGACAAAAACTCTAAATATTAACTATATAATGTTAGTTAAATCTATCTACTAAATCTAATGGTTTAAAACGTTTTAATCGTCGTATGTCCTCACTGCTGTCTAACAATTTTACTGCACTTATGTTTGGGTGGGCTTCAAGTCTTTTAAGATATTTGGTACTAAATTGTTCGATTGTTTCTTTCACTGTACACATGTTGAGGTCTCTGTGGATGTTTACATTTGGCACATACCAAGGAGCATTTGTAATTGTTCGGAGGCACTTAGATTGAAAGCGTTGAAGTATTTCAATATTGGAGTTGCTTGCTGTTCCCCAGAGTTGTATTCCATACGTCCAGACTGGTTTAAAGATGCTTTTATATATCAGTAGTTTGTTTTCCAGTGACAGTTTGGAAGTTCTACCTAATAGCCAATAGTGCTGCCTGAATTTTAGTCCCAGTTGTTTTCTTTTTGAGAAGATGTGTTTACGCCATGTTAGTCTTCTATCAAGATGTATTCCTAGATATCTTGTTTCTTCAGTTTGCGGTAGCGGTTGGTTATTGAGTGTTACCACAGGACACGTACTTTTATTCAAGGTAAAGGTTACATGGACTGATTTGGTTTCGTTGGCTTTTATTCTCCAGAATTTTAGCCACTTTTCGATTTTTTTAAGCTGTATTTGAAGAAGATGTGAGGCCTCTGCTGAATTTTTATGACAAGCTAGGATTGCTGTGTCATCAGCAAATGTGGCAACTGTAGAATTTGAAATTGTTGGAATATCAGCCGTGTAAATGAGGTAGAGAATAGGTCCAAGAACACTACCTTGGGGTACTCCTGATTTGATTGGGTATAATGGACTACATTCTTCTTTGTATTTTACTGTAAAATATCTGTTTGTTAGATAGGATTCTAGGATTTGATAGAAGGTATGAGGGATGTTAGTTTTTAATTTATATAGCAGGCCAATATGCCACACTTTATCGAACGCTTGCGAAACATCTATAAAAGCTGCTGAACAGTAGTGTTTTCTTTCAAATGTTTTGTTTATTACGTCGACTACTCTATGAACCTGCTCAATAGTTGAGTGTTGTTTTCGGAAGCCAAACTGATGATCAGGAATTAATTTTCTTCGCATAAGTATGGGCTCCAGTCTTGTGATGAAAAGTTTTTCAAATACTTTTGAAAGTACAGGTAGTAAACTTATTGGACGATAGGACGATGTTTCCTCAGCGGGTTTCCCTGGTTTGTGTATAAGAATAATTTGAGCTACTTTCCATTGTGATGGAAAAACTCCAAGTCTTAAGATTGTGTTAAATATATAAGTTATAAGAATGATTGCTTTAAATGGGAGTTGTTTTAAAATTTTTCCAGAGATTAAATCGTATCCGGGAGTTTTTTTTTGGATTTATATGTTTGCATATTATCTCGAGAACATCCTTCGGTTTAAAATGTCGTATAGGATAATCCAACTGAAAGGGATGTTCTAACGTGTTGTATATGAATTGTTCATCTTCTGGTGGTATCGAGGGTGGAAAAGGTTGGAATACTTTTGTTAGGTGATTTGCAAAGGCTAGAGCTTTGTCAGAGTCAGTCCTTGCCCATAGTCCGCCTTCTTTCCTAATAGGTGGAATGTGTTGTTGGGGCTGTTTGATTTTTTTCGTTGCTTTCCATAATGAGTAGTCACTTGCTTCTGTTGCTGATAAATTCTCAAGATAGTTTTGAATTGTTTCATTTTTTTCTTGTTGCAATATTTTTTTCAAGTCTTTGGTGGCTTTATTTAATTTACTTTTTACTTGGGGGTCTCGAGTTGTCTGCCAGATTCTTCTAATTTTCCGTTTATGAGCTATTAAATGTTTGATGTACGCTGGTACGTTTGTTACAGTATTACAAGATTTTTTTATTGGGGTCGATTGCCAAGTAGATTCCTGAATTGATTTTGTTAAATGTTCTACAGCATTATCTAAGTCTTCTTGAGATTTTAAGCTGACATTTAACGAGATTTTACTTTCTAGTATGTTCCTGAATTTGTGCCAATTCGTTTTTTTATTACAGAGAGAGGCGGGTTTATCTACTTTTGGTATTTGTGTACTGAATATTAGAATTACGGGTGAGTGGTCTGATGATAAATCTACGCAGGATTCTACTTTAAAATATTTTTCTGATTTTCCACTGACTATGAAAAAGTCAAGTAGATCAGGTATTTTATTTGGGTCAGTCGGCCAGTAGGTTGGTTCTCCAGTTGAAAGGGTTATGTAATGTTTATTCTGGATAGTTTTGAGTAATTCTCTTCCTCTTGGTGTAATGAGTCTCGATCCCCAAATTTGGTGTTTAGCATTGTAATCTCCACCAGCAATGAATTTATTTCCCAATGTATTAAAAAAGGTAGTACATTCTTCGTTTTTAATTATATGTTTCGGTGGCATATAAATTGCTGACACTACAAAAGATTCCGATAGCGTTTCAATTTTTATATTTGTGGCTTGCAAATATTCTTTCTGGTATTTTACAAGTTCATAATGTTTAATTGAATTCTTTACAATAATTGCAGTTCCACCATGAGCCGTTCCGTCAGGATGATTTGTTGAATATATTGAATAATTTGGTATTTTAAGGTAGTTTTTATTCGTGAAATGAGTTTCTGATATAAGTATTATATCTAGTTGGTGGTTAATAATAAATGATTTTAATTCTTGGCTATGTTGAGCCAAGCCGTTGGCATTCCATAATATAATTTTCATCTGAGTATTCATTTTATTTTTGAAATTAATGTTGTTAAAATATTTAACATTGTGTCCATACGTTCCATTAGTTTACATAACATTTGTTCTAGATTTTTATTAGAATTACCTTGTGTGTTTATTTCCGGGGTAACGATTTCATTAGCTGGCGTCTCGACCTGTGAATTTTTTGCAGTATTTGCATTAATATTAGTAGGTTGCTGATTAGACATTTTTGCAACACTTGCATATGTATTGTTATTGTTTACATATTGTGCTGGACGGATGTTGATATTATTATTTGTAGGTCGTTGAGTAATTTGTTTAGTACGTAAAGTGGGATATTTTCTTTTTTGAATCTCTTTGTATATTGCGCAACCTTTGTAATTTGCAGGGTGTTTTCCATCACATAAGGCACAGGTTGCATCTGTATTAGATGGTTTTTCACACGTAGATGTATGATGATTTTTCCCACATTTCACACAGCGTGCTTGCCGCTCGCAGTAGTTATGGGTATGTCCGTATCTTTGGCAATTAGTACACTGTACGATTTGTCGTTTTACTCGCGGAGGTTCGAATTCAATTTTGCAGTTTAATAAATATTTAATGTCGTATACTTTTTTATTATTTTCCTGCTGTTCTAAGTCCACATAAAACATGGGAAGCGGCTGTTTAGTTTTCCAATTTTTAATATTGTGAATATTAATAACTTTGTGACCATACGACTCTATTTCAGTTTTCAAATATTCTATATCCGCAGAGTAGTGGATATTTCTTAGGACTGTTCTAAAGTTTCTTTTCTGTTTTAACTGATATGTATGAAAAGCCGTTTTTTTCTCTGTTAAGGTCTTAATGATTTTTGTGTAACTCTCAGATGTATGGGGTTGGACTTTAACCTGATTGTTTGACATTGATTTTAAAAAATAATCATCCTTGGCTACTAAGTTCAATATTTCCAGTAATGGTTGCAATTTAATTATATCAGGAATAAAAATAGGTGGCGGTTTAGGTTCTCGTTTTTCAACTGTATTTTCGTCATCATTATCATTTTCTGGGTCTTGATTAGTTAATTCCTGGAATCTATTTTGAGTATTTATCCTTACCACAAAATCAGTAAGAGTTTTTTGTCTGACGTTCCTGCTGTTAATTTCTGGACTGTTTCGTTTTGTTTTGTTTGATTTAACTGTTTGCCATTCTGAGCTACTGTTCGCGCTGTTCGATAAAGGTGGAAAAATCTGGGTGTATCCTGTAGAAGAGTTTTGAGTTTGAGGCTGATTTTCGATTTCGGATATCTGTGTAAAGGGAATTGGAGTATTAGTTTGGAGAGGATTCTGAGAAGCGTCCGTTATGGGGTTGGCTGGGGGCGTATTGGTTGATGAAAGTGTCTGAGGATAAGTCGTAGTTGGTGTTGTGTTGGAATTTCTAAGTGGTGAATGGTTAACAGGCATAGCTAGGTTGGTTGGGGATGTGCTGGGTTGATTTACTGAGCTTGGCTGGTTTCTAAGTACCAATGCTGCATTCTTAAGCTCTGGCGGTATAGATGTTTTCCCGCTAGGTGGAATCAAAAAGAAGACGCCGTCTCTTTTTGTTATTTTAGCTATTGACTTTTCAATCTTCTTCAACATACTTCATTGCGATGAACACAGGAAATAAATTTGTACTGTAAGCACACACTGTATGACACACTTTTCGACACTGCACGCGCACGGAATAGAACCACACGTCTGCACTGTTCGACGGTTGTAAGCCAACTTTCGGATGGATAAAATATGATGACAAATTATAAAATTCGGGAGCGAAAGCAAATATTTATATAAATTTTTACAAAAATAAAGTCAGATTTTTCCTATTCTTGAAATGGATATTTTTGTTAAAACATTCATAAACATGCTTTTGGATCTATACTGTGGATAAAATATGATGAAATATTATAAAATTCGGGCGCGGAAGCAAATATTTATATGATTTTTTACAAAAAAAAAGTCAGATTTTACCAATTTTTAATGAATACGTTGTATATTGTAAGCTTCATTGACTAGATTCTAGAATGCCTACTACACTTGAAAAAGCAATTTTCTTGTTGCAAAATTTTCTCTTAGCTAAAATATAATGAAAAATAAAATTCGGGCGCGGAAGCAAATATTTATGATATTTTACAAAAAAAAGTCAGATTTTACCTATTTTTGATGAATACGTTGTATATTGTAAGCTACATGGGCTGGATTCTAGAATACCTAACACACTTGAAATAGTAATTTTCTTGTTGCAATGTTTTTTTTTAGCTAAAATATGTTGAAAAATCATAAAATTCGGGCGGGGAAGCAAATATTTATATGACTTTTTACAAAAATAAAGTCAGATTTTACCTATTCTTGAAATGGATATTTTTGTTAAAACAATCATAAACATGCTTTTGGACCTATACTGTGGATAAAATATGATGAAAAATTATAAAATTCGGGTGCGGAAGCAAATATTTATATGATTTTTTACAAAAAAAAGTCAGATTTTACCTATTTTTGATGAAAACGTTGTATATTGTAAGCTACATGGGCTGGATTCTAGAATACCTAACAAACTTGAAATAGCAATTTTCTTGTTGCAATGTTTTCCTTTAGCTAAAATATTATAAAAATCATAAAATTCGGGCGTGGAAGCAAATATTTATATGATTTTTTAGAAAAATAAAGGCAGAATTTACCTATTTTTGAAATGGATATTTTTGTTAACACTTAATAAACATGCTTTTGGACCTATACTATGGATAAAATATGATGACAAATTATAAAATTCGGGAGCGAAAGCAAATATTTATATAATTTTTTACAAAAATAAAGTCAGATTTTACCTAATTTTGATGAATACGTTGTATATCGTAAGCTTCATTGGCTGGATTCTTGAATACCTATCACACTTGAAATAGCAATTTTCTTGTTGCAATGTTTTCTTTTACCTAAATTATTATAAAAAGTCATAAAATTTGGGCGCGGAAGCAAATATTTATATGATTTTTTACAAAAATAAAGTCAGATTTTACCTATTCTTGAAATGGATATTTTTGTTAAAACATACATAAACATGCTTTTGGACCTATACTGTGGATAAAATATGATGAAATATTATAAAATTCGGGCGCGGAAGCAAATATTTATATGATTTTTTACAAAAAAAAAGTCAGATTTTAGCTATTTTTGATGAATACGTTGTATATTGTAAGCTTCATTGACTGAATTCTAGAATACCTACTACACTTGAAAAAGCAATTTTCTTGTTGCAAAGTTTTCTCTTAGCTAAAATATGATGAAAAATAAAATTCGGGCGCGGAAGCAAATATTTATGATTTTTTACAAAAAAAGTCAGATTTTACCTATTTTTGATGAATACGTTGTATATTGTAAGCTACGTGGGCTGGATTCTAGAATACCTAACACACTTGAAATAGTAATTTTCTTGTTGCAATGTTTTCTTTTTGCTAAAATATGATGAAAAATCATAAAATTCGGGCGGGGAAGCAAATATTTATATGACTTTTTACAAAAATAAAGTCAGATTTTACCTATTCTTGAAATGGATATTTTTGTTAAAACAATCATAAACATGCATTTGGACCTATACTGTGGATAAAATATGATGAAATATTATAAAATTCAGGAGCGGAAGCAAATATTTATATGATTTTTTACAAAAAAATGTCAGATTTTACCTATTTTTGATGAATATGTTGTATATTGTAAGCTACATGGGCTGGATTCTAGAATACCTAACACACTCGAAATAGCAATTTTCTTGTTGAAATGTTTTCTTTTAGCTAAAATATGTTGAAAAATCATAAAATTCGGACGCGGAAGCAAATATTTATGATTTTTTACAAAAATAAAGTCAGATTTTACCTATTTTTGAAGTGGATATTTTTGTTAAAACATTCATAAACATGCTTTTGGAACTATACTGTGAATAAAATATGATGAAAAATTATAAAATTCGGGCGCAGAATTAAATATTTATATGATTTTTTACAAAAAAAAGTCAGATTTTACCTATATTTGATGAATACGTTGTATATTGTAAGCTACATGGGCTGGATTCTAGAATACCTAACACACTTGAAATAGCAATTTTCTTCTTGCAATGTTTTCTCTTAGCTAAAATATGATAAAAAATCATAAAATTCGGGCGCGGAAGCAAATATTTATATGATTATTTACAAAAATAAAGTCAGATTTTACATATTCTTGAAATGGATATTTTTGTAAAACATTCATAAATATGCATTTGGACCTATACTGTGGATAAAATATGATGAAAAATTATAAAATTCGAGCGCGGAAGCAAATATTTGTACGATTTTTTACAAAAAAAAGGTCAGATTTTACCTATTTTTGATAATACGTTGTATATTGTAAGCTACATGGGCTGGATTCTAGAATACCTAACACACTTGAAATAGCAATTTTCTTGTTGCAATGTTTTATTTTAGCTAAAATATGATGAAAAATCATAAAATTCAGCGCGGAAGCAATTATTTATATAGATTTTTTACAAAAAATTCAGATTTTACCTATTTTTGAAATGGATATTTTTGTTAAAACTTCATAAACATGCTTTTGGACCTATACTATGAATAAAATATGATGAAAAATTATAAAATTCGGGCGCGAAGAAAATATTTATATAATTTTTTACAAAAATAAAGTCAGATTTTACCTATTTTTGATGAATACGTTGTATGTTGTAAGCTTCATTGGCTGGATTCTAGATACCTACCACACTTAAAATAGCATTTTTCTTGTTGCAATGTTTTCTTTTACCTAAATTATGATGAAAAATCATAAAATTCGGGCGTGGAAGCAAATATTTATATGATTTGTTACAAAAATAAAGTCAGATTTTACCTATTCTTGAATGGATATTTTTGTTAAAACATTCATAAACATGCTTTTGGACCCATACTATGGATAAAATATGATGAAAAATTATAAAATTCGGGCGCGGAAGCAAATATTTATATGATTATTTACAAAAATAAAGTCAGATTTTAGCTATTTTTGATGAATACGGTGTATATTGTAAGCTAAATGAGCTGGATTCTAGAATACCTACCACAATTGAAATAGCAATATTCTTCTAGCAATGTTTTCTTTTAGATAAAATTTGATAAAAAATCATAAAATTCGGGCGCGGAAGCAAATATTTATATGATTTTTTACAAAAATAAAGTCAGATTTTACCTATTCTTGATGAATACGTTGCATATTGTAAGCTTCATTGGCTGGATTTTAGAATACCACCACACTTGAAATAGCAATTTTCTTGTTGCAATGTTTTCTTTTAGCTAAAATATAATGAAAAATTATAAAATTCGGGCGCGAAAGCAAATATTTATATGGATTTTTTTACAAAAATTAAGTCAGATTTTACCTATTTTTGAAATGGACATTTTTGTTAAAACATTCATAAACATGCTTTTGGACCTGTACTATGGATAAAATTTAATGAAAAATTATAAAATTCGGGCGCGGAAGCAAATATTTATATAATTTTTTACAAAAATAAAGACAGATTTTACCTATTTTTGATAAATACGTTGTATATTGTAAGCTTCATTGGCTGGATTCTAGAATACCTACCACACTTGAAATAGCAATTTTCTTGTTGCAATGTTTTCTTTTACCTAAATTATGATAAAAAATCATTAAATTCGGGCGCGGAAGCAAATATTTATATGATTTTTTACAAAAATAATGTCAGATTTAACCTATTTTTGAAATGAATATTTTTGTTAAAACAATTATAAACATTCTTTTGGACCTATACTATGGATAAAATATGATGACAAATTATAAAATTCGGGAGCGAAAGCAAATATTTATATAAATTTTTACAAAAATAAAGTCAGATTTTACCTATTCTTGAAATGGATATTTTTGTTAAAACATTCATAAACATGCTTTTGGACCTATACTGTGGGATAAAATATGATGAAATATTATAAAATTCGGGCGCAAATATTTATATGATTTTTTTACAAAAAAAAAGTCAGATTTTACCAATTTTTTGATAAATACGTTGTATATTGTAAGCTTCATTGACTGGATTCTAGAATGCCTACTACACTTGAAAAAGCAATTTTCTTGTTGCAAAGTTTTCTCTTAGCTAAAATATGATGAAAAATAAAATTCGGGCGCGGAAGCAAATATTTATGATATTTTACAAAAAAAAGTCAGATTTTACCTATTTTATTGTAAGCTACATGGGCTGGATTCTAGAATACCTAACACACTTGAAATAGTAATTTTTCTTGTTGCAATGTTTTTTTTTTAGCTAAAATATGATGAAAAATCATAAAATTCGGGCAAGGAAGCAAATATTTATATGACTTTTCTACAAAAATAAAGTCAGATTTTACCTATTCTTGAAATGGATATTTTTGTTAAAACAATCATAAACATGCTTTTGGACCTATACTGTGGATAAATTATGATGAAAAATTATAAAATTCGGGCGCGGAAGCAAATATTTATATGATTTTTTACAAAAAAAAGTCAGATTTTACCTATTTTGATGAATACGTTGTATATTGTAAGCTACATGGGCTGGATTCTAGAATACCTAACACACTTGAAATAGCAATTTTCTTGTTGCAATGTTTTTTTTTAGCTAAAATATGATGAAAAATCATTAAATTCGGGCGTGGAAGCAAATATTTATATGATTTTTTACAAAAATAGTGTCAGAATTTACCTATTTTTGAAATGGATATTTTTGTTAACACTTAATAAACATGCTTTTGGACCTACACTATGGATAAAATATGATGAAAAATTATAAAATTCGGGTGCGGAAGCAAATATTTATATAATTTTTTACAAAAATAAAGGCAGATTTTACCTATTTTTGATAAATACGTTTTATATTGTAAGCTTCATTGGCTGGATTCTAGAATACCTACCACACTTGAAATAGCAATTTTCTTGTTGCAATGTTTTCATTTGCCTAAATTATGATGAAAAATCATTAAATTCGGGCGCGGAAGCAAATATTTATATGTTTTTTTACAAAATTAAAGTCAGATTTAACCTAATTTTGAATGAATATTTTTGTTAAAACATTTATAAAAGCTTTTGGACCTATACTATGGATAAAAAATGATGGACAAATTATAAAATTCGGGAGCGAAAGCAAATATTTAATATAATTTTTTACAAAAAGAAAGTCAGATTTTACCTATTTTTGATGAATACGTTGTATATCGTAAGCTTCATTGGCTGGATTCTTGAATACCTACCACACTTGAAATAGCAATTTTCTTGTTGCAATGTTTTCTTTTACCTAAATTATTATAAAAAGTCATAATATTTGGGCGCGGAAGCAAATATATATATGATTTTTTACAAAAATAAAGTCAGATTTTACCTATTCTTGAAATGGATATTTTTGTTAAAACATTCATAAACATGCTTTTGGACCTATACTGTGGATAAAATATGATGAAATATTATAAAATTCGGGCGCGGAAGCAAATATTATATGATTTTTTTACAAAAAAAAAAGTCAGATTTTACCAATTTTTGATGAATACGTTGTATATTGTAAGCTCCATTGACTGGATTCTAGAATACCTACTACACTTGAAAAAGCAATTTTCTTGTTGCAAAGTTTTGTCTTAGCTAAAATATGATGAAAAATAAAATTCGGCGCGCGGAAACAAATATTTATGATTTTTTACAAAAAAAAGTCAGATTTTACCTATTTTTGATGAATACGTTGTATATTGTAAGCTACATGGGCTGGATTCTAGAATACCTAACACACTTGAAATAGTAATTTTCTTGTTGCAATGTTTTCTTTTAGCTAAAATATGATGAAAAATCATAAAATTCGGGCGGGGAAGCAAATATTTAAATGACTTTTTACAAAAATAAAGTCAGATTTTACCTATTCTTGAAATGGATATTTTTGTTAAAACATTCATAAACATGCTTTTGGACCTATACTGTGGATAAAATATGATGACAAATTATAAAATTCGGGAGCGAAAGCAAATATTTATATAATTTTTTACAAAAATAAAGTCAGATTTTACCTATTTTTGATGAATACGTTGTATATCGTAAGCTTCATTGGCTGGATTCTTGAGTACCTATCACACTTGAAATAGCAATTTTCTTGTTGCAATGTTTTCTTTTACCTAAATTATTATAAAAAGTCATAAAATTTGGGCGCGGAAGCAAATATTTATATGATTTTTTACAAAAATAAAGTCAGATTTTACCTATTCTTGAAATGGATATTTTTGTTAAAACATTCATAAACATGCTTTTGGACCTATACTGTGGTTAAAATATGATGAAATATTATAAAATTCGGGCGCGGAAGCAAATATTTATATGATTTTTTACAAAAAAAAAGTCAGATTTTAGCTATTTTTGATGAATACGTTGTATATTGTAAGCTTCATTGACTGAATTCTAGAATACCTACTACACTTGAAAAAGCAATTTTCTTGTTGCAAAGTTTTCTCTTAGCTAAAATATGATGAAAAATAAAATTCGGGCGCGGGAAGCAAATATTTATGATTTTTTACAAAAAAAAGTCAGATTTTACCTATTTTTGATGAATACGTTGTATATTGTAAGCTACGTGGGCTGGATTCTAGAATACCTAACACACTTGAAATAGTAATTTTCTTGTTGCAATGTTTTCTTTTTGCTAAAATATGATGAAAAATCATAAAATTCGGGCGGGGAAGAAAATATTATATGACTTTTTACAAAAATAAAGTCAGATTTTACCTATTCTTGAAATGGATATTTTTGTTAAAACAATCATAAACATGCATTTGGACCTATACTGTGGATAAAATATGATGAAATATTATAAAATTCAGGCGCGGAAGCAAATATTTATATTATTTTTTACAAAAAAATGTCAGATTTTACCTATTTTTGATGAATATGTTGTATATTGTAAGCTACATGGGCTGGATTCTAAAATACCTAACACACTCGAAATAGCAATTTTCTTGTTGAAATGTTTTCTTTTAGCTAAAATATGTTGAAAAATCATAAAATTCGGACGCGGAAGCAAATATTTATGATTTTTTACAAAAATAAAGTCAGATTTTACATATTTTTGAAGTGGATATTTTTGTTAAAACATTCATTAACATGCTTTTGGAACTATACTGTGAATAAAATATGATGAAAAATTATAAAATTCGGTCGCAGAATTAAATATTTATATGATTTTTTTACAAAAAAAAGTCAGATTTTACCTATATTTGATGAATACGTTGTATATTTTAAGCTACATGGGCTGGATTCTAGAATACCTAACACACTTGAAATAGCAATTTTCTTCTTGCAATGTTTTCTTTTAGCTAAATATGATAAAAAATCATAAAATTCGGGCGCGGAAGCAAATATTTATATGATGTATTACAAAAATAAAGTCAGATTTTACATATTCTTGAAATGGATATTTTTGTAAAACATTCATAAATACGCATTTGGACCTATACTGTGGATAAAATATGATGAAAAATTATAAAAATTCGAGCGCGGAAGCAAATATTTGTATGATTTTTTACAAAAAAAAAGTCAGATTTTACCTATTTTTGATGAATACGTTGTATGTTGTAAGCTTCATTGGCTGGATTCTAGAATACCTACCACACTTAAAATAGCATTTTTCTTGTTGCAATGTTTTCTTTTACCTAAATTATGATGAAAAATCATAAAATTCGGGCGTGGAAGCAAATATTTATATGATTTGTTACAAAAATAAAGTCAGATTTTACCTATTCTTGAAATGGATATTTTTGTTAAAACATTCATAAACATGCTTTTGGACCCATACTATGGATAAAATATGATGAAAAATTATAAAATTCGGGCGCGGAAGCAAATATTTATATGATTATTTACAAAAATAAAGTCAGATTTTAGCTATTTTTGATGAATACGTTGTATATTGTAAGCTAAATGGGCTGGATTCTAGAATACCTACCACAATTGAAATAGCAATATTCTTCTAGCAATGTTTTCTTTTAGATAAAATTTGATAAAAAATCATAAAATTCGGGCGCGGAAGCAAATATTTATATGATTTTTTACAAAAATAAAGTCAGAATTTACCTATTCTTGATGAATACGTTGCATATTGTAAGCTTCATTGGCTGGATTTTAGAATACCACCACACTTGAAATAGCAATTTTCTTGTTGCAATGTTTTCTTTTAGTGAAAATATATTGAGAAATTATAAAATTCGGGCGCGAAAGCAAATATTTATATGATTTTTTTTACAAAAATTAAGTCAGATTTTACCTATTTTTGAAATGGACATTTTTGTTAAAACATTCATAAACATGCTTTTGGACCTGTACTATGGATAAAATTTAATGAAAAATTATAAAATTCGGGCGCGGAAGCAAATATTTATATAATTTTTTACAAAAATAAAGACAGATTTTACCTATTTTTGATAAATACGTTGTATATTGTAAGCTTCATTGGCTGGATTCTAGAATACCTACCATACTTGAAATAGCAATTTTCTTGTTGCAATGTTTTCTTTTACCTAAATTATGATGAAAAATCATTAAATTCGGGCGCGGAAGCAAATATTTATATGATTTTTTACAAAAATAAAGTCAGATTTAACCTATTTTTGAAATGAATATTTTTGTTAAAACAATTATAAACATTCTTTTGGACCTATACTATGGATAAAATATGATGACAAATTATAAAATTCGGGAGCGAAAGCAAATATTTATATAAATTTTTACAAAAATAAAGTCAGATTTTACCTATTCTTGAAATGGATATTTTTGTTAAAACATTCATAAACATGCTTTTGGACCTATACTTGTGGATAAAATATGATGAAATATTATAAAATTCGGGCGCAAATATTTATATGATTTTTTACAAAAAAAAAGTCAGATTTTACCAATTTTTGATAAATACGTTTGTATATTGTAAGCTTCATTGACTGATTCTAGAATGCCTACTACACTTGAAAAAGCAATTTTCTTGTTGCAAAGTTTTCTCTTAGCTAAAATATGATGAAAAATAAAATTCGGGCGCGGAAGCAAATATTTATATGATTTTTTACAAAAATAAAGTCAGATTTTACCTATTCTTGATGAATACGTTGCATATTGTAAGCTACATGGGCTGGATTCTAGAATACCTAACACACTTGAAATAGTAATTTTCTTGTTGCAATGTTTTCTTTTAGCTAAAATATGATGAAAAATCATAAAATTCGGGCGGGAAGCAAATATTTATATGACTTTTTACAAAAATAAAGTCAGATTTTACCTATTCTTGAAATGGATATTTTTGTTAAAACAATCAAAAACATGCTTTTGGACCTACACTATGGATAAAATATGATGAAAAATTATAAAATTCGGGTGCGGAAGCAAATATTTATATAATTTTTTACAAAAATAAAGGCAGATTTTACCTATTTTTGATAAATACGTTTTATATTGTAAGGCTTCATTGGCTGGATTCTAGAATAACCTACCACACTTGAAATAGCAATTTTCTTGTTGCAATGTTTTCATTTGCCCTAAATTATGATGAAAAATCATTAAATTCGGGGCGCGGAAGCAAATATTTATATGATTTTTTACAAAAATAAAGTCAGATTTAACCTATTTTTGAAATGAATATTTTGTTAAAACATTTATAAAAGCTTTTGGACCTATACTATGGATAAAAAATGATGACAAATTATAAAATTCTGGAGCGAAAGCAAATATTTATATAATTTTTTATAAAAAGAAAGTCAGATTTTACCTATTTTTGATGAATACGTTGTATATCGTAAGCTTCATTGGCTGGATTCTTGAATACCTACCACACTTGAAATAGCAATTTTCTTGTTGCAATGTTTTCTTTTACCTAAATTATGATGAAAAATCATTAAATTCGGGCGCGGAATCAAATATTTATATGATTTTTTACAAAAATAAAGTCAGATTTAACCTATTCTTGAAATGGATATTTTTGATAAAACATTCATAAACATGTTTTTGGACCTATACTGTGGATAAAATATGATGAAATATTATAAAATTCGGGCGCGGAAGCAAATATTTATATGATTTTTTTACAAAAAAAAAAGTCACATTTTACCAATTTTTGATGAATACGTTGTATATTGTAAGCTCCATTGACTGGATTCTAGAAAACCTACTACACTTGAAAAAGCAATTTTCTTGTTGCAAAGTTTTCTCTTAGCTAAAATATGATGAAAAATAAAATTCGGGCGCGGAAGCAAATATTTATATGATTTTTTACAAAAATAAAGTCAGATTTTACCTATTCTTGATGAATACGTTGCATATTGTAAGCTACATGGGCTGGATTCTAGAATACCTAACACACTTGAAATAGTAATTTTCTTGTTGCAATGTTTTCTTTTAGCTAAAATATGATGAAAAATCATAAAATTCGGGCGGGGGAAGCAAATATTTATATGACTTTTTACAAAAATAAAGTCAGATTTTACCTATTCTTGAAATGGATATTTTTGTTAAAACAATCATAAACATGCTTTTGGACCTATACTGTGGATAAAATATGATGAAATATTATAAAATTCGGGCGCGGAAGCAAATATTTATATGATTTTTTACAAAAAAAAGTCAGATTTTACCTATTTTTGATGAATACGTTGTATATTGTAAGGTACATGGGCTGGATTCTAGAATACCTACAACACTTGAAATTGCAATTTTCTTGTTGCAATGTTTTCTTTTACCTAAATTATGATGAAAAATCATTAAATTCGGGCGCGGAAGCAAATATTTATATGATTTTTTACAAAAATAAAGTCAGATTTAACCTATTTTTGAAATGAATATTTTTGTTAAAACATTTATAAACATGCTTTTGGATCTATACTATGGATAAAATATGATGACAAATTATAAAATTCGGGAGCGAAAGCAAATATTTATATAAATTTTTACAAAAACAAAGTCAGATTTTACCTATTCTTGAAATGGATATTTTTGTTAAAACATTCATAAACATGCTTTTGGACCTATACTGTGGATAAAATATGATGAAAAATTATAAAATTCGGGCGCAGAAGTAAATATTTATATGATTTGTTACAAAAAAAAAGTCAGATTTTTACCTATTTTTGATGAATACGTTGTATATTGTAAGCTACATGGGGTGGATTCTAGAATACCTAACATACTTGAAATAGCAATTTTCTTGTTGCAGTGTTTTCTGTTAGCTAAAATATGATGAAAAATCATAAAATTCGGGCGCAAAAGCAAATATTTATATGATTTTTCACAAAAATAAAGTCAGATTTTACCTATTTTTGAAATGGATATTTTTGTTAAAACATTCATAAACATGCTTTTGGACCTATACTGTGGATAAAATATGATAAAATATTATAAAATTCGGGCGCGGAAGCAGATATTTATATGATTTTTTACAAAAAAAAAGTCTGATTTTACCAATTTTTGATGAATACGTTGTATATTGTAAGCTTCATTGACTGGATTCTAGAAAACCTACTACACTTGAAAAAGCAATTTTCTTGTTGCAAAGTTTTCTCTTAGCTAAAATATGATGAAAAATAAAATTCGGGCGCGGAAGCAAATATTTATGATTTTTTACAAAAAAAAGTCAGATTTTACTTATTTTTGATGAATACGTTGTATATTGAAAGCTACATGGGCTGGATTCTACAATACCTAACACACTTGAAATAGCAATTATCTTGTTGCAATGTTTTCTTTTAGCTAAAATATGATGAAAAATTACAAAATTCGAGCGCGGAATCAAATATTTATATGATTTTTTACAAAAATAAAGTTAGATTTTACCTATTTTTGAAATGGTTATTTTTGTTAAAACATTCATAAACATGCTTTTGGACCTATAGTATGTATAAAATATGATGAAAAATTATAAAATTCGGGCGAGGAAGCAAATATTTATATAATTTTTTAAAAAAATAAAGTCAGATTTTACCTATTTTTGATGAATACGTTATTTATTGTAAGGTTCATTGGCTGGATTCTAGAATACCTACCATACTTGAAATAGCAATTTTCATGTTGCCAATGTTCTCTTTTACCTAAATTATGATGAAATTTCATAAAATTCGGGCGCGGAAGCAAATATTTATATGATTTTTTACAAAAAAAAGTAAGATTTTACCTATTTTTTGATAAATACGTTGTATATTGTAAGCTACATGGGCTAGATTCTAGAATACCTAACACACTTGAAATAGCAATTTTCTTGTTGCAATGTTTTCTTTTGGCTAAAATATGATGAAAAAATCATAAAATTCGGGCGCAAAAGCAAATATTTATATGATGTTTCACAAAAATAAACTCAGATTTTACCTATTTTTGAAATGGATATTTTTGTTAAAACATTCATAAACATGCTTTTGGACCTATATTATGTATAATATATGATGAAAAATTATAAAATTCGGGCGCGGAAGCAAATATTATTTTAATTTTTTACAAAAATAAAGTCAGATTTTACCTATTTTTGATGAATATTTTGTATATTGTAAGGTTCATTGGCTGGATTCTAGAATACCTACCACTCTTGAAATAGCAATTTTCTTGTTGCAATGTTTTCTTTTACCTAAATTATGATGAAAAATCATAAAATTCGGACGCGGAAGCAAATATTTATATGATTTTTTACTAAAATAAAGTCAGATTTTATCTATTCTTGAAATGGATATTTTTGTTAAAACATTCATAAACATGCTTTTGGACCTATACTATGGATAAAATATGATGAAAAATTATAAAATTCGGGCGCGGAAGAAAATATTTATATAATTTTTTACAAATATAAAGTCAGATTTTACCTATTTTTCAAATGGATATTTTTGTTAAAACATTCATAAACATGCTTTTGGACCTATACTATGGATAAAATATGATGAAAAATTATAAAATTCGGGCGCGGAAGAAAATATTTATATAATTTTTTACAAATATAAAGTCAGATTTTACCTATTTTTGATGAATACGTTGTATATTGTAAGCTACATGGGCTGGATTCTAGAATACCAAACACACGTGAAATAGCAATTTTCTTGTTGCAATGTTTTCTTTTAGCTAAAATATGATGAAAAATCATAAAATTCGGGCGCGGAAGCAAATATTTATATGATTTTTTACAAAAATAAAGTCAGATTTTACTTGTTTTTGAAATGGATATTTTTGTTAAAACATTCATAAACATGCTTTTGGACCTATACTATGGATAAAATATGATGAAAAATTATAAAATTCGGGCGCGGAAGCAATTATTTATATGATTTTTTACAAAAAAAAGTCAGATTTTACCTATTTTTGATGAATACGTTGTATAATGTAAGCTACATGGGCTCTATTCTAGAATACCTAACACACTTGAAATAGCAATTTTCTTGTTGCAATGTTTTCTTTTAGCTAATTTATGATGAAAAATTACAAAATTCGAGCGCGAAAGCAAATATTTATATGATTTTTTACAAAAATAAAGTCAGATTTTACATATTTTTGAAATGGATATTTTATTTAAAACATTCATAAACATGTTTTTGGACTTATACTATGTATAAAATATGATGATAAATTATAAAATTCGGGCCCGGAAGCAAATATTTATATAATTTTTTACAAGAATAAAGTCAGATTTTACCTATTTTTGATGAATACGTTGTATATTGTAAGGTTCATTGGCTGGATTCTAGAATACCTACCACACTTGAAATAGCAATTTTCTTGTTGCAATGTTTTCTTTTACCTAAATTATCATGAAAAATCATAAAATTCGGGCGCGGAAGCAAATATTTATATGATTTTTTACTAAAATAAAGTCAGATTTTACCTATTTTTAAAATGGATATTTTTGTTAAAACATTCATAAACATGCTTTTGGACCTATACTGTGGATAAAATATGATGAAAAATTATAAAATTCGGGCGCAGAAGTAAATATTTATATGATTTTTTGCAAAAAAAAGTCAGATTTTACCTATTTTTGATGAATACGTTGTATATTGTAAGCTACATGGGGTGGATTCTAGAATACCTAACATACTTGAAATAGCAATTTTCTTGTTGCAAATTTTTCTGTTAGCTAAAATATGATGAAAAATCATAAAATTCGGGCGCAAAAGCAAATATTTATATGATTTTTCACAAAAATAAAGTCAGATTTTACCTATTTTTGAAATGGATATTTTTGTTAAAACATTCATAAACATGCTTTTGGACCTATACTGTGGATAAAATATGATAAAATATTATAAAATTCGGGCGCGGAAGCAAATATTTATATGATTTTTTACAAAAAAAAAAAAGTCTGATTTTACCAATTTTTGATGAATACTTTGTATATTGTAAGCTTCATTGACTGGATTCTAGAAAACCTACTACACTTGAAAAAGCAATTTTCTTGTTGCAAAGTTTTCTCTTAGCTAAAATCTGATGAAAAATAAAATTCGGGAGCGGAAGCAAATATTTATGATTTTTTACAAAAAAAAAGTCAGATTTTACCTATTTTTTATGAATACGTTGTATATTGTAAGCTACATGGGCTGGATTCTAGAATACCTAACACACTTGAAATAGTAATTTTCTTGTTGCAATGTTTTCTTTTAGCTAAAATATGATGAAAAATCATAAAATTCGGGCGGGGAAGCAAATATTTATATGATTTTTTACAAAAATAAAGTCAGATTTTACCTATTTTTGAAATGGATATTTTTGTTAAAACATTCATAAACATGCTTTTGGACTTATACTATGGATAATATATGATGAAAAATTATAAAATTTGGGCGCGGAAGAAAATATTTATATAATTTTTTACAAATATAAAGTCAGATTTAACCTATTTTTGAAATGAATATTTTTGTTAAAACATTTATAAACATGCTTTTGGACCTATACTATGGATAAAATATGATGACAAATTATAAAATTCGGGAGCGAAAGCAAATATTTATATAAATTTTTACAAAAATAAAGTCAGATTTTTCCTATTCTTGAAATGGATATTTTTGTTAAAACATTCATAAACATGCTTTTGGACCTATACTATGGATAATATATGATGAAAAATTATAAAATTCGGGCGCGGAAGAAAATATTTATATAATTTTTTACAAATATAAAGTCAGATATTACCTATTTTTGATGAATACGTTGTATATTGTAAGCTACATGGGCTGGATTCTAGAATAAATAACACACTTGAAATAGCAATTTTCTTGTTGCAATGTTTTCTTTTAGCTAAAATATGATGAAAAATCATAAAATTCGGGCGCGGTAACAAATATTTATATGATTTTTTACAAAAATAAAGTCAGATTTTACCTATTTTTGAAATGGATATTTTTGTTAAAACATTCATAAACATGCTTTTGGACTTATACTATGGATAATATATGATGAAAAATTATAAAATTTGGGCGCGGAAGAAAATATTTATATAATTTTTTACAAATATAAAGTCAGATTTTACCTATTTTTGATGAATACGTTGTATATTGTAAGCTACATGGGCTGGATTCTAGAATAACAAACACACTTGAAATAGCAATTTTCTTGTTGCAATGTTTTCTTTTAGCTAAAATATGATGAAAAATCATAAAATTCGGGCGCGGAAGCAAATATTTATATGATTTTTTACAAAAATAAAGTCAGATTTTACTTGTTTTTGAAATGGATATTTTTGTTAAAACATTCATAAACATGCTTTTGGACCTATACTATGGATAAAATATGATGAAAAATTATAAAATTCGGGCGCGGAAGCAAATATTTATATGATTTTTTACAAAAAAAAAGTCAGATTTTACCTATTTTTGATGAATACGTTGCATATTGTAAGCTACATGGGCTGGATTCTAGAATACCTAACACACTTGAAATAGCAATTTTCTTGTTGCAATGTTTTCCTTTAGCTAAAATATGATAATAATCATAAAATTCGGGCGTGGAAGCAAATATTTATATGATTTTTTACAAAAATAAAGTCAGAATTTACCTTTTTTTGAAATGGATATTTTTGTTAAAACATTCATAAACATGCTTTTGGACCTATACTATGGATAAAATATGATGAAAAACTATAAAATTCGGGTGCGGAAGCAAATATTTATATAATTTTTTACAAAATTAAAGTTAAATTTTACCTATTCTTGAAATGGATATTTTTGTTAAAACATTCATAAACATGCTTTTGGACCTATACTGTGGATAAAATATGATGAAATATTATAAAATTCGGGCGCGGAAGCAAATATTTATATGATTTTTTACAAAAAAAAGTCAGATTTTACCTATTTTTGATGAATACGTTGTATATTGTAAGCTACATGGGCTGGATTCTAGAATACCTAACACACTTTAAATAGTAATTTTCTTGTTGCAATATTTTCTTTTAGCTAAAATATGATGAAAAATCATAAAATTCGGGCGGGGAAGCAAATATTTATATGACATTTTAGAAAAATAAAGTCAGATTTTACATATTCTTGAAATGGAAATTTTTGTAAAACAATCATAAACATGCTTTTGGACCTATACTGTAGATAAAATATGATGAAAAATTATAAAATTCGGGCGCGGAAGCAAATATTTATATGATTTTTTACAAAAAAAAGTCAGATTTTACCTATTTTTGATGAATACGTTGTATATTGTAAGCTACATGGGCTGGATTCTAGAATACCTAACACACTTGAAATAGCAATTTTCTTGTTGCAATGTTTTCCTTTAGCTAAAATATGATAATAATCATAAAATTCGGGCGTGGAAGCAAATATTTATATGATTTTTTACAAAAATAAAGTCAGAATTTACCTTTTTTTGAAATGGATATTTTTGTTAAAACATTCATAAACATGCTTTTGGACCTATACTATGGATAAAATATGATGAAAAACTATAAAATTCGGGTGCGGAAGCAAATATTTATATAATTTTTTACAAAAATAAAGTTAAATTTTACCTATTCTTGAAATGGATATTTTTGTTAAAACATTCATAAACATGCTTTTGGACCTATACTGTGGATAAAATATGATGAAATATTATAAAATTCGGGCGCGGAAGCAAATATTTATATGATTTTTTACAAAAAAAAGTCAGATTTTACCTATTTTTGATGAATACGTTATATATTGTAAGCTACATGGGCTGGATTCTAGAATACCTAACACACTTTAAATAGTAATTTTCTTGTTGCAATATTTTCTTTTAGCTAAAATATGATGAAAAATCATAAAATTCGGGCGGGGAAGCAAATATTTATATGACTTTTTAGAAAAATAAAGTCAGATTTTACATATTCTTGAAATGGAAATTTTTGTAAAACAATCATAAACATGCTTTTGGACCTATACTGTGGATAAAATATGATGAAAAATTATAAAATTCGGGCGCGGAAGCAAATATTTATATGATTTTTTACAAAAAAAAAGTCAGATTTTACCTATTTTTGATGAATACGTTGTATATTGTAAGCTACATGGGCTGGATTCTAGAATACCTAACACACTTGAAATAGCAATTTTCTTGTTGCAATGTTTTCTTTTAGCTAAAATATGATGAAAAATCATAAAATTCGGGCGCGGTAACAAATATTAATATGATTTTTTACAAAAATAAAGTCAGATTTTACCTATTTTTGAAATGGATATTTTTGTTAAAACATTCATAAACATGCTTTTGGACTTATACTATGGATAATATATGATGAAAAATTATAAAATTTGGGCGCGGAAGAAAATATTTATATAATTTTTTACAAATATAAAGTCAGATTTTACCTATTTTTGATGAATACGTTGTATATTGTAAGCTACATGGGCTGGATTCTAGAATACCAAACACACTTTAAATAGCAATTTTCTTGTTGCAATATTTTCTTTTAGCTAAAATATGATGAAAAATCATAAAATTCGGGCGGGGAAGCAAATATTTATATGACTTTTTACAAAAATAAAGTCAGATTTTACCTATTCTTGAAATGGAAATTTTTGTTAAAACAATCATAAACATGCTTTTGGACCTATACTGTGGATAAAATATGATGAAAAATTATAAAATTCGGGCGCGGAAGCAAATATTTATATGATTTTTTACAAAAAAAAGTCAGATTTTACCTATTTTTGATGAATACGTTGTATATTGTAAGCTACATGGGCTGGATTCTAGAATACCTAACACACTTGAAATAGCAATTTTCTTGTTGCAATGTTTTCTTTTAGCTAAAATATGATGAAAAATCATAAAATTCGGGCGCGGTAACAAATATTTATATGATTTTTTACAAAAATAAAGTCAGATTTTACCTATTTTTGAAATGGATATTTTTGTTAAAACATTCATAAACATGCTTTTGGACTTATACTATGGATAATATATGATGAAAAATTATAAAATTTGGGCGCGGAAGAAAATATTTATATAATTTTTTACAAATATAAAGTCAGATTTTACCTATTTTTGATGAATACGTTGTATATTGTAAGCTACATGGGCTGGATTCTAGAATACCAAACACACTTGAAATAGCAATTTTCTTGTTGCAATGTTTTCTTTTAGCTAAAATATGATGAAAAATCATAAAATTCGGGCGCGGATGCAAATATTTATATGATTTTTTACAAAAATAAAGTCAGATTTTACTTGTTTTTGAAATGGATATTTTTGTTAAAACATTCATAAACATGCTTTTGGACCTATACTATGGATAAAATATGATGAAAAATTATAAAATTCGGGCGCGGAAGCAAATATTTATATGATTTTTTACAAAAAAAAGTCAGATTTTACCTATTTTTGATGAATACGTTGCATATTGTAAGCTACATGGGCTGGATTCTAGAATACCTAACACACTTGAAATAGCAATTTTCTTGTTGCAATGTTTTCCTTTAGCTAAAATATGATAAAAATCATAAAATTCGGGCGTGGAAGCAAATATTTATATGATTTTTTACGAAAATAAAGTCAGAATTTACCTTTTTTTGGAATGGATATTTTTGTTAAAACATTCATAAACATGCTTTTGGACCTATACTATGGATAAAATATGATGAAAAATTATAAAATTCGGGTGCGGAAGCAAATATTTATATATTTTTTTACAAAAATAAAGTCAGATTTTACCTATTTTTGATAAATACGTTGTATATTGTAAACTTCATTAGCTGGATTCTAGAATACCTACCACACTTGAAATAGCAATTTTCTTGTTGCAATGTTTTCTTTTACCTAAATTATGATGAAAAATCATTAAATTCGGGCGCGGAAGCAAATATTTATATGATTTTTTACAAAAATAAAGTCAGATTTTACATATTTTTGAAATGGATATTTTTGTTAAAACATTCATAAACATGCTTTTGGACCTATACTGTGGATAAAATATGATAAAAAATTATAAAATTCGGGCGCGGAAATAAATTTTTATATGATTTTTACAAAAAAAAGTTTGATTTTACCTATTTTTTATGAATACGTTCTATATCGTAAGCTTCATTGGCTGGATTCTAGAATACCTACCACACTTGAAATAGCAATTTTCTTGTTGCAATGTTTTCTTTTACCTAAATTATTATAAAATATTATAAAATTTGGGCGCGGAAGCAAATATTTATATGATTTTTTACAAAAATAAAGTCAGATTTTACATATTTTTGAAATGGATATTTTTGTTAAAACATTAATAAACATGCTTTTGGACCTATACTGTGGATAAAATATGATAAAAAATTATAAAAATCGGGCGCGGAAGCAAATATTTATATAATTTTTTACAAAAATAAAGTCAGATTTTACCTATTTTTGATGAATACGTTGTATATCGTAAGCTTCATTGGCTGGATTCTAGAATACCTACCACACTTGAAATAGCAATTTTCTTGTTGCAATGTTTTCTTTTACCTAAATTATTATAAAATATCATAAAATTCGGGCGCGGAAGCAAATATTTATATGATTTTTTACAAAAATAAAGTCAGATTTTACATATTTTTGAAATGGATATTTTTGTTAAAACATTAATAAACATGCTTTTGGACCTATACTGTGGATAGAATATGATAAAAAATTATAAAAATCAGGCGCGGACGCAAATATTTATGTGATTTTTTACAAAAAAAGTCAGATTTTACCTATTTTTGATGAATACGTTCTATATTGTAAGCTACATAAGCTGGATTCTAGAATAACTACCACACTTGAAAAAGCAAATTTCTTGTTGCAATGTTTTCTTTTACCTAAATTATGATGAAAAATCTTAAAATTTGGGCGCGGAAGCAAATATTTATATGATTTTTTTACAAAAATAATGTCAGATTTAACTTATTTTTGAAATGGATATTTTTGTTAAAATATTCATAAACATGCTTTTGGACCTATACTATGGATAAAATATGATGAAAAATTATAAAATTCGGGCGCGGAAGCAAATATTTATATAATTTTTTACAAAAATAAAGTCAGATTTTACCTATTTTTGATGAATACGTTGTATATCGTAAGCTTCATTGGCTGGATTCTAGAATACCTACCACACTTGAAATAGCAAATTTCTTGTTGCAATGTTTTCTTTTACCTAAATTATTATAAAATGTCATAAAATTTGGGCGCGGAAGCAAATATTTATATGATTTTTTCCAAAAAAAATTCAGATTTTACCTATTTTTGTAATGGATATTTTTGTTAAAACATTCATAAACATGCTTTTGGACCTATACTATGGATAAAATATGATGAAAAATTATAAAATTCGGGCGCGGAAGCAAATATTTATATAATTTTTTACAAAAATAAAGTCATATTTTACCTATTCTTGAAATGGATATTTTTGTTAAAACATTCAGAAACATGCTTTTGGACTTATACTGTGGATAAAATATGATGAAAAATTATAAAATTCGCGCGCGGAAGCAAATATTTATGTGATTTTTTACAAAAAAAAAGTCAGATTTTACCTATTTTTGATGAATACGTTGTATATTGTAAGCTACATGGGCTGGATTCTAGAATACCTAACACACTTGAAATAGCAAATTTCTTGTTGCAATATTTTCTTTTAGCTAAAATATGAAGAAAAATCATAAAATTCGGGCGGAGAAGCAAATATTTATATGACTTTTTAGAAAAATAAAGTCAGATTTTACCTATTCTTGAAATGGATATTTTTGTTAAAACAATCATAAACATGCTTTTGGACCTATACTGTGGATAAAATATGATGAAAAATTATAAAATACGGGCGCGGAAGCAAATATTTATATGATTTTTTACAAAAAAAAGTCAGATTTTACCTATTTTTGATTAATACGTTGTATATTGTAAGCTACATGGGCTGGATTCTAGAATACCTAACACACTTGAAATAGCAATTTTCTTGTTGCAATGTTTTCGTTTAGCTAAAATATGATGAAAAATCATAAAATTCGGGCGCGGTAACAAATATTTATATGATTTTTTACAAAAATAAAGTCAGATTTTACCTATTTTTGAAATGGATATTTTTGTTAAAACATTCATAAACATTCTTTTGGACTTATACTATGGATAATATATCATGAAAAATTATAAAATTCGGCCGCGGAAGCAAATATTTATATGATTTTTTACAAAATAAAATCAGATTTTACCTATTTTTGATGAATACGTTGTATATTGTAAGCTACATGGGCTGGATTCTAGTATACCAAACACACTTGAAATAGTAATTTTCTTGTTGCAAAGTTTTCTCCTAGCTAAAATATGATGAAAAATAAAATTCGGGCGCGGAAGCAAATATTTATATGATTTTTTACAAAAAAAAGTCAGATTTTACCTATTTTTGATGAATACGTTGTATATTGTAAGCTACATGGGCTGGATTCTAGAATACCTAACACACTTGAAATAGCAATTTTCTTGTTGCAATATTTTCTTTTAGCTAAAATATGATGAAAAATCATAAAATTCGGGCGGGGAAGCAAATATTTATATGAATTTTTACAAAATAAGGTCAGATTTTACCTATTCTTGAAATGGATATTTTTGTTAAAACAATCATAAACATGCTTTTGGACCTATACTGTGGATAAAATATGCTGAAAAATTATAAAATTCGGGCGCGGAAGCAAATATTTATATGATTTTTTACAAAAAAAAGTCTGATTTTACCTATTTTTGATGAATACGTTGTATATTGTAAGCTACATGGGCTGGATTCTAGAATACCTAACACACTTGAAATAGCAATTTTCTTGTTGCAATGTTTTCTTTTAGCTAAAATATGATGAAAAATCATAAAATTCGGGCGCGGTAACAAATATTTATATGATTTTTTACAAAAATAAAGTCAGATTTTACCTATTTTTGAAATGCATATTTTTGTTAAAACATTCATAAACATGCTTTTGGACCTATACTATGGATAAAATATGATGAAAAATTAAAAATTCGGGCGCGGAAGCAAATATCTATATGATTTTTTACAAAAAAAAGTCAGATTTTACCTATTTTTGATGAATACGTTGCATATTGTAAGCTACATGGGCTGGATTCTAGAATACCTAACACACTTGAAATAGCAATTTTCTTGTTGCAATGTTTTCCTTTAGCTAAAATATGATAAAAATCATAAAATTCGGGCGTGGAAGCAAATATTTATATGATTTTTTACGAAAATAAAGTCAGAATTTACCTTTTTTTGGAATGGATATTTTTGTTAAAACATTCATAAACATTCTTTTGGACCTATACTATGGATAAAATATGATGAAAAATTATAAAATTCGGGTGCGGAAGCAAATATTTATATAATTTTTTACAAAAATAAAGTCAGATTTCACCTATTTTTGATAAATACGTTGTATATTGTAAGCTTCATTAGCTGGATTCTAGAATACCTACCACACTTGAAATAGCAATTTTCTTGTTGCAATGTTTTCTTTTACCTAAATTATGATGAAAAATCATTAAATTCGGGCGCGGAAGCAAATATTTATATGATTTTTTACAAAAATAAAGTCAGATTTAACCTATTTTTGAAATGAATATTTTTGTTAAAACATTCATAAACATGCTTTTGGACCTATACTATGGATAAAATATGACAAAAAATTGTAAAATTCGGGCGCGGAAGCAAATATTTATATGATTTTTTTCAAAAATAAAGTCAGATTTTACTTGTTTTTGAAATGGATATTTTTGTTAAAACATTCATAAACATGCTTTTGGACCTATACTATGGATAAAATATGATGAAAAATTAAAAATTCGGGCGCGGAAGCAAATATCTATATGATTTTTTACAAAAAAAAGTCAGATTTTACCTATTTTTGATGAATACGTTGCATATTGTAAGCTACATGGGCTGGATTCTAGAATACCTAACACACTTGAAATAGCAATTTTCTTGTTGCAATGTTTTCCTTTAGCTAAAATATGATAAAAATCATAAAATTCGGGCGTGGAAGCAAATATTTATATGATTTTTTACAAAAATAAAGTCAGAATTTACCTTTTTTTGAAATGGATATTTTTGTTAAAACATTCATAAACATTCTTTTGGACCTATACTATGGATAAAATATGATGAAAAATTATAAAATTCGGGTGCGGAAGCAAATATTTATATAATTTTTTTACAAAAATAAAGTCAGATTTCACCTATTTTTGATAAATACGTTGTATATTGTAAGCTTCATTAGCTGGATTCTAGAATACCTACCACTCTTGAAATAGCAATTTTCTTGTTGCAATGTTTTCTTTTACCTAAATTATGATGAAAAATCATTAAATTCGGGCGCGGAAGCAAATATTTATATGATTTTTTACAAAAATAAAGTCAGATTTAACCTATTTTTGAAATGAATATTTTTGTTAAAACATTCATAAACATGCTTTTGGACCTATACTACTATGGATAAAATATGACAAAAAATTGTAAAATTCGGGCGCGGAAGCAAATATTTATATAATTTTTTACAAAAATAAAGTCAGATTTTACCTATTTTTGATGAATACGTTGTTGTAACCTTCATTGGCTAGATTCTAGAATACCTGCCACACTTGAAATAGCAATTTTCTTGTTGCAATGTTTTCTTTTACCTAAATTATGATAAAAAATAATAAAATTCGGGCGCGGAAGCAAATATTTATATGATTTTTTACAAAAATAAAGTCAGATTTTACCTATTCTTGAAATGGATATTTTTATTAAAACATTCGAAACATGCTTTTGGACCTATACTGTGGATAAAATATGATAAAAAATTATAAAATTCGGCCGCGGAAGCAATTATTTATATGATTTTAAATCAGATTTTACCTATTTTTGATGAATACGTTGTATATTGTAAGCTACATGGGCTGGATTCTAGAATACCAAACACACTTGAAATAGGTATTTTCTTGTTGCAATGTTTTCTTTTAGCTAAAACATGATGAAAAGTCATAAAATTCGGGCGCGAAAGCAAATATTTATATGTATTTTTACAAAAATAAAGTCAGATTTTACCAGTTCTTGAAATGGATATTTTTGTTAAAACATTCATAAACATGCTTTTGGACCTATACTATGGATAAAATATGATGAAAAATTATAAAATTCGGGCGCGAAAGCAAATATTTATATGATTTTTTACAATAAAAAAAGTCAGATATTACCTATTTTTGATGAATACGTTGTATATTGTAAGCTACATGGGATGGATTCTAGAACAACTAACACACTTGAAATAGCAATTTTCTTGTTGCAATGTTTTCCTTTACCTAAAATATGATAAAAATAATAAAATTCGGGCGTGGAAGCAAATATTTATATGATTTTTTACAAAAATAAAGTCAGATTTTACCTATTCTTGAAATGGATATTTTTGTTAAAACATTCATAAACATGCTTTTGGACCAATACTATGGATAAAATATGATGAAAAATTATAAAATTCGGGTGCGGAAGCAAATATTTATATAATTTTTTACAAAAATAAAGTCAGATTTTACCTATTTTTGATAAATACGTTGTATATTGTAAGCTTCATAGGCTGGATTCTAGAATACCTACCACACTTGAAATAGCAATTTTCTTGTTGCAATGTTTTCTTTTACCTAAATTATGATGAAAAATCATTAAATTCGGGCGCGGAAGCAAATATTTATATGATTTTTTACAAAAATAAAGTCAGATTTAACCTATTTTTGAAATGAATATTTTTGTTAAAACATTCATAAACATGCTTTTGGACCTATACTATGGATAAAATATGATGAAAAATTATAAACTTCGGGCGGAAGCAAATATTTATATAATTATTTACAAAAATAAAGTCAGATTTTACCTATTTTTGATAAATACGTTGTAGATCGTAAGCTTCATTGGCTGGATTCTAGAATACCTACCACACTTGAAATAGCAATTTTCTTGTTGCAATGTTTTATTTTACCTAAATTATTATAAAATATCATAAAATTTGGGCGCGGCAGCAAATATTTATATGATTTTTACAAAAATAAAGTCAGATTTTACATATTTTTGAAATGGATATTTTTGTTAAAACATTAATAAACATGCTTTTGGACATATACTGTGGATAAAATATGATAAAAAATTATAAAAATCGGGCGCGGAAGCAAATATTTATGTGATTTTTTACAAAAAAAAGTCAGATTTTACCCATTTTTGATTAATACGTTCTATATTGTAAGCTACATAGGCTGGATTCTAGAACACCTAACACACTTGAAATAGCAATTTTCTTGTTGCAATGTTTTCTCTTAGCTAAAATATGATGAAAAATCATAAAATTCGGCCGCGGAAGCAAATATTTATATGATTTTTTACAAAAAAAAATCAGATTTTACCTATTTTTGAAATGGATATTTCTGTTAAAACATTCATAAACATGCTTTTGGACCTATACTATGGATAAAATATGGTGAAAAATTATAAAATTCGGGCGCGGAAGCAAATATTTATATAATTTTTTACAAAAATAAAGTCAGATTTTACCTATTTTTGATGAATACGTTGTATATTGTAAGCTTCATTGGCTGGATTCTAGAATATCTACCACACTTGAAATAGCAATTTTTTTGTTGCAATGTTTTCTTTTACCCAAATTATGATGAAAAATCATAAAATTCGGGCGTTGAAGCAAATATTTATATGATATTTTACAAAAATAAAGTCAGATTTTACCTATTCTTGAAATGGATATTTTTGTTAACACATTCATAAACATGCTTTTGGACCTATACTATGGATAAAATATGATGAAAAATTATAATATTCGGGCGCGGAAGCAAATATTTATATGATTTTTTACAAAAATAAAGTCAGATTTTACCTATTTTTGATGAATATGTTTTTGTAAACTTCATTGGCTGGATTCTAGAATACCTACTACACTTGAAATAGCAATTTTCTTGTTGCAATTATGATGAAAAATCTTAAAATTCGGGCGCGGAAGCAAATATTTATATGATTTTTTACAAAAATAATGTCAGATTTAACTTATATTTGAAATGGATATTTTTGTTAAAATATTCATAAACATGCTTTTGGACCTATACTATGGATAAAATATGATGAAAAATTATAAAATTCGGTCGCGGAAGCAAATATTTATATAATTTTTTACAAAAATAAAGTCAGATTTTACCTATTTTTGATGAATACGTTGTATATCGTAAGCTTCATTGGCTGGATTCTAGAATACCTACCACACTTGAAATAGCAATTTTCTTGTTGCAATGTTTTCTTTTACCTAAATTATTATAAAATATCATAAAATTTGGACGCGGAAGCAAATATTTATATGATTTTTTACAAAAAAAAGTCAGATTTTACCTATTTTTGATGAATACGTTGTATATTGTAAGCTACATGAGCTGGATTCTAGAATACCTAACACACTTGAAATAGCAATTTTCTTGTTGCAATGTTTTCTTTTACCTAAATTATTATAAAATATCATAAAATTTGGGCGTGGAAGCAAATATTTATATGATTTTTTACAAAAATAAAGTCAGATTTTACATATTTTTGAAATGGATATTTTTGTTAAAACATTAATAAACATGCTTTTGGACCTATACTGTGGATAAAATATGATAAAAAATTATAAAAATCGGGCGCGGAAGCAAATATTTATATGATTTTTTACAAAAATAATGTCAGATTTAACTTATATTTGAAATGGATATTTTTGTTAAAATATTCATAAACATGCTTTTGGACCTATACTATGGATAAAATATGATGAAAAATTATAAAATTCGGGCGCGGAAGCAAATTTTTATATAATTTTTTACAAAAATAAAGTCAGATTTTACCTATTTTTGATGAATACGTTGTATATTGTAAGCTTCATTGGCTGGATTCTAGAATACCTACCACACTTAAAATAGCAATTTTCTTGTTGCAATGTTTTCTTTTACCCAAATTATGATGAAAAATCATAAAATTTGGGCGCGGAAGCAAATATTTATATGATTTTTTAGAAAAATAAAGTCAGATTTTACCTATTCTTGAAATGGATATTTTTGTTTAAACATTCATAAACATGCTTTTGGACCTATACTATGGATAAAATATGATAAAAAATTATAAAATTCGGGTGCGGAAGCAAATATTTATATAATTTTTTACAAAAATAAAGTCAGATTTTACCTATTTTTGATGAATACGTTGTTGTAAACTTCATTGGCTGGATTCTAGAATACCTACCACACTTGAAATAGCAATTTTCTTGTTGCAATGTTTTCTTTTACCTAAATTATGTAGAAAAATCTTAAAATTCGGGCGCGGAAACAAATATTTATATGATTTTTTACAAAAAAAAATCAGATTTTACCTATTTTTGAAATAGATATTTTTGTTAAAACATTCATAAACATGCTTTTGGACCTATACTATGGATAAAATATGATGAAAAATTATAAAATTCGGGCGGGAAAGCAAATATTTATATAATTTTTTACAAAAATAAAGCCAGATTTTACCTATTTTTGATGAATACGTTGTATATTGTAAGCTTCATTGGCTGGATTTTAGAATACCTACCACACTTGAAATAGCAATTTTCTTGTTGCAATGTTTTCTTTTACCTAAATTATGATAAAAAATCATAAAATTCGGGCGCGAAAGCAAATATTTATATGATTTTAAATCAGATTTTACCTATTTTTGATGAATACGTTGTATATTGTAAGCTACATGGGCTGGATTCTAGAATACCGAACACACTTGAAATAGCAATTTTCTTGTTGCAATGTTTTCTTTTAGCTAAAATATGATTAAAAATCATAAAATTCGGGCGCGGAAGCAAATATTTATATGATTTTTTACAAAAATAAAGTCATATTTTACCTGTTTTTGAAATGGATATTTCTGTTAAAACATTCATAAACATGCTTTTGGACCTATACTATGGATAAAATATGATAAAAAATTATAAAATTCGGGCGCGGAAGCAAATATTTATATGATTTTTTACAAAAAAAAAGTCAGATTTTACCTATTTTTGATGAATACGTTGTATATTGTAAGCTTCATAGGCTGGATTCTAGAATACCTACCACACTTGAAATAGCAATTTTCTTGTTGCAATGTTTTCTTTTACCTAAATTATGATGAAAAATCATTAAATTCGGGCGCGGAAGCAAATATTTATATGATTTTTTACAAAAATAAAGTCAGATTTAACCTATTTTTGAAATGAATATTTTTGTTAAAACATTCATAAACATGCTTTTGGACCTATACTATGGATAAAATATGATGAAAAATTATAAACTTCGGGCGGAAGCAAATATTTATATAATTATTTACAAAAATAAAGTCAGATTTTACCTATTTTTGATAAATACGTTGTAGATCGTAAGCTTCATTGGCTGGATTCTAGAATACCTACCACACTTGAAATAGCAATTTTCTTGTTGCAATGTTTTATTTTACCTAAATTATTATAAAATATCATAAAATTTGGGCGCGGCAGCAAATATTTATATGATTTTTACAAAAATAAAGTCAGATTTTACATATTTTTGAAATGGATATTTTTGTTAAAACATTAATAAACATGCTTTTGGACATATACTGTGGATAAAATATGATAAAAAATTATAAAAATCGGGCGCGGAAGCAAATATTTATGTGATTTTTTACAAAAAAAAGTCAGATTTTACCCATTTTTGATTAATACGTTCTATATTGTAAGCTACATAGGCTGGATTCTAGAACACCTAACACACTTGAAATAGCAATTTTCTTGTTGCAATGTTTTCTCTTAGCTAAAATATGATGAAAAATCATAAAATTCGGCCGCGGAAGCAAATATTTATATGATTTTTTACAAAAAAAAATCAGATTTTACCTATTTTTGAAATGGATATTTCTGTTAAAACATTCATAAACATGCTTTTGGACCTATACTATGGATAAAATATGGTGAAAAATTATAAAATTCGGGCGCGGAAGCAAATATTTATATAATTTTTTACAAAAATAAAGTCAGATTTTACCTATTTTTGATGAATACGTTGTATATTGTAAGCTTCATTGGCTGGATTCTAGAATATCTACCACACTTGAAATAGCAATTTTTTTGTTGCAATGTTTTCTTTTACCCAAATTATGATGAAAAATCATAAAATTCGGGCGTTGAAGCAAATATTTATATGATATTTTACAAAAATAAAGTCAGATTTTACCTATTCTTGAAATGGATATTTTTGTTAACACATTCATAAACATGCTTTTGGACCTATACTATGGATAAAATATGATGAAAAATTATAATATTCGGGCGCGGAAGCAAATATTTATATGATTTTTTACAAAAATAAAGTCAGATTTTACCTATTTTTGATGAATATGTTTTTGTAAACTTCATTGGCTGGATTCTAGAATACCTACTACACTTGAAATAGCAATTTTCTTGTTGCAATTATGATGAAAAATCTTAAAATTCGGGCGCGGAAGCAAATATTTATATGATTTTTTACAAAAATAATGTCAGATTTAACTTATATTTGAAATGGATATTTTTGTTAAAATATTCATAAACATGCTTTTGGACCTATACTATGGATAAAATATGATGAAAAATTATAAAATTCGGTCGCGGAAGCAAATATTTATATAATTTTTTACAAAAATAAAGTCAGATTTTACCTATTTTTGATGAATACGTTGTATATCGTAAGCTTCATTGGCTGGATTCTAGAATACCTACCACACTTGAAATAGCAATTTTCTTGTTGCAATGTTTTCTTTTACCTAAATTATTATAAAATATCATAAAATTTGGACGCGGAAGCAAATATTTATATGATTTTTTACAAAAAAAAGTCAGATTTTACCTATTTTTGATGAATACGTTGTATATTGTAAGCTACATGAGCTGGATTCTAGAATACCTAACACACTTGAAATAGCAATTTTCTTGTTGCAATGTTTTCTTTTACCTAAATTATTATAAAATATCATAAAATTTGGGCGTGGAAGCAAATATTTATATGATTTTTTACAAAAATAAAGTCAGATTTTACATATTTTTGAAATGGATATTTTGTTAAAACATTAATAAACATGCTTTTGGACCTATACTGTGGATAAAATATGATAAAAAATTATAAAAATCGGGCGCGGAAGCAAATATTTATATGATTTTTTACAAAAATAATGTCAGATTTAACTTATATTTGAAATGGATATTTTTGTTAAAATATTCATAAACATGCTTTTGGACCTATACTATGGATAAAATATGATGAAAAATTATAAAATTCGGGCGCGGAAGCAAATTTTTATATAATTTTTTACAAAAATAAAGTCAGATTTTACCTATTTTTGATGAATACGTTGTATATTGTAAGCTTCATTGGCTGGATTCTAGAATACCTACCACACTTAAAATAGCAATTTTCTTGTTGCAATGTTTTCTTTTACCCAAATTATGATGAAAAATCATAAAATTTGGGCGCGGAAGCAAATATTTATATGATTTTTTAGAAAAATAAAGTCAGATTTTACCTATTCTTGAAATGGATATTTTTGTTTAAACATTCATAAACATGCTTTTGGACCTATACTATGGATAAAATATGATAAAAAATTATAAAATTCGGGTGCGGAAGCAAATATTTATATAATTTTTTACAAAAATAAAGTCAGATTTTACCTATTTTTGATGAATACGTTGTTGTAAACTTCATTGGCTGGATTCTAGAATACCTACCACACTTGAAATAGCAATTTTCTTGTTGCAATGTTTTCTTTTACCTAAATTATGTAGAAAAATCTTAAAATTCGGGCGCGGAAACAAATATTTATATGATTTTTTACAAAAAAAAATCAGATTTTACCTATTTTTGAAATAGATATTTTTGTTAAAACATTCATAAACATGCTTTTGGACCTATACTATGGATAAAATATGATGAAAAATTATAAAATTCGGGCGGGAAAGCAAATATTTATATAATTTTTTACAAAAATAAAGCCAGATTTTACCTATTTTTGATGAATACGTTGTATATTGTAAGCTTCATTGGCTGGATTTTAGAATACCTACCACACTTGAAATAGCAATTTTCTTGTTGCAATGTTTTCTTTTACCTAAATTATGATAAAAAATCATAAAATTCGGGCGCGAAAGCAAATATTTATATGATTTTAAATCAGATTTTACCTATTTTTGATGAATACGTTGTATATTGTAAGCTACATGGGCTGGATTCTAGAATACCGAACACACTTGAAATAGCAATTTTCTTGTTGCAATGTTTTCTTTTAGCTAAAATATGATTAAAAATCATAAAATTCGGGCGCGGAAGCAAATATTTATATGATTTTTTACAAAAATAAAGTCATATTTTACCTGTTTTTGAAATGGATATTTCTGTTAAAACATTCATAAACATGCTTTTGGACCTATACTATGGATAAAATATGATAAAAAATTATAAAATTCGGGCGCGGAAGCAAATATTTATATGATTTTTTACAAAAAAAAAGTCAGATTTTACCTATTTTTGATGAATACGTTATATATTGTAAGCTACATGGGCTGGATTCTAGAATACCTAACACACTTGGAATAGCAATTTTCTTGTTGCAATGTTTTCCTTTAGCTAAAATATGATAAAAAATCATAAAATTCGGGCGTGGAAGCAAATATTTATATGATTTTTTACAAAAATAAAGTCAGAATTTACCTATTTTTGAAGTGGATATTTTTGTTAAAACATTCATAAACATGCTTTTGGACCTATACTATGGATAAAATATGATGAAAAATTATAAAATGCGGGTATGGAAGCAAATATTTATATAATTTTTTACAAAAATATAGTCAGATTTTACCTATTTTTGATAAATACGTTGAATGTTGTAAGCTTCATTGGCTGGATTCTAGAATACCTACCACACTTGAATTAGCAATTTTCTTGTTGCAATGTTTTCTTTTACCTAAATTATGATGAAAAATCATTAAATTCGGGCGCGGAAGCAAATATTTATATGATTTTTTACAAAAATAAAGTCAGATTTTACCTATTCTTGAAATGGATATTTTTGTTAAAACATTCATAAACATGCTTTTGGACCTATACTGTGGATAAAATATGATGAAAAATTATAAAATTCGGGCGCAGAAGTAAATATTTATATGATTTTTTAGAAAAATAAAGTCAGATTTTACCTATTCTAGAAATGGATATTTTTGTTAAATCATTCATAAACATGCTTTTGGACCTATACTATGGATAAAATATGATGAAAAATTATAAAATTCGGGTGCGGAAGCAAATATTTATATAATTTTTTACAAAAATAAAGTCAGATTTTACCTATTTTTGATGAATACGTTGTTGTAAACTTCATTGGCTGGATTCTAGAATACCTACCACACTTGAAATAGCAATTTTCTTGTTGCAATGTTTTCTTTTACCTAAATTATTATAAAATATCATAAAATTTGGGCGCGGAAGCAAATATTTATATGATTTTTTACAAAAATAAAGTCTGATTTTACATATTTTTGAAATGGATATTTTTGTTAAAACATTCATAAACATGCTTTTGGACCTATACTATGGATAAAATATGATAAAAAATTATAAAATTCGGGCGCGGAAATAAATATTTATATGATTTTTTACAAAAAAAAGTCAGATTTTACCTATTTTTGATGAATACGTTCTATATTGTAAGCTACATGGGCTGGATTCTAGAATACCTAACACACTTGAAATAGCAATTTTCTTGTTGCAATGTTTTTCTTTAGCTAAAATATGATAAAAATCATAAAATTCGGGCGTGGAAGCAAATATTTATATGGTTTTTTACAAAAATAAAGTCAGAATCTACCTATTTTTGAAATGGATATTTTTGTTAAAACATTCATAAACATGCTTTTGAACCTATACTATGGATAAAATATGATGAAAAATTATAAAATTCAGGTGCGGAAGCAAATATTTATATAATTTTTAACAAAAATAAAGTCAGATTTTACCTATTTTTGATATATACGTTGTATATTGTAAGCTTCATTGGCTGCATTCTAGAATACCTACCACACTTGAAATAGCAATTTTCTTGTTGCAATGTTTTCTTTTACCTAAATTATGATGAAAAATCATAAAATTCGGGCGCGGAAGCAAATATTTATATGATTCTTTACAAAAATAAAGTCAGATTTTACCTAATCTTGAAATGGATATATTTCTTAAAACATTCATAAACATGCTTTTGGACCTATACTGTGGATAAAATATAATGAAAAATTATAAAATTCGGGCGCGGAAGCAAATATTTATATGAATTTTCACAAAAAAAAGTAAGATTTTACCTATTTTTGATAAATACGTTGTATATTGCAACCTACATGGGCTGGATTCTATAATACCTAACACACTTGAAATAGCAATAATCTTGTTGGAATGTTTTCTTTTAGCTAAAATATGATGAAAAATCATAAAATTCGGGCGCGGAAGCAAATATTTATATGATTTTTTACAAAAATAAAGTCAGATTTTACCTGTTTTTGAAATGGATATTTTTGTTTAAACATTCATAAACATGCTTTTGGAACTATACTATGGATAAAATATGATGAAAAATTATAAAATTCAGGCGCGGAAGCAAATATTTATATGATTTTTTACAAAAATAAAGTCAGATTTTACCTATTTTTGAAATGGATATTTTTGTTAAAATATTCATAAACATGCTTTTGGACCTATACTATGGATAAAATATGATGAAAAATTATAAAATTCGGGCGCGGAAGCAAATATTTATATAATTTTTTACAAAAATAAAGTCAGATTTTACCTATTTTTGATGAATACGTTGTATATCGTAAGCTTCATTGGCTGGATTCTAGAATACCTACCACACTTGAAATAGCAATTTTCTTGTTGCAATGTTTTCTTTTACCTAAATTATTATAGAAAATCATAAAATTTGGGCGCGGAAGCAAATATTTATATGATTTTTTACAATAATAAAGTCAGATTTCATATATTCTTGAAATGGATATTTTTGTTAAAACATTCATAAACATGCTTTTGGACCTATACTATGGATAAAATATGATGAAAAATTATAAAATTCGTGCGCGAAAGCAAATATTTATATAATTTTTTACAAAAATAAAGCCAGATTTTACCTATTTTTGATGAATACGTTGTATATTGTAAGCTTCATTGGCTTGATTTTAGAATACCTACCACACTTGAAATAGCAATTTTCTTGTTGCAATGTTTTCTTTTACCTAAATTATGATAAAAAATCATAAAATTCGGGCGCGAAAGCAAATATTTATAAGATTTTAAATCAGATTTTACCTATTTTTGATGAATACGTTGTATATTGTAAGCTACATGGGCTGGATTCTAGAATACCGAACACACTTGAAATAGCAATTTTCTTGTTGCAATGTTTTCTTTTAGCTAAAATATGATTAAAAATCATAAAATTCGGGCGCGGAAGCAATAATTTATATGATTTTTTACAAAAATAAAGTCATATTTTACCTGTTTTTGAAATGGATATTTCTGTTAAAACATTCATAAACATGCTTTTGGACCTATACTATGGATAAAATATGATGAAAAATTATAAAATTCGGGCGCGGAAGCAAATATTTATATGATTTTTTACAAAAAAAAAGTCAGATTTTACCTATTTTTGATGAATACGTTGTATATTGTAAGCTACATAGGCTGGATTCTAGAATACCTAACACACTTGGAATAGCAATTTTCTTGTTGCAATGTTTTCCTTTTAGCTAAAATATGATAAAAAAAAAGGAAGCAAATATTTATATGATTTTTTACAAAAATAAAGTCAGATTTTACCTATTTTTGAAATGGATATTTTTGTTAAAACATTCATAAACATGCTTTTGGACTTATACTATGGATAATATATGATGAAAAATTATAAAATTTGGGCGCGGAAGAAAATATTTATATAGTTTTTTACAAATATAAAGTCAGATTTTACCTATTTTTGATGAATACGTTGTATATTGTAAGCTTCATTGGCTGGATTCTAGAATGCCTACCACACTTGAAATAGCAATTTTCTTGTTGCAATGTTTTATTTTACCTAAATTATGATAAAAAAATCATAAAATTCGGGCGCGGAAGCAAATATTTATATGATTTTTTACAAAAATAAAGTCAGATTTTACATATTCTTGAAATGGATATTTTTGTTAAAACAATCATAAACATGCTTTTGGACCTATACTATGGATAAAATATGATGAAAAATTATAAAATTCGGGCGCGGAAGCAAATATTTATATAATTTTTTACAAAAATAAAGCCAGATTTTACCTATTTTTGATGAATACGTTGTATATTCTAAGCTTCATTGGCTGGATTCTAGAATACTTACCACACTTGAAATAGCAATTTTCTTGTTGCAATGTTTTCTTTTACCTAAATTATGATGAAAAATCATTTAATTCGGGCGCGGAAGCAAATATTTATATGATTTTTTACAAAAATTATGTCAGATTTAACCTATTTTTGAAATGAATATTTTTGTTAAAACATTCATATACATGCTTTTGGACCTATACTATGGATAAAATATGATGACAAATTATAAAATTCTGGAGCGAAAGCAAATATTTATTTAATTTTTGCAAAAATAAAGTCAGATTTTACCTATTTTTGATGAATACGTTGTATATCGTAAGCTTCATTGGCTGGATTCTTGAATACCTACCACACTTGAAATAGCAATTTTCTTGTTGCAATGTTTAATTTTACCTAAATTATGATGAAAAATCATAAAATTCGGGCGCGAAAGCAAATATTTATATGATTTTTTACAAAAATAAAGTCAGATTTTACCTATTCTTGAAATGGATATTTTTGTTAAAACAATCATAAACATGCTTTTGGACCTATACTGTGGATAAAATATGATGAAAAATTATAAAATTCGGGCGGGGAAGCAAATATTTATATAATTTTTTACAAAAAAAAGTCAGATTTTACCTAATTTTGATGAATACATTGTATATCGTAAGTTTCATTGGCTGGATTCTTGAGTACCTATCACACTTGAAATAGCAATTTTCTTGTCGAAATGTTTTCTTTTACCTAAATTATTATAAAAAGTCATAAAATTTGGGCGCGGAAGCAAATATTTATATGATTATTTACAAAAATAAAGTCAGATTTTACCTATTTTTGAAATGGATATTTTTGTTAAAACATTCATAAACATGCTTTTGGACCTATGCTATGGATAATATATGATGAAAAATTATAAAATTCGGGCGCGGAAGAAAATATTTATATAATTTTTTACAAATATAAAGTCAGATATTATCTATTTTTGATGAATACGTTGTATATTGTAAGTTTCATTGGCTGGATTCTAGAATGCCTACAACACTTGAAATAGCAATTTTCTTGTTGCAATGTTTTCTTTTAGCTAAAATATGATGAAAAATCATAAAATTCGGGCGCGGAAGCAAATATATATATGATTTTTTACAAAAATAAATTCAGATTTTACCTATTCTTGAAATGGATATTTTTGTTAAAACATTCATAAACATGCTTTTGGACCTATACTGTAAATGAAATATGATGAAAAATTATAAAATTCAGGCGCGGAAGCAAATATTTATATGATTTTTTACAAAAAAAAATCCGATTTTACCTATTTTTGATGAATACGTTGTATATTGTAAGCTACATGGGCTGGATTCTAGAATACCTACCACACTTGAAATAGCAATTTTCTTGTTGCAATGTTTTCTTTTAGCCAAAATATGATGAAAAATCATAAAATTCGGGCGCAAAAGCAAATATTTATATGATGTTTCACAAAAATAAAGTCAGATTTTACATATTTTTGAAATGGATATTTTTGTTAAAACAATCATAAACATGCTTTTGGACCTATACTGTGGATAAAATATGATGAAAAATTATAAAATTCGGGCGGGGAAGCAAATATTTATATAATTTTTTACAAAAAAAAGTCAGATTTTACCTAATTTTGATGAATACATTGTATATCGTAAGTTTCATTGGCTGGATTCTTGAGTACCTATCACACTTGAAATAGCAATTTTCTTGTCGAAATGTTTTCTTTTACCTAAATTATTATAAAAAGTCATAAAATTTGGGCGCGGAAGCAAATATTTATATGATTATTTACAAAAATAAAGTCAGATTTTACCTATTTTTGAAATGGATATTTTTGTTAAAACATTCATAAACATGCTTTTGGACCTATGCTATGGATAATATATGATGAAAAATTATAAAATTCGGGCGCGGAAGAAAATATTTATATAATTTTTTACAAATATAAAGTCAGATATTATCTATTTTTGATGAATACGTTGTATATTGTAAGTTTCATTGGCTGGATTCTAGAATGCCTACAACACTTGAAATAGCAATTTTCTTGTTGCAATGTTTTCTTTTAGCTAAAATATGATGAAAAATCATAAAATTCGGGCGCGGAAGCAAATATATATATGATTTTTTACAAAAATAAATTCAGATTTTACCTATTCTTGAAATGGATATTTTTGTTAAAACATTCATAAACATGCTTTTGGACCTATACTGTAAATGAAATATGATGAAAAATTATAAAATTCAGGCGCGGAAGCAAATATTTATATGATTTTTCACAAAAATAAAGTCAGATTTTACCTATTTTTGAAATGGATATTTTTGTTAAAACATTCATAAATATGCTTTTGGACCTATACTATGTATAATATATAATGAAAAATTATAAAATTCGGGCGCGGAAGCAAATATTTATTTAATTTTTTACAAAAATAAAGTCAGATTTTACCTATTTTTGATGAATACGTTGTATATTGTAAGGTTTATTGGCTGGATTCTAGTATACCTACCACTCTTGAAATAGCAATTTTCTTGTTGCAATGTTTTCTTTTACCTAAATTATGGTGAAAAATCATAAAATTCGGGGGCGGAAGCAAATATTTATATGATTTGTTACTAAAATAAAGTCAGATTTTATCTATTCTTGATATGGATATTTTTGTTAAAACATTCATAAACATGCTTTTGGACCTATACTGTGGATAAAATATGATGAAAAATTATAAAATTCGGGCGCAGAAGTAAATATTTATATGATTTTTTACAAAGAAAAGTCAGATTTTACCTATTTTTGATGAATACGTTGTATATTGTAAGCTACATGGGGTGGATTGTAGAATACCTAACATACTTGAAATAGAAATTTTCTTGTTGCAATGTTTGCTTTTAGCTAAAATATGATAACAAATTATAAAATTCGGGCGCAAAAGCAAATATTTATATGATTTTTCACAAAAATAAAGTCAGATTTTACCTATTTTTGAAATGGATATTTTTGTTAAAACATTCATAAACATGCTTTTGGACCTATACTATGTATAATATATATATTGAAAAATTATAAAATTCGGGCGCGGAAGCAAATATTTATTTAATTTTTTACAAAAATAAAGTCAGATTTTACCTATTTTTGATGAATACGTTGTATATAGTAAGGTTCATTGGCTGGATTCTAGAGTACCTACCACTCTTGAAATAGCAATTTTCTTGTTGCACTGTTTTCTTTTACCTAAATTATGATGAAAAATCATAAAATTCGGGCGCGGATGCAAATATTTATATGATTTTTTACTAAAATAAAGTCAGATTTTATCTATTCTTGAAATGGATATTTTTGTTAAAACATTCATAAACATGCTTTTGGACCTATACTGTGGATAAAATATGATGAAAAATTATAAAATTCGGGCACAGAAGTAAATATTTATAAGATTTTTTACAAAAAAAAGTCAGATTTTACCTATTTTTGATGAATACGTTGTATATTGTAAGCTACATGGGGTGGATTCTAGAATACCTAACATACTTGAAATAGCAATTTTCTTGTTGCAATGTTTTCTTTTAGCTATAATATGATGAAAAATCATAAATTCGGGCGCAAAAGCAAATGTTTTTATGATTTTTCACAAAAATAAAGTCAGATTTTACCTATTTTTGAAATGGATATTTTTGTTAAAACATTCATAAACATGCTTTTGGATCTATACTATGTATAATATATGATAAAAAATTATCAAATTCGGGCGCGAAAGCAAATATTTATTTAATTTTTTACAAAAATAAAGTCAGATTTTACCTATTTTTGATGAATACGTTGTATATTGTAAGGTTCATTGGCTGGATTCTAGAATAACTACCACTCTTGAAATAGCAATTTTCTTGTTGCAATGTTTTCTTTTACCTAAATTATGATGAAAAATCATAAAATTCGGGCGCGGAAGCAAATATTTATATGATTTTTTACTAAAATAAAGTGAGATTTCATCTATTCTTGAAATGCATATTTTTGTTAAAACATTCATAAACATGCTTTTGGACCTATACTGTGGATAAAATATGATGAAAAATTATAACATTCGGGCGCAGAAGCAAATATTTATATGATTTTTTACAAAAATAAAGTCAAATTTTACCTATTTTTGATGAATATGTTGTATATTTTAAGCTACATGGGCTGGATTCTGGAATACCTAACACACTTGAAATAGCAATTTTGTTGTTGCAATGTTTTCTTTTAGCTAAAATATGATAAAAAATCATAAAATTCGGGCGCGGAAGCAAATAATTATATGATTTTTTACAAAAAAATTTCAGATTTTACCTATTTTTGAAATGGATATATTTTTTAAAACATACATAAACATGCTTTTGGACCTATACTATGGATAAAATATGATGGAAAATTATAAAGTTCAGGCGCGGAAGCAAATATTTATATAATTTTTTACAAAAATAAAGTCAGATTTTACCTATTTTTGATGAATAAGTTGTATATTGTGAGGTTCATTGGCTGGATTCTAGAATACCTACCACACTTGAAATAGCTATTTTCTTGTTGCAATGTTTTCTTTTACCTAAATTATGATGAAAAATCATAAAATTCGGGCGCGGAAGCAAATATTTATATGATTTTTTACTAAAATAAAGTGAGATTTCATCTATTCTTGAAATGTATATTTTTGTTAAAACATTCATAAACATGCTTTTGGACCTATACTGTGGATAAAATATGATGAAAAATTATAACATTCGGGCGCAGAAGTAAATATTTATATGATTTTTTACAAAAAAAAAGTCAAATTTTACCTATTTTTGATGAATATGTTGTATATTTTAAGCTACATGGGCTGAATTCTAGAATACCTAACACACTTGAAATAGCAATTTTCTTGTTGCAATGTTTTCTTTTAGCTAAAATATGATGAAAAATCATAATATTCGGGCGCGGAAGCAAATATTTATATGATTTTTTACAAAAATAAAGTTAGATTTTACCTATTTTTGAAATATATATTTTTGTTAAAACATTCATAAACATGCTTTTGGACCTATACTATGGATAAAATATGATGAAAAATTATAAAATTCGAGCGCGAAAGCAAATATTTATATAATTTTTTACAAAAATAAAGTCAGATTTTACCTATTTTTGATGAATACGTTGTATATTGTAAGCTTCATTGGCTGGATTCTAGAATACCTACCACACTTGAAATAGCAATTTTCTTGTTGTAATGTTTTCTTTTAGCTAGAATATGATGAAAAATTATAAAATTCGGCCGCGGAAGCAATTATTTATATGATTTTTTACAAAAATAAAGTCAGATTTTACCTATTTTTGATTAATACGTTGTATATTTGTAAACTATATGGGCTTGATTCTAGAATACCTAACACACTTGAAATAGCAATTTTCTTGTTGCAATGTTTTCTATTAACTAAAATATGATGAAAAATCATAAAATTCGGGCGCGGAAGCAAATATTTATATGATTTTTTACAAAAATAAAGTCAGATTTTACCCATTTTTGAAATGGATATTTTTGTTAAAATATTCATAACATGCTATACTATGAATAAAATATTATAAAAAATTATAAAATTCGGGCGCGGAAGCAAATATTTATATGATTTTTTACAAAAAAATGTCAGATTTTACCTATTTTTGATGAATACATTGTATATTGTAAGCTTCATTGGCTGGATTCTAGAATACTTACCACACTTGAAATAGCAATTTTCTTGTTGCAATGTTTTCTTTTAGCTAGAATATGATGAAAAATCATAAAATTCGGGCGCAGAAGCAAATATTTATGATTTTTTTAAAAAAAAAAATCATATTTTACCTATTATTGATGAATACGTTGTATATTGTAAGCTACATGGGCTGGATTCTAGAATACCAAACATACTTGCAATAGCAATTTTCTTGTTGAAATGTTTTCTTTTAGCTAAATATATGATGAAAAATCATAAAATTCGGGCGAGGAAGCAAAATATTTATATGATTTTTTACAAAAATAAAGTCGGATTTTACTTGTTTTTGAAATAGATATTTTTGTTAAAACATTCATAAACATGCTTTTGGACCTATACTATGGATAAAATATGATGAAAAATTATAAAATTCGGGTGCGGAAGCAAATATTTATATAATTTTTTAAAAAATAAAGTCAGATTTTACCTATTTTTGATGAATACGTTGTATATTGTAAGCTCCATTGGCTGGATTCTAGAATACCTACCACACTTGAAATAGCAATTTCCCTTGTTGCAATGTTTTCTTTTACCTAAATTATGATGAAAAATCATAAAATTCGGGCGCGGAAGCAAATATTTATATGATTTTTTTACAAAAATATTTTACCTATTCTTGCAATGGATATTTTTGTTAAAACATTCTTAAACATGCTTTTGGACCTATACTGTGGATAAAATATGATGAAAAATTATAAAATTCGAGCGCGGAAGCCAAATATTTATATGATTTTTTTACAAAAAAAAAGTCAGATTTTACCTATTTTTGATGAATACGTTGTATATTGTAAACTACATGGGATGGATTCTAGAATACCTAACACACTTGAAATAGCAAATTTCTTGTTGCAATGTTTTCTTTTAGCTAAAATTTGATGAAAAATCATAAAATTCGGGCGCAGAAGCTAATATTTATATGATTTTTTACAAAAATAAAGTCAGATTTTACCCATTTTTGAAATGGATATTTTTGTTAAAACATTCATAACATGATTTTGGACCTATACTATGGATAAAATATGATAAAAAAATATAAAATTCGGGAGCGGAAGCAAATATTTATATGATTTTTTACAAAAAAAAGTCAGATTTAACCTATTTTTGATGATTACGTTGTATATTGTAAGCTTCATTGGCTGGATTCTAGAATACCTACCACACTTGAAATATCAATTTTGTTGTTGCAATGTTTTCTTGTACCTAAATTATGATGAAAAATCATAAAATTCGGGCGCGGAAGCAAATATTTATATGATTTTTTACAAAAATAAAGTCAGATTTTACCTATTTTTGAAATGGATATTGTTGTTAAAACATTCATAAACATGCTTTTGGACCTATACTATGGATAAAATATGATGAAAAATTATAAAATTCGGGCGCGGAAGCCAATATTTATATCAATTTTTTACAAAAATAAAATCTGATTTTCCCTATTTTTGATGAATACGTTGTATATTGTAAGCTTCATTGGCTGGATTCTAGAATACCTACCACACTTGAAATAGCAATTTTCTTGTTGCAATGTTTTCTTTTACCCTAAATTATAATGAAAAATCATTAAATTCTGGCGCGGAAGCAAATATTTATATGATTTTTTACAAACATAATGTCAGATTTTACCTATTCTTGAAATGGATATTTTTGTTAAAACATTCATAAACATGCTTTTGGACCAATACTGTGGATAAAATATTATGAAAAATTATAAAATTCGGGCGCGAAAGCAAATATTTATATGATTTTTTACAAAAAAAAATCAGATTTTACCAATTTTTTGATGATTACGTCGTATATTGTAAGCTACATGGCTGGATTCTAGAATACCAAACACACTTGAAATAGCAATTTTCTTGTTGCAATGTTTTCCTTTAGCTAAAATATGATGAAAAATCATAAAATTCGGGCGCGGAAGCAAATATTTATATGATTTTTTACAAAAATAAAGTCAGATTTTACCCATTTTTGAAATGGATATTATTGTTAAAACATTCATAACATGATTTTGGACCTATACTATGGATAAAATATGATAAAAAATTATAAAATTTGGGAGCGGAAGCAAATATTTATATGATTTTTTACAAAAAAAAAAATCAGATTTTACCTATTATTGATGAATACGTTGTATATTGTAAGCTTCATTGGCTGGATTCTAGAATACCTACCACACTTGAAATAGCAATTTTCTTGTTGCAATGTTTTCTTTTAGCTAGAATATGATGAAAAATCATAAAATTCGGGCGCGGAAGCAAATATTTATATGATTTTTTACAAAAATAAAGTCAGATTTTACCCATTTTTGAAATGGATATTATTGTTAAAACATTCATAACATGATTTTGGACCTATACAATGGATAAAATATGATAAAAAATTATAAAATTCGGGCGCGGATGCAAATATTTATATGATTTTTTACAAAAAAAAAGTCGATTTTACCTATTTTTGATGAAAAAGTTGTATATTGTAAGCTTCATTGGCTGGATTCTAGAATACCTACCACACTTGAAATAGCAATTTTCTTGTTGCAATGTTTTCTTTTAGCTAGAATCTGATGAAAAATCATAAAATTCGGGCGCGGAAGCAAATATTTATATAATTTTTTACAAAAATAAAGTCAGATTTTACCTATTCTTGAAATGGATATTTTTGTTAAAACATTCATAAACATGCTTTTGGACCTATACTATGGATAAAATATGATAAAAAATTATAAGGTTCGGGCGTGGAAGAAAATATTTATATGATTTTTTACAAAAAAAAGTCAGATTTTACCTATTTTTGATGAATACGTTGTATATTGTAAGTTACATGGGCTGGATTCTAAAATACTTAACACACTTGAAATAGCAATTTTCTTGTTGCAATGTTTTCTTTTAGCTAAAATATGATGATAAATCATAAAATTCGGGCGCGGAAGCAAATATTTATATGATTTCGTACAAAAATAAAGTCAGATTTTACCTATTTTTGAAATGGTTATTTCTGTTAAAACAATCATAAACATGCTTTTTGACCTATACTGTGGATAAAATATGATAAAAAATTATAGAAATACGGGCGCGGAAGCAAATATTTATATGATTTTTTAGAAAAAAAATGTCAGATTTTACCTATTTTTGATAAATACGTTGTATATTGTAAGCTACATGGGCTGGATTCTAGAATACCTAACACACTTGAAATAGCTATTTTCTTGTTGCAATGTTTTCTTTTAGCTAAAATATTATGAAAAATCATAAAATTCGGGCGCGGAAGCAAATATTTATATAATTTTTTACAAAAAGAAAGTCAGATTTTACTTGTTTTTGAAATGGATATTTTTGTTAAAACATTCATAAACATGCTTTTGGACCTATACTATGAATAAAATATGATGAAAAATTATAAAATTCGGGCGCGGAAGCAAATATTTATATAATTTTTTACAAAAATAAAGTCAGATTTTACATATTTTTCATGAATACGTTGTATATTGTAAGCTTCATTGGCTGGATTCTAGAATACCTACCACACTTGAAATAGCAATTTTTTTGTTGCAATGTTTTCTTTTAGCTAGAATTTGATGAAAAATCATAAAATTCGGGCGCGGAAGCAAATATTTATATGATTTTTTACAAAAATAAAGTCAGATTTTACCCATTTTTGAAATGGATATGATTGTTAAAACATTCATAATATGATTTTGGACCTATACAATGGATAAAATATGATAAAAAATTATAAAATTCGGGCGCGGAAGCAAATATTTATATGATTTTTTACAAAAAAAAAAGTCGATTTTACTTATTTTTGATGAAAAAGTTGTATATTGTAAGCTTCATTGCTGGATTCTAGAATACCTACCACACTTGAAATAGCAATTTTCATGTTGCAATGTTTTCTTTTAGCTAGAATATGATGAAAAATCATAAAATTCGGGCGCGGAAGCAAATATTTATATAATTTTTTACAAAAATAAAGTCAGATTTTTACCTATTCTTGAAATGGATATTTTTGTTAAAACATTCATAAACATGCTTTTGGACCTATACTTTGGATAAAATATGATAAAAAATTATAAGGTTCGGGCGTGGAAGAAAATATTTATATGATTTTTTACAAAAAAAAAAGTCAGATTTTACCTATTTTTGATAAATACGTTGTATATTGTAAGCTACATGGGCTGGATTCTAAAATACCTAACACACTTGAAATAGCAATTTTCTTGTTGCAATGTTTTCTTTTAGCTAAAATATGATGATAAATCATAAAATTCGGGCGCGGAAGCAAATATTTATATGATTTTGTACAAAAATAAAGTTAGATTTTACCTATTTTTGAAATGGTTATTTTTGTTAAAACAATCATAAACATGCTTTTTGACCTGTACTGTGGAAAAATATGGTAAAAAATTATAGAAATACGGGCGCGGAAGCAAATATTTATATGATTTTTTAGAAAAAAAATGTCAGATTTTACCTATTTTTGATAAATACGTTGTATATTGTAAGCTACTTGGGCTGGATTCTAGAATACCTAACACACTTGAAATAGCAATTTTCTTGTTGCAATGTTTTCTTTTAGCTAAAATATTATGAAAAATCATAAAATTCGGGCGCGGAAGCAAATATTTATATAATTTTTTACAAAAATAAAGTCAGATTTTACTTGTTTTTGAAATGGATATTTTTGTTAAACCATTCATAAACTTGCTTTTGGACCTATACTATGAATAAAATATGATGAAAAATTATAAAATTCGGGCGCGGAAGCAAATATTTATATAATTTTTTACAAAAATAAAGTCAGATTTTACCTATTTTTGATGAATACGTTGTATTTATTGTAAGCTTCATTGGCTGGATTCTAGAATACCTACCACCCTTGAAATAGCAATTTTCTTGTTGCAATGTTTTCTTTTAGCTAGAATAGGATGAAAAATCATAAAATTCGGGCGCGGAAGCAAATTTTTATATGATTTTTTACAAAAAAAAAGTCAGATTTTACCTATTTTTGATGAATACGTTGTATATTGTATAGTACATGGGCTGGATTCTAGAATACCTAACACACTTGAAACAGCAATTTTCTTGTTGCAATGTTTTCTTTTAGCTAAAATATGCTGAAAAATTATAAAATTCGTGCGCGGGAAGCAAATATTTATATAATTTTGTACAAAAATAAAGTCAGATTTTACCTATTCTAGAAATGGATATTTTTGTTAAAACATTTATAAACATGCTTTTGGACCTATACTGTGGATAAAATATAATGAAAAATTATAAAATTCGGGCGCCGAAGCAAATATTTATATGATTTTTTACAAAAAATAGTCAGATTTTACCTATTTTTGATGAATACGTTGTATATTGTAAAGTACAAGGGCTGAATTCTAGAATACCTACCACACTTGAAATAGCAATTTTCTTGTTGCAATGTTTTCTTTTAGCTAAATTATGATGAAAAATCATAAAATTCGGGCGCGGAAGCAAATATTTATATGATTTTTTACAAAAATAAAGTCAGATTTTACCTATTTTTGAAATGGATATTTTTGTTAAAACATTCATAAACATGCTTTTGGACCTATACTGTGGATAAAATATAATGAGAAATTATAAAATTCGGGCGCGGAAGCAAATAATTATATGATTTTTTACAAAAATATGTCAGATTTTACCTAATTTTGATGAATACTTTGTATATTGTAAGCTAGATAGGCTGGATTCTAGAATACCTAACACACTTGAAATAGCAATTTTCTTGTTGCAATGTTTTCTTTTAGCTAAAATATGATAAAAAATCATAAAATTCGGGCGCGGAAGCAAATATTTAAATGATTTTTTACAAAAAAAATCAGAATTTACCTATTTTTGATATGGATATTTTTGTTAAAACATTCATAAACATGCTTTTGGACCTATACTGTGGATAAAATATACGCGCTATCTCAGAGTAAATTCTGGCGCGGAAGCAAATATTTACATAATTTTTTACAAAAATAAAGTCAGATTTTACCTATTTTTGATCAATACGTTGTATATTGTAAACTTCATTGGCTGGATTCTAAAATACGTACCACACTTGAAATACCAATTTTCTTGTTGCAATGTCTCCTTTTACCTAAATTATGATAAAAAATCATAAAATTCGGGCGCGGAAGCAAATATTTATATGATTTTTTACAAAAATTACGTCAGATTTTACCTATTTTTTAAATGGATATTTTCGTTAAAACATTCATAAACATGCATTTGGACCTATACTATGGATAAAATATGATAAAAAATTATAAAATTCGGGTGCGGAAGCAAATATTTATATAATTTTTTACAAAAATAAAGTCAGATTTTACCTATATATGATGAATACGTTGTATATTGTAAGCTTCATTGACTGGATTCTAGAATACCTACCACACTTGAAATAGCAATTTTCTTGTTGCAATGTTTTCTTTTACCTAAATTATAATAAAAAATCATGAAATTCGGGAGCGGAAGCAAATATTTATATGATTTTTTACAAAAATAAATCAGATTTTACCTATTCTTGAAATGGATATTTTTGTTAAAACATTCATAAACATGCTCTTGGACCTATACTGTGGATAAAATATGATGAAAAATTATAAAATTCGGGCGCGGAAGCAAATATTTATATGATTTTTTACAAAAAAAAAAAGTCAGATTTTACCTATTTTTGATGAATACCTTGTATATTGTAAGCTACATGGGCTGGATTCTAGAATACCTAACACACTTGAAGTAGCAATTTTCTTGTTGCAAGTTTTATTTTAGCTAAAATATGATGAAAAATCATAAAATACGGGCGCGGAAGCAAATATTTATATGATTTTTTACAAAAATAAAGTCAGATTTTACCTATTTTTGAAATGGATATTTTTGTTAAAACATTCATAAACATGCTTTTGGACCTATACTATGGATAAAATATGATGAAAAATTATAAAATTCGGGCTCGGAGGCAAATATTTATATGATTTTTTAGAAAAAAAAGTCTGATTTTACCTATTTTTGATGAATACGTTGTACATTGTAAGCTACATGGGCTTGGATTCTAGAATAACTAACACACTTGAAATAGCAAATTTCTTGTTGCAATGTTTTCTTTTAGCAAAAATATGATGAAAAATTATAAAATTTGGGCGCGGAAGCAAATATTTATATGATTTCTTACAAAAATAAAGTCAGATTTTACCTATTCTTGAAATGGATATTTTTGTTAAAACATTCATAAACATGCTTTTGGACCTATACTGTGGATAAAATATGATGAAAAATTATAAAATTCTGGCGCGGAAGCAAATATTTATATGATTTTTAACAAAAAAAAAATCAAATTTTACCTATTTTTGATGAATACGTTGTATATTGTAAGCTACATGGGCTGGATTCTTGAATACCTAACACACTTGAAATAGCAACTTTCTTGTTGCAATGTTTTCTTTTAGCTAAAATATGAAGAAAAATCATAAAATTCGGGCGCGGAAGTAAATATTTATATGATTATTTACAAAAATAAAGTCAGATTTTACCTATTCTTGAAATGGATATTTTTGTTAAAACATTCATAAACATTCTTTTGGACCTATACTGTGGATAAAATATGATGAAAAATTATAAAACTCGGGCGCGGAAGCAAATATTTATATGATTTTTTACAAAAATAAAGTCAGATTTTACCTATTTTTAATGAATACGTTGTATATTGTAAGCTTCATTGGCTGGATTCTACAATACCTACCACACTTGAAATAGCAATTTTCTTGTTGCAATGTTTTCTTTTACATAAATTATAATGAAAAATCATTAAATTCGGGCGCGGAAGCAAATATTTATATGATTTTTTACAAAAATAAAGTCAAATTTTACCTATTCTTGCAATGGATATTATTGTTAAAACATTCATAAACATGCTTTTGGACCTATACTATGTATAAAATATGTTTAAAAATTATAAAATTCGGGCGCGGAAGCAAATATTTGTATAATTTTTTACAAAAATAAAGACAGATTTTTCAAATTTTTGATGAATACGTTGTATAATGTAAGCTTCATTGGCTGGATTCTAGAATACCTAACACACTTTAAATAGCAATATTCTTGTTGCAATGTTTTCTTTTAGCTAACTTATGATGAAAATTCATAAAATTCGGGCGCAAAAGCAAATATTTATATGATTTTTTACAAAAATAAAGTCAGATTTTACCTATTTTTGAAATTGATATTTTTGTTAAAACATTCATAAACATGCTTTTGGACCTATACTATGGTTAAAATATGATGAAAAATTATAAAATTCGTGCGCGGAAGCAAATATTTATATAATTTTTTACAAAAATAAAGTCAGATTTTACCTATTTTTGATGAATGCTTTGTATATTGTAAGCTTTATTGGCTGGATTCTAGATTACCTACCACACTTGAAACAGCAATTTTCTTGTTGCAATGTTTTCTTTTACCTAAATTATGATAAAAAATTATAAAATTTGGGCGCGGAAGCAAATATTTATGTGATTTTTTACAAAAATAATGTCAGATTTTACCTATTCTTGAAATGGATATTTTTGTTAAAACATTCATAAACATGCTTTTGGACCTATATTATGGATAAAATATGATGAAAAATTATAAAATTCGGGCGCGGATGCAAATATTTATATGATTTTTTACAAAAAAAGTCAGATTTTACCTATTTTTGATGAATACGTTGTATATTGTAAGCTACATGGGCTGGATTCTAGAATACCTAACACACTTGAAATAGCAATTTTATTGTGGCAATGTTTTATTTTAGCTAATATATGATAAAAAATCATAAAATACGGGCGCGGAAGCAAATATTTATATGATTTTTTACAAAAATAAAGTCAGATTTTACCCATTTTTGAAATGGATATTTTTGTTAAAATATTCATAACATGCTATACTATGAATAAAATATTATAAAAAATTATAAAATTTGGGGCGCGGAAGCAAATATTTATATGATTTCTTACAAAAATAAAGTCAGATTTTACCTATTCTTGAAATGGATATTTTTGTTAAAACATTCATAAACATGCTTTTGGACCTATACTATGGATAAAATAAGATGAAAAATTATAAAATTCGGCGCGGAAGCAAATATTTATATGATTTTTTACAAAAAAAGTCAGATTTTACCTATTTTTGATGAATACGTTGTATATTGTAAGATACATGGGCTAGATTCTAGAATACCTAACACACTTGAAATAGCAATTATCCTGTTGCAATGTTTTCTTTTAGCTAATATATGATGAAAAATCATAAAATTCGAACGCGGAAGCAAATATTTCTATGATTTTTTACAAAAATAAAGTCAGATTTTACCTATTTTTGAAATGAAAATTTTTGTTAATACATTCATAAACATACCTTTGGAAATATACTATGGATAAAATATGATGAAAAATTATAAAATTCGGGAGCGGAAGCAAATATTTATATAATTTTTTTACAAAAATAAATTCAGATTTTACCTATTTTTGATGAATACGTTGTATATTGTAAGCTTCATTGGCTGGATTCGAGAATACCTACCACACTTGAAATAGCAACTTTCTTGTTGCAATGTTTTCTTTTACCTAAATTATGATGAAAAATCATAAAATTCGAGCGCGGAAGCAAATATTTATATGATTTTTTACAAAAATAAAGTCAGATTTTACCTATTTTTGAAATGGATATTTTTGTTAAAACATTCATAAACATGCTTTTGAACCTATACTGTGGATAAAATATGATGAAAAATTATAAAATTCGGGCGCGGAAGCAAATATTTATATGATTTTTTACAAAAAAAAATTTAGATTTTACCTATTTTTGATGAATACGTTGTATATTGTAAGCTACATGGGCTGGATTCTAGAATACCTAACACACTTGAAATAGCAATTTTCTTGTTGCAATGTTTTCTTTTAGCTAAAATATGATGAAAAATCATAAAATTCGGGCGCGGAAGCAAATATTTATATGATTTTTTACAAAAATAAAGTCAGATTTTACCTATTTTTTAAATGGATTTTTTTGTTAAAACATCCATAAACATGCTTTTGGACCTATACTATGAATAAAATATGATGAAAAATTATAAAATTTGGGCGCGGAAGCAAATATTTATATGATTTTTTACAAAAATAAAGTCTGATTTTACCTATTCTTGAAATGGATATTTTTGTTAAATCATTCATAAACATGCTTTTGGACCTATACTATGGATAATATATGATAAAAAAATTAAAAATTCGGGCGCGGAAGCAAATATTTATATAATTTTTTACAAAAATGTAGTCAGATTTTTCTATTTTTGTTGAACACGTTGTGTATTGTAAGCTTCATTGGCTGGATTCTAGAATACCCAACACACTTTAAATAGCAATTTTCTTGTTGCAATGTTTTCTTTTAGCTAAAATATGATGAAAAATCATAAAATTCGGACGCGGAAGCAAATATTTATATGATTTTTTACAAAAATAAGGTCGTATTTTACCTTTTTTTTAAATGGATATTTTTGTTAAAACATTCATAAACATGCTTTTGGACCTATATTATGGTTAAAATATGATGAAAAATTATAAAATTCGGGCGCGGAAGCAAATATTTATAGGATTTTTTACAAAAAAATAATTCAGATTTTACCTATTTTTGATGAAGACGTTGTATATTGTAAGCTACATGGGCTGGATTCTAGAATACCTAACACACTTGAAATAGCAATTTTCTTGTTGCAATGTTTTCTTTTAGCTAAAATATGATGAAAAATCATAAAATTCGGGCGCGGAAGCAAATATTTATATGATTTTTTACAAAAATAAAGTCAGATTTTACCTATTTTTGAAATGGATATTTTTGTTAAAACATTCATAAACATACTTTTGGACCTATACTATGAATAAAATATGATGAAAAATTATAAAATTTGGGCGCGGAAGCAATTATTTATATGATTTTTTACAAAAATAAAGTCAGATTTTACCTATTTTTGATGAATACGTTGTATATTGTAAGCTTCATTGGCTGGATTCTAGAATACCTACCACACTTGAAATAGCAATTTTCTTGTTGCAATGTTTTCTTTTACACAAATTATGATGACGAATCATAAAATTCGGGCGCGGAAGCAAATATTTATATGATTTTTTACAAAAATAAAGTCAGATTTTACCTATTCCTGAAATGGATATTTTTGTTAAAATATTCATAAACATGCTTTTGGACCTATACTGTAGATAAATCATGATAAAAAATTCTAAAATTCGGGCGCGGAAGCAAATATTTATATGATTTTTTACAAAAAAAAGTCAGATTTTACCTATTTTTTATGAATACGTCGTTTATTGTAAGCTACATGGGCTGGATGCTACAATACCTATCACACTTGAAATAGCAATTTTCTTGTTGCAATGTTTTCTTTTAGCTAAAGTTTGATGAAAAATCATAAAATTCGGGCGCGGAAGCAAATATTTATATGATCTTTTACAAAAAAAAGTCAGATTTTACCTATTCTTGAAATGGATATTTTTGTTAAAACATTCATAAACATGCTTTTGGACATATACTGTGGATAAAATATTATGAAAAATTATAAAATTCGGGCGCGGAAGCAAATATTTATATGATTTTTTACAAAAAAAAATTCAGATTTTACCTATTTTTGATGAATACGTTGTATATTGTAAGCTACATGCGCTGGATTCTAGAATACCTAACACACTTGAAATAGCAATTTTCTTGTTGAATTGTTTTCTCTTAGCTAAAATATGATGAAAAATCATAAAATTCGGGCGCGGAAGCAAATATTTATATAATTTTTTACAAAAATAAAGTCAGAGTTTACCTATTTTTTAAATGGATATTTTTGTTAAACCTTTCATAAACATGCTTTTGGACCTATACTATGAATAAAATATGATGAAAAATTATAAAATTTAGGCGCGGAAGCAAATATTTATATGATTTTTTACAAAAATAAAGTCAGATTTTACCTATTCTTGAAATAGATATTTTTGTTAAAACATTCATAAACATGCTTTTGGACTTATACTATGGATAATATATGATAAAAAATTAAAAATTCGGGCGCGGAAGCAAATATTTATATAATTTTTTACAAAAATGTAGTCAGATTTTTCCTATTTTTGTTGAACACGTTGTATATTGTAAGCTTCATTGGCTGGATTCTAGAATACCTAACACACTTTAAATAGCAATTTTCTTGTTGCAATGTTTTCTTTTAGCTAAAATATGATGAAAAATCATAAAATTCGGGCGCGGAAGCAAGTTTTTTTATGATTTTTTACAAAAATAAAGTTGGATTTTACCTATTTTTGAAATGGATATTTTTGTTAAAACATTCATAAACATGCTTTTGGACCTATACTATGAATAAAATATGATGAAAAAATTATAAAATTCAGGCGCAGAAGCTAATATTCATATGATTTTTTTCAAAAAAAAAAGTCAGATTTTACCTATTTTTGATGAATACGTTGTATATTGTAAGCTACATGGGCTGGATTCTAGAATACCTAACACACTTGAAATAGCAATTTTCTGGTGGCAATGTTTTATTTAGCTAAAATATGATGAAAAATCATAAAATTCAGCGCGGGAAGCAATTATTTATATGATTTTTTTACAAAAAAATTCAGATTTTACCTATTTTTGAAATGGATATTTTTGTTAAAACATTCATAAACATGCTTTTGGACCTATACTATGAATAAAATATGATGAAAAATTATAAAATTCGGGCGCGGAAGAAAAATATTTATATAATTTTTTACAAAAATAAAGTCAGATTTTACCTATTTTTGATGAATACGTTGTATGTTGTAAGCTTCATTGGCTGGATTCTAGAATACCTACCACACTTGAAATAGCATTTTTCTTGTTGCAATGTTTTCTTTTACCTAAATTATGATGAAAAATCATAAAATTCGGGCGTGGAAGCAAATATTTATATGATTTGTTACAAAAATAAAGTCAGATTTTACCTATTCTTGAAATGGATATTTTTGTTAAAACATTCATAAACATGCTTTTGGACCTATACTATGGATAAAATATGATGAAAAATTATAAAATTCGGGCGTGGAAGCAAATGTTTATATAATTTTTTACAAAAATAAAGTCAGATTTTACCTAATTTTTTATCAATACGTTGTATATTGTAAGCTTCATTGGTTGGATTCTAGAATATCTACTACACTTGTAATAGCAATTTTCTTGTTGCAATGTTTTCTTTTACCTAAATTATGATGAAAAATCATAAAATTCGGACGCGGAAGCAAATATTTATATGATTTTTTACAAAAATAAAGTCAGATTTTACATATTCTTAAAATAGATATTTTTGTTAAAACATTCATAAACATGCTTTTGGACCTATACTGTGGATAAAATATGATGAAAAATTATAAAATTCAAGCGCGGAAGCAAATATTTATATGATTTTTTACAAAAAAAATTCAGATTTTACCTATTTTTGATGAATACGTTGTATATTGTAAGCTACATGGTCTGGATTCTAGAATAGCTAACACACTTGAAATAGCAATTTTCTTGTTGCAATGATTTCTTTTAGCTAAAATGTGATGAAAAATCTTCTTTCGTTAATGAGCTGTGTATATTTTCCATCAGTTCGTCTAGAGCTTTGTTACAGTCGTCTTCTTCAAATATTTTTTTTTTTTAATATTTCTTGATACTTTTTCTTGCCTTCTTCAGACCAATCTATTTTTATTTTTTCTTCTGTTTTTGTTTTTTCACTAAGGTTTTCGGGCGCGGAAGCAAATATTTATATGATTTTTTACAAAAATTAAGTCAGATTTTACCTATTTTTGAAATGGATATTTTTGTTAAAACATTCATAAACATGCTTTTGGACCTATACTATGGATAAAATATGATGAACAATTATAAAATTCGGGCGCGGAAGCAAATATTTATGTGATTTTTTACAAAAATAAGGTCAGATTTTACCTATTCTTCAATTGATATTTTTGTTAAAACATTCATAAACATGCTTTTGGACCTATACTGTGGATAAAATATGATGAACAATTATAAAATTCGGGCGCGGAAGCAAATATTTATATGATTTTTTACAAAAAAAAATCAGATTTTACCTATATTTGATGAATACGTTGTATATTGTAAGCTACATGGGCTAGATTCTAGAATACCTAACACACTTGAAATAGCAATTTTCTTGTTGCAATGTTTTCTTTTGGCTAAAATATGATGAAAAATCATAAAATTCGGGCGCGGAAGTAAATATTTATATGAATTTTTACAAAAATAAAGTCAGATTTTACCTATTTTTGAAGTAGATATTTTTGTTAAAACAGTTATAAACATGCTTTTGGACCTATACTATGGATAAAATATAATAAAAAATTATAAAATTCGGGCGCGGAAGCAAATATTTATGTGATTTTTTACAAAAATAAAGTCAGATTTTACTTATTCTTGAAATGGATATTTTTGTTAAAACATTCATAAACATGCTTTTGGACCTATACTATGGATAAAATATGATGAAAAATCATAAAAGTCGGGCGCGGAAGCAAATATTTATATGATTTTTTACACAAATAAAGTCAGATTTTACCTATTTTTGAAATACATATTTTTGTTAAAACATTCATAAACATGCTTTTGGACCTATACATAAAAAATTATAAAATTCGGGCGCGGAAGCAAATATTTATGTGATTTTTTACAAAAATAAAGTCAGATTTTACTTATTCTTGAAATGGATATTTTTGTTAAAACATTCATAAACATGCTTTTGGACCTATACTATGGATAAAATATGATGAAAAATTATAAAATTCGGGCGCGGAAGCAAATATTTATATGAATTTTTACAAAAATAAAGTCAGATTTTACCTATTCTTGAAACGGATATGTTTGTTAAAACATTCATAAACATGCTTTTGGATCTATACTATGGATAATATATGATGAAAAATTATAAAATTCGGGCGCGGAAGCAAATATTTATATAATTTTTTACAAAAATTGGGTCAGATTTTACATATTTTTGATAAATACGTTGTATATGGTCAACTTCATTGGCTGGATTCTAGAATACCTACCACACTTGAAATAACTTGAAATAGCAACTTTCTTGTTGCAATGTTTTCTTTTACCTAAATTATGATGAAAAATCATAAAATTCGGGCGCGGAAGCAAATATTTATTAGATTTTTTACAAAAATAAAGTCAGATTTTACCTATTCTTTAAATGGATATTTTTGTTAAAACATTCATAAACATGCTTTTGGACCTATACTGTGGATGAAATATGATGAAAAATTATAAAATTCGGGCGCGGAAGCAAATATTTATATGACTATTTACAAAAAAACAGTCAGATTTTACCTATTTTTGATGAATACTTTGTATATTGTAGGCTACATGGGCTGGATTCTGGAATACCTAACACACTTACAATAGCAATTTTCTTGTTGCAATGTTTTCTTTTAGCTAAAATATGATAAAAAATCATAAAATTCGGGCGCGGAAGCAAATATTTATATGATTTTTTACAAAAATAAAGGCAGATTTTACCTATTTTTGAAATGGATATTTTTGTTAAAACATTCATAAACATGCTTTTGGACCTATACTGTGGATAAAATATAATGAAAAACTATAAAATTCGGGCGCGGAAGCAAATAATTATATGATTTTTTACAAAAAAAAGTCAGATTTTACCTATTTTTGATGAATACGTTGTATATTGTAAGCTACATGGGCTGGATTCTAGAATACCTAACACACTTGAAATAGCAATTTTCTTGTTGCAATGTTTTCTTTTAGCTAAAGTATGATGAAAAATCATAAAATTCGGGCGCGGAAGCAAATATTTATATGATTTTTTACAAAAATAAAGTCAGATTTTACCTATTTTTGAAATGGATATTTTTGTTAAAATAGTCATAAACATGCTTTTGGACCTATACTGTGGATAAAATATGATGAAAAATTGTGAAATTCGGACGCGGAAGCAAATATTTATATGATTTTTTACAAAAAAAGGTCAGATTTTACCTAATTTTGATGAATACGTTGTATATTGTAAGCTACATAGGCTGGATTCTAGAATACATAACACACTTGAAATAGCAATTTTCTTGTTGCAATGTTTCCTTTTAGCTAAAATACGATAAAAAATCATAAAATTCTTGCGCGGAAGCAAATATTTATATGATTTTTTACAAAAAAAATCAGAATTTACCTATTTTTGAAATGGAAATTTTTGTTAAAACATTCATAAACATGCTTTTGGACCTATACTATGGATAAAATATGATGAAAAATTATAGAATTCGGGCGCGGAAGCAAATATTTATATAATTTTTACAAAAATAAAGTCAGATTTTACCTATTTTTGATGAATACGTTGTATATTGTAAGCTTCATTGGCTGGATTCTAGAATACCTACCACACTTGAAATACCAATTTTCTTGTTGCAATGATTTCTTTTACCTAAATTATGATGAAAAATCATAAAATTCGGGCGCGGAAGCAAATATTTATATGATTTTTTACAAAAATTAAGTCAGATTTTACCTATTCTTGAAATGGATATTTTTGTTAAAACATTCATAAACATGCTTTTGGACCTATACTATGAATAAAATATGATGAAAAATTATAAAATTTGGGCGCGGAAGCAAATATTTATATGATTTTTTACAATAATAAAGTCAGATTTTACCTATTTTTGATGAATACGTTGTATATTGTAAGCTTCATTGGCTGGATTCTAGAATACCTACCACACTTGAAATACCAATTTTCTTGTTGCAATGATTTCTTTTACCTAAATTATGATGAAAAATCATAAAATTCGGGCGCGGAAGCAAATATTTATATGATTTTTTACAAAAATTAAGTCAGATTTTACCTATTTTTGAAATGGATATTTTTGTTAAAACATTCATAAACATGCTTTTGGACCTATACTATGGATAAAATATGATGAAAAATTATAAAATTCGGGCGCGGAAGCAAATATTTATATAATTTTTTACAAAAATAAAGGCATATTTTACCTATTTTTGAAATGGATATTTTTGTTAAAACATTCATAAACATGCCTTTGGACCTATACTGTGGATAAAATATGATGGAAAATTATAAAATTCGGGCGCAGAAGCAAATATTTATATGATTTTTTACAAAAAAATAAATCAGATTTTACCTATTTTTGAAATAGATATTTTTGTTAATAAATTCATAAACATGCTTTTGGATCTATACTATGGATAAAATATGATGAAAAATTACAAAATTCGGGCGCGGAAGCATATATTTATATAATTTTTTACAAAAATTAAGTCAGATTTTACCTATTTTTGATGAATACGTTGTATATTGTAAGCTTCATTGGCTGGATTCTAGAATACCTACCACACTTGAAATATCAATTTTCTTGTTGCAATGTTTTCTTTTACCTAAATTATGATGAAAAATCATAAAATTCGAGCGCGGGAGCAAATATTTATATGATTTTTTACAAAAATTAAGTCAGATTTTACCTATTCTTGAAATGGATATTTTTGTTAAAACATTCATAAACATGCTTTTGGACCTATACTATGAATAAAATATGATGAAAAATTATAAAATTTGGGCGCGGAAGCAAATATTTATATGATTTTTTACAATAATAAAGTCAGATTTTACCTATTTTTGATGAATACGTTGTATATTGTAAGCTTCATTGGCTGGATTCTAGAATACCTACCACACTAGTAGTTGTGAGCCCCCAATTGGCGACCGTGGTCTTAAATTTGCATATTGGTCATTTATAGATTATGGCTTGATTAATTTGCATATAGTACAGTTTTGAAAATGATTTCGTCTGGTCTTTTGTCGTAGGCTTAGGTATTGTTTGGCGCTACAAAGGGGCTGACCTGTAAAAGTTATAAAGTTTGGTTAAATAGTGGTTCTTTGTTGGCAAGTGTTTCTTTTGTTATGTAAAGCCATTTCATTCAAAATATTTACTTAGATACCGTGAAATTTTTTGAAAAGATTTTGTACTTGTAAGAATTGACAAAAGCCGAAAGTTTTGTAGGAAATGTATTTGTATCGAAAACTAGCAGGTTTATACAGTGAGAAATATGGTCATTATTGGGATTCTTCTTAAAGGCATTTCATTCAGAAAATGGACATCTGCAAAAGTTATAAAAGGTTAGTGAAATAATGGTTCTTTGTTGACAAGTGTGTTTCTTTTGTTATGTATAAATCTTTTGAAGCCAGACCTTTCATTCAAAATATTTACTTAAATAACGTGAGATTTTTTGAAAAGATTTTGAACCTGCAAGAATTGACAAAAGCCGAAAGTTATGTATGAAATCATGTATCGAAAACACGCAGGTGTTCATACGCAGGTTTGTACAGTGAGAAATTTAGGTCTGTTTGATATTCGAAATATTTTTCTAATTTCTGATGGATATAGAGATAAATTAGGGTTGAGAGAGAGAGAGAGAGAGAGAGAGAGAAAGCATATATATATATATATATATATATATATATATATATATATATATATATATAACGTATAAATACGAGACCAATTCTTATACAGTTCATTTTGGTGGAGACGATCTGAGGAGCTGCACGAAAATATTCAAGTAAGAAAATATCGAAATTATTACATTTACTATTATTTATTTATTTATTTGTTTATTGGATAGACATGGACTTTTCAAAGTTAAACCAGAGAGGTGTATTGGCAGATTTAAAACCCCGTAAGAAAATTAACGAATTGGAAAAAGACACATTGTATCGCTTGGTTGATTTAAAAGCTGTGAAAACCACATTTGGAAGAAAAATAATCGCAGAATTAGATGATTTTATTGTATATCTACCCGCACGTTTCGATGATTTAACAGACAAAGATATATCTCAGCTTAAGAAGTCTGTCACCAATTGGGGTTTTAAATATACAGGAATGAAGAAATATGGATCCGTTGGACGAGAGACTCCTCTATTAGAATTTGTACAAATGTAATATTTTACTTATTATGAATAAATAATAACAATATCTAATATTCTTTGTATATATTATGATAATAATAATAAATATCCAGTATTTGTTTATGATTTTTTAGTATTATTTCTATTTCCCTACAGACAACATGTGTTCCAATTTCCAACACCCGTTTTCAGCTATTATTGGTGGTCCTTCAGGGTGTGGAAAATCGTATTTTGTTAAAATTTTTTTAGATAATATAAGTGAAATGAGTGATACTAACTTTATGAAAATATCCTGGCATTACGGTGCATGGCAGGAATTATTCGCTGCTATACATAATGTAGAATTTGTTGAGGGTTTGCCCGATATTGATAGTTTGGATGGAAAGCATCCTCAACTACTTATTATAGATGATTTGATGTCTGAAACAGATCAGAGAGTTGTGGATATTTTTACAAAATGGACTCATCATAAAAATTTGTCAGTATTTTTTCTTACTCAAAATATATTTCATCAAGGAAAGGGACAACGAGACATATCTTTAAATGCTAATTACATAATTTATTTTAAAAATCCACGAGACAAGGCACAAATATTACATTTATCGAGACAAGTATTTCCTGAAAATACAAAATTTATATATATTTATTACCGAATTCGGTTGTCGTTAAATATTAAATTCTATGTCACTCAAAATCCTGATGTAAAAGCATGTATTGTTGAAAGATTTAATAGAACTTTGAAAACAAAAATGTATCGTTATTTTACATATAAAAATACATACAGATACGTTGATGTATTACAGAATTTGATTATTGCATATAATAAAACAAAACATCGAACAATAAAATTAGCTCCCTGTGAGGTAAATGATAAAAATATATTAGAAATTTAAAGAAATCAGCGTAAAATAAAACAAAACGTAAAAGATATTCATAAGGATAAAATTAAAATTGGAGATTGTTAGAATATCTAAACACAAAAATATATTTGAAAAAGGTTATGAATCTAACTGGAGTGAGGAATTATTTAAAGTGTATGCTATTATTAATAGAACACCAGTTGTTTATAAATTAAAAGATTTAAATAACGAAGTGATAGAGGGCACTTTTTACACAGACGAGCTCCAGCCAGTAAATATAGAATCTGATACTACGTATAAAATTGATAAGGTTCTAGCTTCTAGGGGAACCGGTGTCATAAAAGAGCTGTACGTGAAAGGGAAAGGTTATAGTGAAAAATTTAATAGCTGGATTCCCGCAGACTCGATTTATCTATTAAATAATGAATGAAAAAGATTTTTTTATAACATTGCCTAGCAATAATTCTATGCAATATTTTCCTGATAATAAAACTACTCGTTATACTACACAATTATCTCATAATATAAAATTAGAAGGGTCTTGGGAAGTAGCATTAGCTGAAATTATTTTTCCTTGTTCAATTTACAATATTAATGAAAGAGAAAACAATATTGATTTGAAAATAAAATCAAGGAGAGAAGGGGTAAAGTTAGTACAGACAAAAATTCCTACAAAAAATTATGAAAGCATTGACAGAGTGTTGCATGAAATGAATAAAAATGTAGAAGTTAATGAATATGTGGCATTCTCGTATGATAACACAGAGAAACGAGTTATAACAAAAATCACAGATGAGAATGTATGTTCTCTGAAATTATCTCATCGTTTAGCATTGCAACTGGGCTACCCCCCATTTACTTACATATGTAAGCAGAGAGCTTCTAATAACTTACCTAATTTAATATTAGGTATTCCGCCTCAATTATTTGTTTATTGTGACATTATTGAACCTCAAATGGTTGGTGACGTGGTTACACAATTGCTAAGAATTGTGCATATTAAAACCGATAAATACGCGTTCGGATCTAACGAAATGATTTCGTACACACAGCCTCATTACGTACTGATTTTGAGAAGAGAATTTTCAAATATAGAAATAGATATAAGAACACAGGATGGTTATTCTACACCATTTCAGTTCGGGACATTGTGTGTTAAAGTTCATTTCCGACGAGTATCATCATCAACATGAAAATCTGCCCGTATCAGGAATATTACAAAGCGCAAGCAGGAAGTGGTATTGGAACAGTATACAGAGGAAGTCAACATCAAAGGGGTCATGGAATAGGAAGTTTCTTTAGTGGGTTATTTAGAAGTATTTTACCGTTATTAAAGAAAGGGGTAGGGGCAATCGGTAAAGAAGCACTTAACACAGGCGCTCATTTTCTGGGCGATCTGTCTCAAAATCAGTCTCCTAAAGAATCATTCAAGAAACGTATTGCAGAAGCGGGTTTAAATTTAAAACGTAAAGCTGAAGACAAGATTGAAAAAATTTTGACCGGATCAGGCTATAAAAAGAAAAGAACTGGTAAGAAGTCTACGCATTCGAATAGTTTACTTGCTACAGTAAACAACAAGAAAAAAAAAAAGAAAGCGGTCTAGACTGTCAGATATATTCGATTAAAAAATGGCATTCTTACATGCACAGTCTTGTGAATGTATAAAAACTGAACTAGATCTATTTGCTTTACCACCAACTCAAACTAGTATTGAGAGTGGACAATGGGTTAATTATAAACCCCTTTCGTCAATTACCGAAGATGGTCCTCTTGAATTTGTAATACCCGGTCATGGAGAAGATTATCTCGATTTATCTCAAACAATGATTTATATAAACGCTATAGTTCTTAAAACCGATAACTCTTCTCTAATTGCAACAGATAACGTGGGACCCGTTAATAACTGGCTACATTCTATTTTTAGACAAGTCGATGTATATTTAAATCAAAAACTTGTATCTCCTCCAAATAATACTTACGCCTACAGAGCTTATATTGAAACGTTATTAAACTATGGTAAAGATGCAAAAATATCTCATCTGACTTCATCTTTATGGTATACGGATACAGCTGGAAAAATGAATTATACAGATGTAGGGACTAATTCCGGATATGAAAAACGTCAAAAATTTGTGGAGAATAGTAAAAATGTCGACATGATTGGTCATCTTCATGCTGATATATTCAACCAGGAAAAGTTTTTACTTAACGGTGTTGAAATGAGAGTAAGATTAGTTCGTTCGAGGGATAGTTTCCATTTAATGGGACATGATCCAAATTTCAAAGTACAAATTAATGAGGCTACATTACTTGTCCGTCGCGTTAAGCTAAATCCCAGTATTTTATTAGTCCATAATAGATCTTTAGAATCAGCAACAGCTAAATATCCTATAACGAGATCAGAAGTTAAGTCTTTTGTTATACCGTCTCAAGTAATGGGAAAATCTATGGATAATATTTTCTTAGGTCAACTACCTAAAAGATGTATAATAGGTTTTGTCTCTAATAAAGCTTACAATGGCGACTACAAAAAGAACCCGTTCAACTTTGAGAACTTTAAAATAAATTATTTATCGCTTTGTGTAAATGGACAACAGATGCCCTCGAAACCGTTGCAACCATCATTTAGCAGTACAAAATCATACATTCAGATGTACAACACTTTATTTTCCGGGACAGGTATACATTTTGGAAATACTGGCAATGAAATCGACAGAGATAACTATCCTGATGGGTATTGTTTAACTGCATTTGATTTAACTCCTGACCTATCTGCTAATTCAATGTTACATTGGAATTTGACACGTCATGGTTCTTTAAGAATTGAAGTGGGATTTGAAACTGCTTTAACAGATACCGTAAATTGTGTCATTTATGCTGAATTTGATAATATTACTGAAATAGATAAGAATAGAAATGTTATTATAGATTATGGTAGTTAGTTAAGATATATTTATAGAAAATGTATTTGTATTTGTATTAGAATTTTATTATAATTTAACATTACTGAATATTGTTTGTTTGTAATAATTCCCCTATATATATTCCTTCATCATACATAGTAAGATCAGTCATACAGATGCATTCACGTTGTTTATTAGAAATGTATGCTTCTTTTATTTTACGTGTATTTCGAAAACATTTTAAAAATACAGGTCATTATGGTGTTTATGCCGCTAATAGATTACCAAGACATGTTAATTTTCCATGCACACTTATTGTTAATAGCGATAGTGACAAATTACCCGGAACTCATTGGTTTGCAGTTTATATAGATCGAGAAGGGAACGGAACATATTTTGACAGCTATGGCCGACCACCATTTGTGAAATCACACATATATATATTTCCGGTTTTACAGCGTTTTCCTTCGCCCTCCGGTTCTCAATCGCCACTCTTCTCTGTCGTCCCAGTCTCCCGCAGTCAAATTTCTCGCAGACATGGCCTTATGGATTCCATCTGACCATCTCGTCTTTGGTCGTCCTCTTCTTTGGCGTTCTCTGGGTGTCCATTGTAAAACTTGTTTCGGGATCCTTTCTTCAGGCATTCTTTGGACGTGCCCGTACCAGCATAGTTGTTTTTGCTGTATTTGTTGTATAACGTCACTTTCAACTTTCATCATCTCTCTAACTTTTTCATTTCGTATTCTATCCATTCTCGAAACTCCGGCTGATCTCCTCCAAAAATCCATTTCCGTTGATAGAAGTTTGCGTTTTTGTCGGTCGGTTAATTGCCACACTTCTGAACCATACAGCATAATGCTTTTGAAAATAGTATTGTATATTAGATGTTTTCTATGGTTACTTATGTTGTTTGACCATAATATTGAATTTAAAGCACCTATTACTTTTTTACCTTTATTTATTCTGTTGTCTATTTCTGCTTCACTCCTTCCATTGTTAATAATTTTCACTCCTAAATAAATGTATTCTTCACACATTTTGATCTTGTTTGTTGTGTCTTCTAATTCTAGATCTTCACTCTCTTCCCCTACACACATATATTTTGTTTTTTCCATGTTAATGGTTAGTCCAGCATTGTCATATTCTTGAATAAGTTTTCTGGTCATATTTTCTAGGTCTTCCTTTGATTGAGCCATTACTATCTGGTCATCCGCAAAATGTAATGTGTAGAGGTTATTGTCGTCATTTAGAGGTATACCCATACCCTGACATTTTCGACGCCACTGTTTTAAGGAGTAGTCCAAATATATTTTGAAAAGTGTGGGAGATAGACCGCAGCCCTGCCTTAAACCCTTAGTCACTGGAAAATCGTTGGATAAAAATTGTCCTAGTTTTATTCTAGAAGTTGCATTAAAATACAATTCTTTTACCGCGTTTATAATGGTTGCGTTTATTGCTGTGTTGTTTAGAACTTGCCACAGTTTCTTTAGTGGCACTGTGTCGTATGCTTTGGTCAGATCTACAAAGAGCAGATGAGTAGCGCTTTGACATGTTGCCAGTTTTTTTTCTATTAGTTGTGTGACCGTAAAAATATTATCTATGCACGAACGACCAGCTCTAAATCCGCCCTGTTGTTCTATCTCATATGGGCCGTATTCTTTTTCAATAATGTTTTTTATGATTTTGCTGTAGAGTCTACTCAATGTTCCAATGACTGAGATGCATCGATAGTTCTCGCACTGATTTCTGTTTCCTTTTTTGTGTATAGGAGTTATCCAGGCTGTTTTCCAGGTATTGGGTATTGGCTCTCCATTTATGTATGCTGTAAATAATTGGGCAATCATTTCTTTTAGCTTGTTTGAACCGTTTTTTAATAGTTCCGCTGGTATTCCTTTCGGGCCGCTTGCTTTGCCATTTTTAGTAGTCTTGAGAGCCTCTTCTAACATTTCAAGAGTCACCGTAATTTTTGGTCCGTCGACTTTGATAGATCTAGGTGATTCAATTAGGTATTGATTTCGATCTTCTTGTAATTCTTTTTTGTAGTGTTCTTTCCATTTATTAAGGTTTATAATAGGCAGGGATACTCTCTGGACATTATCGGATCTTAGTGCTTTTATAAATTTCCAGGCTTCTGATGATCTTGTGCCTCCTATATATGTATTTATTTCGTTGCATTTGCTTTCCCATTGCTTATTTTTTTCGTCGTTTAACATTTTCTTAAACGTCGCTAATTCCTTTTTGTATTCAATTCTGTGACTTGTCGATTTCGTGGAAATCCAATTATGGTAAGCTATTTGTTTTTTGTGTTTTTGTTCTTCTAAATTTTCTGTCCAATCCTTTTCTTTATGTTGATTTTTCTTATCTAACTCTCCTAAGGCTTCTTTTGCTGCATTATGTATGGCTGTCATTATATGCTTATAGGTTTTTTTTCTAAATTTGTTTTTCTTCCACCCAGATGTATATCTAAACGGTTCTGATATAATTTTTTAATGCTTTCCTCTTTAAGTAATTGGATCTTGTACTTAGTTATATCGATTTTATTGCTTTCTGTTTGTTGTATTTGTTTCTTTTGTAAATTTTTTAATGGTACTTTTAGTTTTGATTTAACGAGAAAATGATCTGTACCACATTCGCTACCCCGATGCACTCGTACATCTTCTACTATTAATTCAGTTTTTTGACGTAGTATTATATAATCAATTATTGACCGGAGTTGTCTTGATTCTTGGTGCCATGTGTACCGATGTATGTCTTTATGCATAAAGTAACCATTCATTATTTTTAAAGAATGTTGTTGGCATGCATTTATTAAGAGTTTACCATTTTCATTTAATGTTTCTTCTCCATACATTCCAATTATATCACTTCCTCTCTTTTTACCAGTTCTTGCATTCATATCTCCCAGAAGTAAAACTTCTCTTTGGTTTCCAATAGCATTTAGTATATCATCTAATGAGTCGTAGAAGGTTTCTTTTTGACATATGTCCGCGTCTTCATTTGGTGCATAACCTGCTATAATTGTCATTTTGTGTCCCCTGTGAGTTAGACTTACTGTTAGAATTCTTTCATTAATAGCCTCCCAATTAGTTATTTTGGTTTTCAGATTTTTTCTTATCAATAGAGATACACCTTTTGCCGCTCTTATATGTTTTTGTACTCCACTGAACAAATGTAAATAATTTCCACTTTCTTCCAGACCTGATCCTTTTTTCTTCGTTTCCGTTAGTGCTATGATATCGAGATTTAGTTTTTGTACATCGTGTATTATATCTTTAATTTTTCCTTTAATTCCCCGAATGTTCCAAGTTCCAATATTCATTTCCTTTTTACTTTGCTGGGGTCGTCGTTGTTGTTTCGTGTCGTTTATCCGAGGCGTAGTATTGAGATTTTTTGCACTTTCTAAGTTTTTACTAGTGATGGGTCGCAAGCCCATCGCCTAAACCCCCATCTTTGGAGGACCAATGTGTTCTTCTTTGTCTGACATCTCTCCATCAACCTGTCCGGCAAGGGTGACCCCACCGGAAGAAATTCTTCCACCGGCATAGCTTGATAGTTCATTGATGTGCGCAAGCTCCTTCACCACGACAAGGTGAGAACACTCGAAGGAGGTGAAATCACACATAACGTTCTTAAAAAGAAACAATAAGAATTGGACTTTTAACACAACCCCATTACAAGATTATACGACGACTGTGTGTGGTTACTATTGTCTGGTGTATTTACTATTTAGAGTTAATAATTATAAACATGATGATTTTATAAAAATGTTTAACAAAAATAATAGTAAATATAAGAACGATATGTTCATTAAATATATGTTTTGTCGTTATTTTAATAAAGAGTCATAAATTTTAATTACATTTATTTATTTATTTCTTTTTTTTATATATATATATATACAATAACAATAATAATTAATATTGGTATTTGATGCCTAGAACTCCAGGAGGTGGGTGGTGCCTGTGGTAAAATTGGATGGGCGACTCCACATCGCAATCATCCCAGTTCTCGGGTTCCGAAGCCTGTTACAAGTAAAAGATTATTAATAATAGTAATGATAATAGTAACATTATTATTAGTACATACATCAACCATGGAAGGGAATTTTTTCTATTTGCCTCTCCTCCTCCTCTTCGGGGAAGTACGTCAGCAGCTGCACGTATAACAGGAACAAATTTTTTATTAATACCAATAAAATATTAACAATAAATAAATATTTAAACAAACCTCAGGATCCAGGATGACTTCGTCACCCGATTCCCATCCCTGAACTTCAGAGTCGTTCGTGTTGTTCGTGGACATTTTTGTAAGATTTAATGTCTCTTAGAAATAAACTGCGTTATATAGGACAGAATGGTGAAGGCCCCTCCCCTAGTGTAGTAGGGGTAACAAAGAAACCACCACATTCATAGAAACGTGAAAGCGATTTCTTTGTGTTGTACAAACTAGATGTGTTTAAATATTTTAACTATACCTTACTTACTTGTCAATTTATTATTATTATTATTATTATTATTATTATTATTATCTGAAATTACGGGGCAAGGTTTTAATTCTTCTGAGTAATAATGAAATGATTAGTTTAACATACATTTTTTTAAAGTAATAAAATTATAAACTAAATATTATTACTTACAGTTTTAATCTTACAACTAAAATAATTATTGATACTTATATTTGCAGTATTATATATATATATATATATATATATATATATATATATATATATGTATATATATATTTTTTTTTTATACCATATGGTAGACTATTTATTTCGTCTACTAGACGTCGTTTCATAAAATTAATACCAAATGTCTTTTTTTCCTTTTTTGTTAAAACTTTATGATCCGTTGTACATCTAATTCTATTATATTCTAACACGATGTTATTTCTATCTTTATTAAGAACTAAATTTTTTAAACAATTAAAATTTACAACTTTACTTGTTTTATAATTTAAAGTTATTCCTTTGACTTTACAAACTTCTTTTATTTCACCAGTATGTGGTGAAAAGACTCTATAGCTATAATTCGTTGGCCCTCCTGAAACAAATTCTATTATATAACTGTCAGAACAATATCCTTCTAACTCATTTGTCAAATCACCAAGGTAATTACCTATAGGTGGTTCATATTCACCAGGAGAGTGACAGTATATAATAGAATCAGTATCATAGTATAATACATTTCTACCTAGGGGTTCTAAAAATGAATATAATTTTAATCGGACTTGTGCTGTGGTATAAGCACCCAAGACAACGTTAGCTGTTTTTAATTGTATAATTGATTCATCATTACGAGTATAACTCACATATAACATATGATCTCCAGCGGGGATAATTCTATTGACTTGCAATGCCGGATTAGCAAGCATCTCATACAATTCCTTGGCTGTAGATACCGTAGATGTAGTCACCCTATTTTCTGTTTGAGCAAATTTTCCTGCAATAAAAGTAAAATTTGGTTATAACGAAATACATGTTATATAATTATTATTTCATCTTACCCCAGAATGAATTCAACATTAGTTTAGCTATAGAACGTTTTCCAGCATTTTTTTCAATTTGGGAAGAATCCAGTGAAATACCTTCGTTTATTTTATAAGATCGTATATATTCATCTTTAGACACGTCGTCTGTGCAATCTGCAGGATAACCGCTGGCTTCCTGTTTCATTTTTAAAAAATTGTTTACATAGTCTACAAATAAACCACCAGTTTCAGTATCTCGGTTGTACATTGTCACTTCATATTGCCAAATCTCGTATATTTTTATAATTTTATAACCCATAGACACAGCGCAACGTACTTCATCCACTACCCATGTTCCAAGAAATTGTCTTTCTATATCAGTATGATTACAGATGTCTTGTTGTAGTTCATCACAGCATGTACGGCATAAAACAAACATAAGTTTTCCATGTGCTTTTCGCGGTAACACGGGGTGAAAAAGATCAGTAGGCGGTAATACAACGCACTTAATTAACCCTTCAACTTTGTCAATATTATTATTAGGACACAAAATATTACATTCAGCCCCTATAAAAATTTTCGGATGACCTACAGGATACTTGCCATATTTGCAAATATACCGGTAAAGTGAACAAACATCTACGTATTTAATTTTCTCGTTATTTTCAACTTTTTTATACAATACAGTACAGCCTGTTCTCCCCCCGAATAACGCATCCCTTGGTTGTAACGGAACAATATTTGAAATTTCATGGTTATTCAACATTTCATTTAAATTTTTATCATTTTTTAACTCTTTTCGAAATTCGCATTCCCATATTGTAATAACAGTGTAACCCAAATTTCTAATTTTGTTCAATTTTTGTTCTATCATATCTATCATCCAGTGTTTCTTTTGACGCATTAAATACTGGCTGATTTCTTTTTGTTTTATAACACAAAGTACACCCATGCCAAAAACAACAGAGAAATTCAAACACTAGCTTATGCGATGCGCAATAACCATCAACTTTAAATAAGTTACCAATTATAGCCTCCGTTCCATTTCCTGCATGTTGTATAGATATACCTCTTATATTTTCTTGATGTATTAACCACGACAACGCTATTTTAGACTGGTTGTCTTTCATACGGTAACCTTTTTGCGGTACAATAGCTATTGTATCGGTTTTCAGGTATACTCTACGAAATACTCTATTGCAGGCTGATGCTATAGTAACAGATTTCGAGAATGGACATACTTAGAGTCTTGTAGGAAATTAGTTCGGAATTTATTACAAGCCATTCGTAATATATTCACGTCTGCTATACAATACTCTACGATTTCTTTCCGCATATCAAATATAGCATTTTCCTGTATCTGTTTATTGTACCAGGCTAAAAAGTTCTGACGTATAGAACTAGTCATGCTGTCTACCCCATAATATTCAGTAGAAGGTAATGGTCCAACATAATTTTTATTTTCCAGTTTATTAAAAAAATGAGGAAAATAACCTTTTTTTATTGTAGATGGTAAATCCATAGTTTTAGGCAATGAAGATAGAGGCATCGGTAGATAATTTATTGAGTCTAAAAATCTGATGTGATTGTATTGTATCATTAAAATTTTGCAACCGTTTAAAATTTATTTCGGTTTAATATATTCTTCTTCTACTAAATATTTCAAAATAAATTGACTATCGAAGGCTTTTGCATTATGTGCGATGCATACCACTGAAGAAAACGAATTTCTAGGAAGAAATACATATTCCAAAAAATGTTTAGTTGGATCTTTTGTATAAATATGTTGTCGTATGCCGCATGAACTACAAAAGTTTTTTAAGTCGAAACTATTGTAACAAGCGGAACACGATTGCTGTATTACACATAAATTTACTTCATGTTCAAAATTACCATTATCGGTAGGTTTTTCTTGACGTGTTTCAAAATCATAATAAATAAACAAGCTATTGTCTCTAGCTATTGTTTTATCTTTCAGCATGTAACATAAATGTCCAGATTTTTTATAATTTTCACACATATTACAGTATATCTCACCACAAACATGTTGACGTAATTTTCTTTCATTAAGGTACACTTTTAAACATTTATCACATTTTTTTATTGATTTACATACTGAAATTTTATGATTATCGAAACATTTTTGTCCTCGAAAACTTCTTCCACACATATCACATTTAATGAAGTTAAGAATAATAGAGCATTGCGGAGAATGTTTGCATAAATAACAAATATTTTCACACGAGTGCCGGGCTCTTACGTTGTAAGCTACGTGACATTCTTCGCAAAAATATTTGCAAGAAAACGCTGCTGTTAAACTTTTTATAACATTGAAATGCTTTTGATGGTACAGAAGCTTCAGTCTTGGAAGTTTTTTATGTTTTGATCCCTCAAATATCACCTTCCCGCGACTATTATGCTGATATACACATATGTTATATTGAGAATAATACCGTTGGAACTCTGTAAGTTCATCTATGCCTGCTCCGTTTTCAGGGATATGTACATTTGCCTTTAAACATAATTCACGTGCTCTCAAGCTTAGAATACCTTGTTTGTTATTTACTAAGTTTTCAAAACTTTGTTTTTTATTACACAGGGCTTCTGCAACTATGAGTGCTCTTGGAAGACATGAATTATCATTATTCATAATCTCTATAACCCCATGTTTTCTGCGACTAGCTTCAGCAAATAAAAAACCATGACGTTTTCCTAGACCTGTAGGCATAGAAACCTTGGTCAATTCTATGGAGAATTCTCCGTCAGAAAAAATTTCTTTATTGCTTTGTGAGATTTTCTCCAGAGATTCCCACACAGCATCAATATGTAGCTGATCTGCCCGTCGAAAACTCAACCATGCAGGTCCTTGTTCTAATAAGGGCGTATGAAAAACGAATCCCACGTAATCCGATGGTTCTGTAGACTCCATTACAAATTCTGTAACACTTTTTACACAGTCATAGAACCATTGTATAGGGTCTTCACCTCTTGGAGGGTCGTTAATGTTGAACGTCACTTTTCGCCCCTTTAAATTAAATCTTCGGCAATGACTCTCTTGATCCAGAGCTATTGTATAATGGACAACACCGGCTCCACTCTGATTATGACTCTCATCAATGATGGCTTCACACGTTTGAAAAAATGCATTAAAATTCTCTTGAACCTCATCTCTACTTACAGAAGTCTCAATAATTCCTTCACAGATGTTAAAGAACTCAGTATATTGCGGGTCCATCTTGTCACCGTTTCAATGTTATGAAGAAACTAACGCTTTCTATTTATTTGATTCCAATATAAATATATATATTTGCTTAATAGCGCATGAATGGGGAGAAACTACCTGAGTGAGGCTATTGTGTGGGTTCTGCTACCCTTAGTCCTTTGTATTCAAATTTAACACGGTTTACCGTTAACAGTACGAGATTACCTTACCTGATTCACTGAACTTGGGGATATTATACAAAATTCTTATTTGAATTAATTGAATAGAAACTATAAAGGTTACTAAGTAAGTTGTTAATATTATTATATATATAATCACGACATTTGAAAAGTTGTAGATATTAAAATTAATTTATTTAATTTTTAAATTATATATTTCTTTTCTGTTTCAATAAATTCATGCATACATATCAAATCTTTATAAGTCTTGTAATAATAATACGTAAATAGCACAATATAAAGATTCTTAAAAACTACATTTTCTATATGTATATATTTGTACAGGCTTACATCTAACTTATACTTAAATCTTATACTATATACAGCTATGTCTTGAATTATTTTCTTATAAATATTATATATATTAAAGTATTTAACATTATATTTTAAAATATTCTGAGTTATTACTAATTCTAAACTAATTAAATTCTCTATATATTCTCTGTTTAACACTAGATATTTGTTATTTATTTGATATTTCAGCTGTCCTTTGGGAATTACTGTGAATTGTTTACCGCACATCATATATTTTTTATTTAGCAGAGCTTCTCTGGATTGAACAAATTTTAAAAAAATTATAAATTTATTGAAGTCAGGAACATTGAAATATAATTTTTTGTACACATCACCGAGCACTCGCACTACTACCTGCATACCATAATTAGGGTCAAGACCTATGGATATGAAAGCTTTTCTATTCTTGCCTAGAGGAATGGCTAGAACATCCAACAATCGGTCATTGTTGTCGCGGATATCTTTGTTTGGCGGAATAAGATATTTGTAATCTACAGTTGCTGCTGCTCCAACGAGGACATCAAGTTGATTGTCAGGAAATAATTCAGGAAAATCGACGTCATCATAATCCTGGGGATTTTCGTCACTATAATCGAGTTGCTGACCGTACGGTTCACTAGACTCGCCTGCAGACAAACAAGGTCGCTTGAACTCCTCCGAATAAACCTCAAATATAACTTAACAATTACCAATTGGCCTTTAGGTCCCGAAAATTTACATGAAGGGCAGCCAACAATCAAAGCCGGCCATTTTCTTTTAACTTTTCGAGAATCTAAAGGCTCATTTTTAAGTGTTAAATATTTTTAGTTTGTAAATAAATTACTTTAGAATATATCTTATCATTGTAATAGGTACACTTCGTTTATGAAAATGAATTTGATAAAAGTGATAAAAATTAAAAATGTACTTAAAAATATTTATATCATACCTTAAACTAATATACAATAATTTTCAAATATACTTTTGCATTAATTCGTAGTAAAAATATGATTTTTCATGCAATCCATACACCTGAGAGCATATGTCAACAAACGCATTTTTTGATTAATATTTGGTTTCAGAAAGTTTTTATTAATGTATTGTACATATTCTTTTAAATATAGTTTACTTTATATTTCTGTATATTTCTTTTTAAAAATATAAAACTTGTGCCACGAATTTTTTGATTGACTGACCAAACGTCAAATGTCATAAAAATAAATATTTAAAATACACCACATTTAACATTCAGTGTATTTGTATATGTTTCGCTCACTATTATAATGTGTAAAAATATAATTAACATTACAATATCTCTTTTCATTTTCAAAATAAATCAATTAAAAGTTTCATATTGAATTGTCAAAAATGACGGATGGCACAGTAATTCTTTTTAAATTTAAACCTGGCATCTAGGATATTTTTTTCAGTTTTGTTAAAGTTTTCCTTTTTCGCTTAGTTTTCGATTTTTTATACAAAAACTATGCACGGTAAAAATATGGGACACCCAAAAGCGATTGGTCCTCATTAAACCGCATCTAATAAAATAATATTAAAATTATTACATGAATGGTTTGACCTGTACCCGTGAGCAAAGTTTTTGCGATGCTCGAGATGAATCCAAATATAGATAGATAGATAGATATATAGATAGTGAATCTATCAAAATAGTATATGATTATTTGTACTATTGCAATTACATATCTGTAATCGTAATATAGAAGTTCTTTCATCTGAGGCGAATTTTTTTTTTATAAAAAAGTGTTCAATGTTTACATATTTTTTATTAATTAGTAATATTTCATTCTGAATGCAAAAAAATGGGTCAAATCCTTAGGTAACATCGACGAGTTAAATTTTCCTTCATTCAATATTATAAAAAAAGGATTCAATTTCAATCGAAGCATATGAACTATTTTAATCCAAATCAAATATATACTACGTTGATGTTAAACAATATTTGGAAAAAATTTAAAATGAAGACATCATTTGAATAAAAATTATCTTCCTTTATTATATTAGTCTTCATTGTTTACAGGGTAGCAGTTTCACAAAAAATATATTTTTGGAATACTTGCTTAAGTGTAATGAAACTCCCATATTCTCATATATATAGTTGGAAAGTTGAGAAAAAATTATTAAATGAATATGTCTTGAGTGTTGTACTCAACTTTGGACTAACAAAAATTACTAAATTTATATTGGTCACATTGCAATTTAGTGGAAAATGTACCAGTGGCACACAACCGGTAGAGACTTTTATATAATTTTCTCTTTAAATAGACTATTATAAAATGTAAATATATTATATTTTGTTATAAATAAGTATATTCTGTTGATTAGTACATGTATATTTCAATAAAAACGTTTTTTAAATAAACATATTAATTCCATTTTGACGTTTGTTTGAGAACTGCATTCAGCCGTTACAGGTACATTTTAAAACAAAAATCTTGAGAAATACGGCGAATTGAAAGGTAATGTTTATATTATTAGGTATATTACTAAAAAACTTAATTTATCTATATGTTTTCTTTTCAATTAAAACACTTCAAATTATAAAGTAAAAATTTTAAATGAAATAAGGCAATTCGTTGGATGAAAATCATTATTATAACGTATCCTTGAAAATGAACCCATAAAAATTGCACAATATTATAAAATTTAACAAAAATGGTGCATTTGACATTTGACACTTAAGTTGGAGACACGAGTGAGTTAACTGCGTGAAAAATGTCATTTTTACTAAAATGTATAGATTTAGATTTGAGGTGGAGGGTGGATAAACTCCACGTGCACTGAGGCCTCACATATGGGCCCATTGTACTGCCTCCAGGTGCACAGCTCCCTAGCTATCTTGAAGCCATTCTGCGCTACGGAAGAAGGCTAACAAGTTGGCAGGTGGGGTTGTGCTGAGTGTTGCCTCGGAAGGCCACAATATATAATGAAATATTGTACAAAATTTAAAAGAAATCATCTCTAATACAGGTACTTTTAAATAGAACATAAATATTTATATATTAATAGATAAATATTTTATTTTTTAGATGAGACTATAACCTACACGTACTCAGATACACTAACATGGAATTTTTAGTAAACTAAAACAATCTATTAGGCAAATATTATAAAAATAAATAATTATAAAACATATTCTTTATAAAATGCAAACTAAAGAATATTCCAGAATGATAACCTACATGTACTCAGATACACTAACATGGAATTTTTAATAAACTTAAACAATCTATTAGGCAAATATTATAAAAATAAATAATAATAAAACATTCTTTATAAAATGCAAACTAAAGAATATTCCAGAATGGATTATTTAATCAAAAAAACTGCATTTCAAAATCGATTTACAATCTGACGTTTAAAAAATTATATTTGATTACTATTCAAACACTTACAAAGGTAAATTCATACTGTACAGTATTTTTCTCTTATGTATAAATACTTTTAAATCTAATTTATACATATTTTAAATAGTTAGACTATAGATTTTGTCCGATTACGTGTAAAAACTTAATCTATGATATTAAGTGTGAGTTATATGATATAAAGCTTAACAGATGGTGCCACAGTAGCATTTAAATTTTAAAATAACTATTCAAATTGTATTTATTATACTTTTATAATCATTTATATTGATATTTATAATAAAACATAAATTATTAATAACAATAACAATGGTTGTAGATAAATACAAATATAATTCAGCTTCATAAATACATAAATTTTTTTGGCAATATAAAAATATATTTGTTTATAAATGTCAGTATGTTATTTTACATTATTTATATTTATATAATAGATAATTATTTTCAAAATAATATATATTTAAACATTCTTCAACTAATTTCATACTTATTGTGTCAAGTGATGACATTTAAGTTCTGTCAAACTGAATGTATTGTATGAAAATACAAATTTTGTTAAGATATAATAAAAATACAAAAAATTGGATTGAACATATTATTTAAATCTTTTCTTCTTATGTATTTTGATGAGATGATTAAACCGTTGTATTTGAAAATGATACCTAGGCGCGGGAAATATAAAATCTCTATAATTTCATTCATTTATCAACATATATTTTTATTTATTTCCTAAACGGTCTCGCGTGCCGCTTTGAAATTATTATAAATAAATAATATACAGTACAACAGTACAATGTGTCGTAAGGAGCTTTTACTACATGTCATCTCCTAGGGAGTTGAGCTGGGGTGGAGATTGCACCATACGGGCTATTTTTATATGGGAACCCGTAGTTTCGAACCATAGCTGATTAACCTAGACTTCAATGTTAATAAATTATGGGTTCAAATAAAATAAATTATATCTTACCTTTACATAAACTTTAAAAAATACACATTGCCGATATATTGTTCACAGATTTTTTATTCCTCAAATAATAACATTTTCATTAGTACCCAGATAACTATAAGTATATTGATAAATAAAAATACTTGGTTATTCCACAATAATTGTTATATTAGTCACGATCGTATTGTAACGTTTTATTTATTTAGGTGAAGTGTAAAATTGATTAAAACACTAATATTTGTATAACTAAGTTTAATTAAAGAAATATGAATTATAAAGAATAATGAAAAATAACTAACACTAAGAATTAACAAACATAAACACTATTTTAAGACTAATTATTATTACTAAAGACTTAAATACTAAGATAATTTATTTAAACAATTAAAACTACGCGATATTTATTTCAACAATATTTATATCACTCTTTATTTATATCACTATCTATTTATTTATATCACCATGTGTTCACTACACGTATCGATACAAGATTGTCTTCGCGATCCCCTGCTTGAGGTATTTATATTAAAACGCTTCATTCTCGAATATTCGCCGACCCTTCTCGAACATTCGTTGATTCCTTGGAAATCAGAACAATGGGGAGCGGACAGACGTGTTCTGACCTGCTCGCTAGCGGTCGCCGCCCGCGCCGCCGCCCGCGCCGCGACCCTGGGTTCGCTACATTGCCCCCTCCTTAAGACTGTTTCGTCCCGGAACAGTTCGTTATGACGAAATCTGCATGCATCACCCTTGGTGCATCTGGAAGTCTTGAAGAAGTAACAGTCGACGGTCCGTTTGAGTTCTTCTTGGCCGGTAGAGTTGAAACTGCAGACTAGAATTTCCACTCCGGTAAAGCGGAAGATTGTCTCTAACATGCTTCTAACAATCCTCCAATCCAAACCATCTAGTCCACAGCCAATCTTCGGTACTGCCAGCTTCATGATGTCATTCTGCAACAAATGGTCCCTCATATCGCACAGCGAGTCCCATAAATTGCGGTAAGACGGCTTCTGATATGAATATTGTTTGGTAACCAGGTAGTAAAGGTACCGCTTGTTTTCTACGTCATCATCCTTCAGTTGTAGCGTTTTTCCGACAGTTGGACGTTGATTGGCCAGTTCTTGTACTCAACCAAATTTTCTTTTAAAAACTGAAGCGATGCCGCGGGACATTTTAATGTCTTTCGCTACACAGTGAGCGAGGGAATATTCTGGGGACACGGTGAACAGATCCCGTTGTTCTTCTCGTGTCACGCCATACCGTGCTTTGTGACCAGTGGAATGGCTTTCCATAAAGTCTTCAAATGTAGGTTCCTCAGATACAACCCGGCGAACCGTCGCTCCACGATGATCGTCAAAATTATCACCAGCGAAAGGGGCTAACCGATTGAAGTGGACTACTCTCGGCTTTCCATTAGGTGTTTTCCTAATTCTGTAGACCACATCATTTATTCTCTTTACGATCTCGTAGGGACCTTCCCAATTCTTTTGTAGCTTCGGTGATAAGCCACGACGTCTTTTTGGATTGTAAAGCCACACCAAATTCCCAGGTTGAAAACCACCTTTTTCAGCCTTGACGTCATACTGGTCCTTCATCCTATCGCTGGCACCTTCAATGTTTCTGCGGACTTGTTCATGGATGTCATTCATTCTTCTCCGTAAGTCCGTTACATAGTCCTCCCCGGCTAGATCTTCACCGAGTTTACTGCTAAATACCAGGTCGCATGGTAAGCGCAACTCCCGCCCGAATAAGATGTTTGCTGGTGTCTGCCCTGTTGTCTCATGCACGGATGAACGGTAAGCCAACAAGAACAGATGAAGATGTCGGTCCCAGTCCCGTTGATGGTTAGAGACTACCTTTGACAAATACCGATTTATTGTTCTATTCATCCGTTCAACCATGCCATCAGACTGCGGGTGTAATGCAGTAGTTCTGGTTTTCTTTATGCCTAATATCTTGCAGATATTTTGGAACAGAGCAGACTCGAAATTCCTTCCTTGGTCGGAATATATCTCCCGCGGTACTCCAAATCGGCAGATGCATTCTTTTACCAAGACTTCAGCGACCGTTACGGCTTCCTGGTTAGGTAATGAATAGGCTTCGACCCACTTAGTAAAGTAGTCCATTACTACTACTATGTATTTATTTCCATCATCAGTTTCGGGGAATGGTCCGGCCACGTCAATCGCAATGCGTTCCAAGGGACTTCCAACGTTATATTGGCGCATAGGAGCTCTCCTTTTCCTTGCACCACTCTTTAACATCTTCTTTACCATTTACCCAGTAAAATCGTTGGCGCAATCTCTCGAGGGTTTTATTTACACCAAAATGTCCAGATCCGTCGTGGATCTCCTCCAATACTTCCGGTACTCTATTTCTAGGGATTATCAGCTGAGTTCTACTCTCAGTACCTTCAATATTCTCTATGACACGTTTCAGGAGGCCCTCTTCAACAACAATAGAGTCCCACTGCGCCCAGTACGATTTTACACTTAGTGAGTGTCGTGCAACATCTTCCCAAACTGGTCTGCTATCTCCACGTATCCAATCCAGTATGATTTTAAGTCAGAGTCATTCTCTTGGTCCTTGCGAAGGTCTTCCGTTTGCCAACTATCATTCACTACTGTTGTTCTAGTAGGTAGGTAGTAGGTATGGTAGAGAGTTTTTCCTCTAAACGACTGCAATGCTTGCATTCGTCTTGGCAAGGTCTTCTTGATAATGCCTCAGCATTACGATGGCTTGTACCTGCTCGATGCCCAATAACAAAGTTATATTCTTGCAATCTTTCAATCCATCTAGCTGCCTGACCTTCAGGATTCTTAAATTGTAGCAGCCATTTGAGAGCAGCGTGATCAGTTCTTATAAGAAATCTTCTACCGTACAAATATTTGTAGGAGTGCTCCACGGATTTCATGACGCAATAATTCCTCTCTGGTTTTGACAAGGTCTTACTAAAATAGGCAATAACCTTCTCTTGTCCGTCTTGTATCTGGGAAAGAACGCCACCAATTCCAACGTTGCTGGCATCTGTATCTAAAACGAATTCTCCTTCTGGTAAAGGATAACTTAGGACAGGTGCACTTGTCAAGGAATATTTAAATTGTTTGAACGCAGCTTGACAGTCCATCTCCCAGATAAATTTTCTGCCTTCCTCAGTAAACCTTGTCAATGGCTTCGCTATGTTGGCAAATCCAGGTACATAACGTCGGTAGTATGTACAGAGACCAAGGAAACTTCTCAATTCATGTTTATCCCTCGATACTGGCCAGTCACTCACAGCCCTTATTTTCTCCAGGTCAACTGCAATACCCTTACCAGAAACTACGTGTCCAAGATAATGCACTTCTTTTTGAAATAAGTGACACTTCTTTGGACTGAGTTTCAGGTTAGCCTTTCTCAATCTTTGGAAAACCTCTTCCAGGTTCTTCATGTGGTCCTCTAACGTTTTTCCTACCACAATAATATCGTCGAGATAGACCAAACATGTTTTCCACGACAGTCCAGCCAACACGGTTTCCATAAGCCGTTCAAACGTTGCAGGGGCATTGCAGAGCCCAAATGGCATAACAGTAAATTGCCAAAGACCGGTACCGATGATAAATGCCGTCTTTTCTTTGTCTCTTGGGTCTAAATCCACTTGCCAGTACCCGCTCTTTAGATCAAGAGTAGAGAAAACCTTTGATTCTGCCAATGTATCCAGTGTATCATCTATTCGGGGTAGCGGGTAGCTATCCTTCTTCGTCACGTTGTTAAGTTGACGATAATCGACGCAAAATCTCGTAGAGCCATCCTTCTTATTCACTAGCACCACTGGTGCACACGTCCTCTATAATTTCTTCTGCTTCTTCCCGCTTCGCCAGTGGTAATCTTCTTGCTGTTTGGCGGATGGGTCTTGCGTCTCCGGTGTCTATTTTATGATGGACTACATTGGTTCTTCCTTTGTCCTTCTTGTCCAATTGGAACACATCTTGAAAGTTGCCAATTAAACCCTTAGCCTTGGTTTTCTGGTCGGCGGTCAAGTCCTGGAACGATGTTGACAGCTCCTTCAACAGAATATCCGAAACTGCACAGGATGTGTTGTCTTTGGCCGTCACAGTTCGAATAATCGATGATACCGTTGAGCATTCTCCTACTATGGTCCCTTTCTTCAGTATAACGGGATAAAAATTTATGTTCATTACTCGAACTGGGATAACCTTGTCGGTTTTGAGCAAGGCTTTTCCAATTACAACTCCAGTCCCAGTTTTGGCATCATCGTTTTTCGGCTGGAGCATGACAATATTTCCCTCACAGAAGCTACCCTCTAGCTGTGCTTCCACGATTGATTCACTTCGTTCTGGGAGGGTTACATCTTCCGTTATTAATACTCTCATGGCATTGTCGTCTCGTGGATTTAATACTAGTTCTTCATCATTGACTATTATCACACCATTCTTCAAGTCAAGTTTAAATCCATGCTTTTTTATTATGTCCATGCCGAGAATGAATTCATCTTCTACGTCAGCTACCAGCACACGATGTTTAATGCATGTTTTTCCAACAGCGATGCTCAAATCGATTTCTCCAGATGCGGTAGCTTGTTCTCCGGTGGCTGTGCGTATATGCCACTTTGTTGGAAGTAGATGTTTTCTGCACAGTTTTCTTGCTAAGTCGGGTCTGATTATTGTTTTTGTCGCACCCGTATCCAGCAACATTTTAAGCGGCCTGCTGTCGATAGAGCCGTCTACATAGACACTGTTAGCTTGATGATGAAGGGATGCGACATAACTAATGGATTCTGGGGCTTCTGGAATACGGGTCGACGATTGCCCCTTCGCATCAACCCGACTTAAGTTTCCCGACTCTTTTTCTTCCTTTCTTGGTTCTGCTTTCCTCTGTTGTTTTCTGCAGAGCCTTTGCGGGTGACCTAATTCACCGCAATTCCAACAGCGGAGTCTCTTTCTTCCCGCGCCACGAATTTCAGATGAAATTCGTCTTATCCTGTCATCTAGGTCCTCGATACTCTCAGCATCGATATTTCGCACTCGCGACTGATTACGTGAAGCTTGTTTGGCTGCTTTATGATCTAAGGCATATGAAAGTGCGTCAACCAGAGTTTTTGGTCGAGCCAATCGCAGTGCTTGTTGAGTTTCATTGTCACGGACCCCATAGATAAATGATTGAGTGGCCAGACATTCCAAAACACTGTCAGGAGCTGTGGGATGTGCAAGACAAACTAAACGAGCTATATCAGCTTCGAATTCTTGAAGGTTTTCTTTAGAACTCTGATATCGATTCCTCAGTTGCGTCTGGTACACTTGCTCCAGATGCGCATTGCCATATCGCATATCCAATCGTTTAACAAGTTGTTCGTAATCATCTTGTTCATCTTCTTTTAGCGTTTGTAGGATATCGATGGCTTCTCCACGCAGCGAAACTGTCAACGCTGTAGCTTTTTCTTTGGAAGTCCAGCCATTCGCTTTGGCAGCAGCTTCAAACTGTTTTACATAATTCGGCCACGAAGTCTTGCCGTCAAATTCTGGTGTTTTTATATGCAGTCTAGAACTACTTTCTGATTTCTTTTCCTGAGTATCATCAGTCTTAGCTGTATTAAAATTTGAAACCGATGGTAACGTAATTTTGGAGACATTTTTCTGTAATTCTGCAATCCTGATATCGTATTCATCTTTCAAATTTTCCAATTTATCTTCAAAATTTCTAGAACTTTCTTTCAGTTGTTCGTTTAGTTTTTCTTCCAAACCTCTAGAATTTTCCATTAGTTTCTCTTCCAATATTCTAGAATTTTCTGTTAATTTCTCTTCTAAAATTCTAGACTTTTCTATTAATTCTTCTTTTAAAGTTCTAGAATTTTCTGTTAATTCTTCTTTTAATTTTTGTTCTAAACTTTTGGAATTTTCTATTAATTTGTCTTCTAAAGTTCTAGAATTTTCTTTCATTTGTTCTTTTAAGTTCTCTTCAGATTTTCTAGAATTTTCCTCTAATTTTTGTTCCAATATTCGAGAATTTTCTTTCATTTCATCTTTTAATGTTATAGAAGTATCTTTTAAAATTTTAACAAAATCGGTGAAACCACCAGCAATTTCGAATACAAACTCATCTGGATTTTCCCCAGCTTCTACTAAAGCTTGCCGTAAACGAAGTTGCAGAACAGCCTTGGATCCCGATGTCTCTAACTCTCGGTCTTCCAGCTCCCTCTTGAGATCAGTCACTTTTAATTCACTTAATTTAGCCATTTTATTTATTTTTATTTACACTTCACTGTTTTTTTAACCCCACACCTGACACCAATTGTAACGTTTTATTTATTTAGGTGAAGTGTAAAATTGATTAAAACACTAATATTTATATAACTAAGTTTAATTAAAGAAATATGAATTATAAAGAATAATGAAAAATAACTAACACTAAGAATTAACAAACATAAACACTATTTTAAGACTAATTATTATTACTAAAGACTTAAATACTAAGATAATTTATTTAAACAATTAAAACTACGCGATATTTATTTCAACAATATTTATATCACTCTTTATTTATATCACTATCTATTTATTTATATCACCATGTGTTTACTACACGTATCGATACAAGATTGTCTTCGCGATCCCCTGCTTGGGGTATTTATATTAAAACGCTTCATTCTCGAATATTCGCCGACCCTTCTCGAATATTCGTTGATTCCTTGGAAATGAGAACAATGGGGAGCGGACGGACGTGTTCTGACCTGCTCGCTAGCGGTCGCCGCCCGCGCCGCCGCCCGCGCCGCTTCCCTGGGTTCGCTACAGTATGGTCCTTTCGGACAACATCAGACTACATAATTAAAGTAATACACCTGTTTATATATACAATTACGTGTTTAGTAGGGACAAAGTGGTTAGTTGAATCTGGTCATAGACAATTTTTTTTTCTTAGAATTAACGGCTGTTCTAATCTCTAAATTTACCAGACAGTTCATTCTTAATTCTTTGTCGGCTAAATATAATACAAAAAAATCCCTATCGAACGAATTTGCAATGTTGATACAATGTTCTGCTAATCCTGAATGAATATTTTATTTGGGAATAAAAATTAAAGAATATATAAATTCAATAAACAAAAAAATATGAATTTAGAATTGTAGAACATTGTATCAACAATGCACATTCATTCGGTGGGGAATTTTTTGTATCATATCTAGCCGACAAAGGATTACGAATGAACTGACTGGAAGAGATTAGAAGAGCCGTTAATTCTAAGATAAACATTGCGAATGATCACATTGAACAAACCACTTTAATCCTACTTAACTTTTAATTGTATATAGTAATTATTATGTAATAACTATGTGTTTTTTTTTTTATCTATATTCAAAAATGTTAAACCAAGTGCCCACTACAATATCCCTTTCAAGTAACTATAAGTATGTTTCGTTGCCGATTTATGGTATAGTTATAGTTAAGTTAACGTTAAATTAACAAAATTGCTGTCAATGGCATGTTACTCAGTTTTGAAAAACAACTACAAAATTGATATTTACTGGAATTGGTTTTATATAAATATCTTTACTTCTTATTCTGAAAAGAAATTTTATAATATAACAGATAATTATTTGCTTGTTTTCCAAATTTTTCGGTACTTGCCTTTTATGGACCGTTTCTCAGCAAATATGTTTTGTCAGCCATTTTAATAAATAGCTTTATGACTGGCGGCTGGAGTAGGGGTAAAAATAGACATATGCGATGTGTGATATGACGCGCCTTGTTCAAATTCCAGATGTAAGTTTCTTCTCTATATTTTCTTTATTATTGTTATTTATTACATAGTTTATTTTATTATAAATCTTACAAATTTTATTTCATTATTTAACTATTTGTGCTTTTGCTGGCATAACTGTTCGTACTCCACTGTTCTTTGGAAATGACTTTCATTGCTACTTATATTTCTTCTGTATTGATTTTGTATTGTCCATTCCTTGTTAATTGTATATTCCAAAAGGGTTGCTCATTTTTCGTAAATGTTTGTGTTCAAAGATCTCTGTATTTCCAAATTTCATCTTGAAATTACTTAACCAATTCAATGATTTCAGCTAAAATTTAAATATATGTATAAATACAGCAAAAACATAATAAAAAACATACTTACGTTCCAGAATGCACTGTATCTTTACTTTAAGATATATGTTAATTTATTAATTCTTTTCCTTTCTTCTACAAAATATAAAACTTGTACCACGAATTTTTGACGGCTCTAAAATATGATAAACGTAAAATGTCAAAAAAGAAATATTTTAAATACACCACATTTAACATTCAGTATATTTGTATATATTTCGCTCACTATTATAATATATGAAAACATAATTCAATTCATAATATCTCTTCACATTTTCAAAAAAATCAAATAAAAGTTTCATATTGAATTGTCAAATTTGACGGATGAGAACCGTGATTCTTCTTAAATGTAGACATGGCCTCTGGAATCCATTGTTTCAATGTACCAATTTTACGCAGTTTTTATTTTTTTAAACAAAAACCACTCACAGTAAAAATATGAGACCCCCAAAAGGCACTCCGGCACAATAGACACTACAACTTGAGAAAAAAATTACAGCAATTACTTAATTGGACCAGGAGTTTAAGCTGGACACAGGATCGGTGATCGTCGAGATGAATCCAAATATACATAGATAGTGAATCTACCGTTTTAGAATACAGGGTGTTCATTTTAAATGGGCCACCATTGCTATCTCGAGAATGGTAAGAGCTACGAGGTCGGTTAAATTAGCAAACAATTTCTATTTTACAACACTTTAACATGAGATAAACAAAATTTTTATTAAACCAGAGGTTCTCAAAATACGGGTCTCAACTTTTTTATTTTAAATGTGAACCTAAATTTTTTATTTGCTTATTCAATAGAGAATTTTATTCTGAATTCAATGATATAATATTATCATACCCTAACATAACGATTTTTTTGAGAAAAATGCATCTGAAGTTTTATATTAATTTG
>JAQOWZ010000220.1:102113-117597 GCA_035578165.1 Stenolophus ochropezus
TTTTCATTTAAAAATTGCTATACATACATAGAAATACATGCTGCACCGAATAGTTGTAAATATTTAATAAATTTTTGTCAATTTTTCATAAATAAATGTATAATATTGTATATATTACCATAAAAGTACTATTATACAATTGAATATATGAATATTTTTCTACATATATAGGCCTATAATTATACCACAAACCGATAAGTAACATAAAAATTATAATTTCTATTTGAAATATCAAAATTCATATCTATTATTAGAAAAATTGTAGGTCGAATGTCCCATTAAAAAGGGCACGTTATTAAATACCTAAATACGTATTTATGTAATTTTTGCTTTATTTTTATTTTACGTGGCCAATAGTATAATATGTATTTACCTGTATTTTTCCCATAACTGATAATTTTACATCAAAATCCTTCTAAGTCCAACTTTTTGCAATTTTTTTTTGATTATTTATAACGGTTTATATTAATATTATAAAAATTACTATACATACACAGAAATACATGCTGCAGCGAATAGTAAACTAAAATTTTATACAAACTAGTTAGAAAGTCGTGTTTGGGCTAAAATGAGAGGTTACGATGTGAGCTGGCGTGCAAAATGACAAAAATGGCTTCACGTTTAGCTTTTGTTTTCTGCAAATATTAAGCAGAAGTATATTATGTCTGGCTCAAAAGAATGATCTAGTTGAAAAGTTGCGTACAGAAGTGACAAAAATGTGCTTCGTCGTTTGGCTTTTGTTTTTTGCAAAAGTTGTCAGAATTATATTGTGTTTATGCTTAGAGGCTGTCTAGCAGACAGGACAAAAATGTTATTTGCCCATATTTTGTAAGTTTATGAAGTGTTTTGCTAATATTTGTAAATTTTTAATGAATTTTTGTCAATTTTACATATATAAATATATAATATTGCATATATTACCATAAAAATACCATTCTACAATTGAATATATGAATATTACTCTACATATATAGGCCCGCAATTATACCACAAACCGATAAGTAACATAAGCTTGTAATTTCTACTTGAAATATCAAAATTCATATCTATTTTTGGATAAATTGTAGGTCGAATGCTCCCAAAAAATGTCCAATTAAAAAGGGCACTTTATTCAATACCTAAATAAGTTTTTATTTAATTTTTGCTTTATTTTTATTTTACGTGGCCTATAATATAATATGTATTTACCTGCATATTTCCCATAACTGATAATTTTACATCAAAATCCTTCTAAGTCCAACTTTGTGCAAATTTTTTTGATTATTTATAACGGTTTATATTAAAATTATAAAAATTGCTATACATACATAGAAATACATGCTGCAGCGAATAGTTGTAAATATTTAATAAATTTTTGTCAATTTTTCATAAATAAATGTATAATATTGTATATATTACCATAAAAGTACTATTATACAATTGAATATATGAATATTTTTCTACATATATAGGCCTATAATTATACCACAAACCGATAAGTAACATAAAAATTATAATTTCTATTTGAAATATCAAAATTCATATCTATTATTAGAAAAATTGTAGGTCGAATGCTCCCTAAAAATGTCCCATTAAAAAGGGCACGTTATTAAATACCTAAATACGTATTTATGTAATTTTTGCTTTATTTTTATTTTACGTGGCCAATAGTATAATATGTATTTACCTGTATTTTTCCCATAACTGATAATTTTACATCAAAATCCTTCTAAGTCCAACTTTTTGCAATTTTTTTTTGATTATTTATAACGGTTTATATTAATATTATAAAAATTACTATACATACACAGAAATACATGCTGCAGCGAATAGTAAACTAAAATTTTATACAAACTACTTAGAAAGTCGTGTTTGGGCTAAAATGAGAGGTTACGATGTGAGCTGGCGTGCAAAATGACAAAAATGGCTTCACGTTTAGCTTTTGTTTTCTGCAAATATTAAGCAGAAGTATATTATGTCTGGCTCAAAAGAATGATCTAGTTGAAAAGTTGCGTACAGAAGTGACAAAAATGTGCTTCGTCGTTTGGCTTTTGTTTTTTGCAAAAGTTGTCAGAATTATATTGTGTTTATGCTTAGAGGCTGTCTAGCAGACAGGACAAAAATGTTATTTGCCCATATTTTGTAAGTTTATGAAGTGTTTTGCTAATATTTGTAAATTTTTAATAAATTTTTGTCAATTTTACATATATAAATATATAATATTGCATATATTACCATAAAAATACCATTCTACAATTGAATATATGAATATTACTCTACATATAGGCCTGTAATTATACCACAAACCGATAAGTAACATAAGCTTGTAATTTCTACTTGAAATATCAAAATTCATATCTATTTTTGGATAAATTGTAGGTCGAATGCTCCCAAAAAATGTCCAATTAAAAAGGGCACTTTATTCAATACCTAAATAAGTTTTTATTTAATTTTTGCTTTATTTTTATTTTACGTGGCCTATAATATAATATGTATTTACCTGCATATTTCCCATAACTGATAATTTTACATCAAAATCCTTCTAAGTCCAACTTTGTGCAAATTTTTTTGATTATTTATAACGGTTTATATTAAAATTATAAAAATTGCTATACATACATAGAAATACATGCTGCAGCGAATAGTTGTAAATATTTAATAAATTTTTGTCAATTTTTCATAAATAAATGTATAATATTGTATATATTACCATAATAGTACTATTATACAATTGAATATATGAATATTTTTCTACATATATAGGCCTATAATTATACCACAAACCGATAAGTAACATAAAAATTATAATTTCTATTTGAAATATCAAAATTCATTTCTATTATTAGAAAAATTGTAGGTCGAATGCTCCCTAAAAATGTCCCATTAAAAAGGGCACGTTATTAAATACCTAAATACGTATTTATGTAATTTTTGCTTTATTTTTATTTTACGTGGCCAATAGTATAATATGTATTTACCTGCAATTTTTCCCATAACTGATAATTTTACATCAAAATCCTTCTAAGTCCAACTTTTTGCAATTTTTTTTTGATTATTTATAACGGTTTATATTAATATTATAAAAATTACTATACATACACAGAAATACATGCTGCAGCGAATAGTAAACTAAAATTTTATACAAACTACTTAGAAAGTCGTGTTTGGGCTAAAATGAGAGGTTACGATGTGAGCTGGCGTGCAAAATGACAAAAATGGCTTCACGTTTAGCTTTTGTTTTCTGCAAATATTAAGCAGAAGTATATTATGTCTGGCTCAAAAGAATGATCTAGTTGAAAAGTTGCGTACAGAAGTGACAAAAATGTGCTTCGTCGTTTGGCTTTTGTTTTTTGCAAAAGTTGTCAGAATTATATTGTGTTTATGCTTAGAGGCTGTCTAGCAGACAGGACAAAAATGTTATTTGCCCATATTTTGTAAGTTTATGAAGTGTTTTGCTAATATTTGTAAATTTTTAATGAATTTTTGTCAATTTTACATATATAAATATATAATATTGCATATATTACCATAAAAATACCATTCTACAATTGAATATATGAATATTACTCTACATATAGGCCTGTAATTATACCACAAACCGATAAGTAACATAAGCTTGTAATTTCTACTTGAAATATCAAAATTCATATCTATTTTTGGATAAATTGTAGGTCGAATGCTCCCAAAAAATGTCCAATTAAAAAGGGCACTTTATTCAATACCTAAATAAGTTTTTATTTAATTTTTGCTTTATTTTTATTTTACGTGGCCTATAATATAATATGTATTTACCTGCATATTTCCCATAACTGATAATTTTACATCAAAATCCTTCTAAGTCCAACTTTGTGCAAATTTTTTTGATTATTTATAACGGTTTATATTAAAATTATAAAAATTGCTATACATACATAGAAATACATGCAGCAGCGAATAGTTGTAAATATTTAATAAATTTTTGTCAATTTTTCATAAATAAATGTATAATATTGTATATATTACCATAAAAGTACTATTATACAATTGAATATATGAATATTTTTCTACATATATAGGCCTATAATTATACCACAAACCGATAAGTAACATAAAAATTATAATTTCTATTTGAAATATCAAAATTCATATCTATTATTAGAAAAATTGTAGGTCGAATGCTCCCTAAAAATGTCCCATTAAAAAGGGCACGTTATTAAATACCTAAATACGTATTTATGTAATTTTTGCTTTATTTTTATTTTACGTGGCCAATAGTATAATATGTATTTACCTGCAATTTTTCCCATAACTGATAATTTTACATCAAAATCCTTCTAAGTCCAACTTTTTGCAATTTTTTTTTGATTATTTATAACGGTTTATATTAATATTATAAAAATTACTATACATACACAGAAATACATGCTGCAGCGAATAGTAAACTAAAATTTTATACAAACTAGTTAGAAAGTCGTGTTTGGGCTAAAATGAGAGGTTACGATGTGAGCTGGCGTGCAAAATGACAAAAATGGCTTCACGTTTAGCTTTTGTTTTCTGCAAATATTAAGCAGAAGTATATTATGTCTGGCTCAAAAGAATGATCTAGTTGAAAAGTTGCGTACAGAAGTGACAAAAATGTGCTTCGTCGTTTGGCTTTTGTTTTTTGCAAAAGTTGTCAGAATTATATTGTGTTTATGCTTAGAGGCTGTCTAGCAGACAGGGCAAAAATGTTATTTGCCCATATTTTGTAAGTTTATGAAGTGTTTTGCTAATATTTGTAAATTTTTAATGAATTTTTGTCAATTTTACATATATAAATATATAATATTGCATATATTACCATAAAAATACCATTCTACAATTGAATATATGAATATTACTCTACATATATAGGCCTGTAATTATACCACAAACCGATAAGTAACATAAGCTTGTAATTTCTACTTGAAATATCAAAATTCATATCTATTTTTGGATAAATTGTAGGTCGAATGCTCCCAAAAAATGTCCAATTAAAAAGGGCACTTTATTCAATACCTAAATAAGTTTTTATTTAATTTTTGCTTTATTTTTATTTTACGTGGCCTATAATATAATATGTATTTACCTGCATATTTCCCATAACTGATAATTTTACATCAAAATCCTTCTAAGTCCAACTTTGTGCAAATTTTTTTGATTATTTATAACGGTTTATATTAAAATTATAAAAATTGCTATACATACATAGAAATACATGCTGCAGCGAATAGTTGTAAATATTTAATAAATTTTTGTCAATTTTTCATAAATAAATGTATAATATTGTATATATTACCATAATAGTACTATTATACAATTGAATATATGAATATTTTTCTACATATATAGGCCTATAATTATACCACAAACCGATAAGTAACATAAAAATTATAATTTCTATTTGAAATATCAAAATTCATTTCTATTATTAGAAAAATTGTAGGTCGAATGCTCCCTAAAAATGTCCCATTAAAAAGGGCACGTTATTAAATACCTAAATACGTATTTATGTAATTTTTGCTTTATTTTTATTTTACGTGGCCAATAGTATAATATGTATTTACCTGCAATTTTTCTCATAACTGATAATTTTACATCAAAATCCTTCTAAGTCCAACTTTTTGCAATTTTTTTTTTGATTATTTATAACGGTTTATATTAATATTATAAAAATTACTATACATACACAGAAATACATGCTGCAGCGAATAGTAAACTAAAATTTTATACAAACTACTTAGAAAGTCGTGTTTGGGCTAAAATGAGAGGTTACGATGTGAGCTGCGTGCAAAATGACAAAAATGGCTTCACGTTTAGCTTTTGTTTTCTGCAAATATTAAGCAGAAGTATATTATGTCTGGCTCAAAAGAATGATCTAGTTGAAAAGTTGCGTACAGAAGTGACAAAAATGTGCTTCGTCGTTTGGCTTTTGTTTTTTGCAAAAGTTGTCAGAATTATATTGTGTTTATGCTTAGAGGCTGTCTAGCAGCAGGGCAAAAATGTTATTTGCCCATATTTTGTAAGTTTATGAAGTGTTTTGCTAATATTTGTAAATTTTTAATGAATTTTTGTCAATTTTACATATATAAATATATAATATTGCATATATTACCATAAAAATACCATTCTACAATTGAATATATGAATATTACTCTACATATATAGGCCTGTAATTATACCACAAACCGATAAGTAACATAAGCTTGTAATTTCTACTTGAAATATCAAAATTCATATCTATTTTTGGATAAATTGTAGGTCGAATGCTCCCAAAAAATGTCCAATTAAAAAGGGCACTTTATTCAATACCTAAATAAGGTTTTTATTTAATTTTTGCTTTATTTTTATTTTACGTGGCCTATAATATAATATGTATTTACCTGCATATTTCCCATAACTGATAATTTTACATCAAAATCCTTCTAAGTCCAACTTTGTGCAAATTTTTTTGATTATTTATAACGGTTTATATTAAAATTATAAAAATTGCTATACATACATAGAAATACATGCTGCACGCGAATAGTTGTAAATATTTAATAAATTTTTGTCAATTTTTCATAAATAAATGTATAATATTGTATATATTACCATAATAGTACTATTATACAATTGAATATATGAATATTTTTCTACATATATAGGCCTATAATTATACCACAAACCGATAAGTAACATAAAAATTATAATTTCTATTTGAAATATCAAAATTCATTTCTATTATTAGAAAAATTGTAGGTCGAATGCTCCCTAAAAATGTCCCATTAAAAAGGGCACGTTATTAAATACCTAAATACGTATTTATGTAATTTTTGCTTTATTTTTATTTTACGTGGCCAATAGTATAATATGTATTTACCTGCAATTTTTCCCATAACTGATAATTTTACATCAAAATCCTTCTAAGTCCAACTTTTTGCAATTTTTTTTTTGATTATTTATAACGGTTTATATTAATATTATAAAAATTACTATACATACACAGAAATACATGCTGCAGCGAATAGTAAACTAAAATTTTATACAAACTACTTAGAAAGTCGTGTTTGGGCTAAATTGAGAGGTTACGATGTGAGCTGGCGTGCAAAATGACAAAAATGGCTTCACGTTTAGCTTTTGTTTTCTGCAAATATTAAGCAGAAGTATATTATGTCTGGCTCAAAAGAATGATCTAGTTGAAAAGTTGCGTACAGAAGTGACAAAAATGTGCTTCGTCGTTTGGCTTTTGTTTTTTTGCAAAAGTTGTCAGAATTATATTGTGTTTATGCTTAGAGGCTGTCTAGCAGACAGGACAAAAATGTTATTTGCCCATATTTTGTAAGTTTATGAAGTGTTTTGCTAATATTTGTAAATTTTTAATGAATTTTTGTCAATTTTACATATATAAATATATAATATTGCATATATTACCATAAAAATACCATTCTACAATTGAATATATGAATATTACTCTACATATAGGCCTGTAATTATACCACAAACCGATAAGTAACATAAGCTTGTAATTTCTACTTGAAATATCAAAATTCATATCTATTTTTGGATAAATTGTAGGTCGAATGCTCCCAAAAAAATGTCCAATTAAAAAGGGCACTTTATTCAATACCTAAATAAGTTTTTATTTAATTTTTGCTTTATTTTTATTTTACGTGGCCTATAATATAATATGTATTTACCTGCATATTTCCCATAACTGATAATTTTACATCAAAATCCTTCTAAGTCCAACTTTGTGCAAATTTTTTTTGATTATTTATAACGGTTTATATTAAAATTATAAAAATTGCTATACATACATAGAAATACATGCTGCAGCGAATAGTTGTAAATATTTAATAAATTTTTGTCAATTTTTCATAAATAAATGTATAATATTGTATATATTACCATAAAAGTACTATTATACAATTGAATATATGAATATTTTTCTACATATATAGGCCTATAATTATACCACAAACCGATAAGTAACATAAAAATTATAATTTCTATTTGAAATATCAAAATTCATATCTATTATTAGAAAAATTGTAGGTCGAATGCTCCCTAAAAATGTCCCATTAAAAAGGGCACGTTATTAAATACCTAAATACGTATTTATGTAATTTTTGCTTTATTTTTATTTTACGTGGCCAATAGTATAATATGTATTTACCTGCAATTTTTCCCATAACTGATAATTTTACATCAAAATCCTTCTAAGTCCAACTTTTTGCAATTTTTTTTTGATTATTTATAACGGTTTATATTAATATTATAAAAATTACTATACATACACAGAAATACATGCTGCAGCGAATAGTAAACTAAAATTTTATACAAACTACTTAGAAAGTCGTGTTTGGGCTAAAATGAGAGGTACGATGTGAGCTGGCGTGCAAAATGACAAAATGGCTTCACGTTTAGCTTTTGTTTTCTGCAAATATTAAGCAGAAGTATATTATGTCTGGCTCAAAAGAATGATCTAGTTGAAAAGTTGCGTACAGAAGTGACAAAAATGTGCTTCGTCGTTTGGCTTTTGTTTTTTGCAAAAGTTGTCAGAATTATATTGTGTTTATGCTTAGAGGCTGTCTAGCAGACAGGACAAAAATGTTATTTTGCCCATATTTTGTAAGTTTATGAAGTGTTTTGCTAATATTTGTAAATTTTTAATGAATTTTTGTCAATTTTACATATATAAATATATAATATTGCATATATTACCATAAAAATACCATTCTACAATTGAATATATGAATATTACTCTACATATAGGCTGTAATTATACCACAAACCGATAAGTAACATAAGCTTGTAATTTCTACTTGAAATATCAAAATTCATATCTATTTTTGGATAAATTGTAGGTCGAATGCTCCCAAAAAATGTCCAATTAAAAAGGGCACTTTATTCAATACCTAAATAAGTTTTTATTTAATTTTTGCTTTATTTTTATTTTACGTGGCCTATAATATAATATGTATTTACCTGCATATTTCCCATAACTGATTATTTTACATCAAAATCCTTCTAAGTCCAACTTTGTGCAAATTTTTTTGATTATTTATAACGGTTTATATTAAAATTATAAAAATTGCTATACATACATAGAAATACATGCTGCAGCGAATAGTTGTAAATATTTAATAAATTTTTGTCAATTTTTCATAAATAAATGTATAATATTGTATATATTACCATAAAAGTACTATTATACAATTGAATATATGAATATTTTTCTACATATATAGGCCTATAATTATACCACAAACCGATAAGTAACATAAAAAATTATAATTTCTATTTGAAATATCAAAATTCATATCTATTATTAGAAAAATTGTAGGTCGAATGCTCCCTAAAAATGTCCCATTAAAAAGGGCACGTTATTAAATACCTAAATACGTATTTATGTAATTTTTGCTTTATTTTTATTTTACGTGGCCAATAGTATAATATGTATTTACCTGCAATTTTTCCCATAACTGATAATTTTACATCAAAATCCTTCTAAGTCCAACTTTTTGCAATTTTTTTTTGATTATTTATAACGGTTTATATTAATATTATAAAAATTACTATACATACACAGAAATACATGCTGCAGCGAATAGTAAACTAAAATTTTATACAAACTAGTTAGAAAGTCGTGTTTGGGCTAAAATGAGAGGTTACGATGTGAGCTGGCGTGCAAAATGACAAAAATGGCTTCACGTTTTAGCTTTTGTTTTCTGCAAATATTAAGCAAAAGTATATTATGTCTGGCTCAAAAGAATGATCTAGTTGAAAAGTTGCGTACAGAAGTGACAAAAATGTGCTTCGTCGTTTGGCTTTTGTTTTTTGCAAAAGTTGTCAGAATTATATTGTGTTTATGCTTAGAGGCTGTCTAGCAGACAGGGCAAAAATGTTATTTGCCCATATTTTGTAAGTTTATGAAGTGTTTTGCTAATATTTGTAAATTTTTAATGAATTTTTGTCAATTTTACATATATAAATATATAATATTGCATATATTACCATAAAAATACCATTCTACAATTGAATATATGAATATTACTCTACATATATAGGCCTGTAATTATACCACAAACCGATAAGTAACATAAGCTTGTAATTTCTACTTGAAATATCAAAATTCATATCTATTTTTGGATAAATTGTAGGTCGAATGCTCCCAAAAAATGTCCAATTAAAAAGGGCACTTTATTCAATACCTAAATAAGTTTTATTTTAATTTTTGCTTTATTTTTATTTTACGTGGCCTATAATATAATATGTATTTACCTGCATATTTCCCATAACTGATAATTTTACATCAAAATCCTTCTAAGTCCAACTTTGTGCAAATTTTTTTGATTATTTATAACGGTTTATATTAAAATTATAAAAATTGCTATACATACATAGAAATACATGCTGCAGCGAATAGTTGTAAATATTTAATAAATTTTTGTCAATTTTTCATAAATAAATGTATAATATTGTATATATTACCATAAAAGTACTATTATACAATTGAATATATGAATATTTTTCTACATATATAGGCCTATAATTATACCACAAACCGATAAGTAACATAAAAATTATAATTTCTATTTGAAATATCAAAATTCATATCTATTATTAGAAAAATTGTAGGTCGAATGCTCCCTAAAAAATGTCCCATTAAAAAGGGCACGTTATTAAATACCTAAATACGTATTTATGTAATTTTTGCTTTATTTTTATTTTACGTGGCCAATAGTATAATATGTATTTACCTGCAATTTTTCCCATAACTGATAATTTTACATCAAAATCCTTCTAAGTCCAACTTTTTGCAATTTTTTTTTGATTATTTATAACGGTTTATATTAATATTATAAAAATTACTATACATACACAGAAATACATGCTGCAGCGAATAGTAAACTAAAATTTTATACAAACTAGTTAGAAAGTCGTGTTTGGGCTAAAATGAGAGGTTACGATGTGAGCTGGCGTGCAAAATGACAAAAATGGCTTCACGTTTAGCTTTTGTTTTCTGCAAATATTAAGCAGAAGTATATTATGTCTGGCTCAAAAGAATGATCTAGTTGAAAAGTTGCGTACAGAAGTGACAAAAATGTGCTTCGTCGTTTGGCTTTTGTTTTTTTGCAAAAGTTGTCAGAATTATATTGTGTTTATGCTTAGAGGCTGTCTAGCAGACAGGACAAAAATGTTATTTGCCCATATTTTGTAAGTTTATGAAGTGTTTTGCTAATATTTGTAAATTTTTAATGAATTTTTGTCAATTTTACATATATAAATATATAATATTGCATATATTACCATAAAAATACCATTCTACAATTGAATATATGAATATTACTCTACATATAGGCCTGTAATTATACCACAAACCGATAAGTAACATAAGCTTGTAATTTCTACTTGAAATATCAAAATTCATATCTATTTTTAGATAAATTGTAGGTCGAATGCTCCCAAAAAATGTCCAATTAAAAAGGCACTTTATTCAATACCTAAATAAGTTTTTATTTAATTTTTGCTTTATTTTTATTTTACGTGGCCTATAATATAATATGTATTTACCTGCATATTTCCCATAACTGATTTTTTACATCAAAATCCTTCTAAGTCCAACTTTGTGCAAATTTTTTTGATTATTTATAACGGTTTATATTAAAATTATAAAAATTGCTATACATACATAGAAATACATGCTGCAGCGAATAGTTGTAAATATTTAATAAATTTTTGTCAATTTTTCATAATAAATGTATAATATTGTATATATTACCATAAAAGTACTATTATACAATTGAATATATGAATATTTTTCTACATATATAGGCCTATAATTATACCACAAACCGATAAGTAACATAAAAATTATAATTTCTATTTGAAATATCAAAATTCATATCTATTATTAGAAAAATTGTAGGTCGAATGCTCCCTAAAAATGTCCCATTAAAAAGGGCACGTTATTAAATACCTAAATACGTATTTATGTAATTTTTGCTTTATTTTTATTTTACGTGGCCAATAGTATAATATGTATTTACCTGCAATTTTTCCCATAACTGATAATTTTACATCAAAATCCTTCTAAGTCCAACTTTTTGCAATTTTTTTTGATTATTTATAACGGTTTATATTAATATTATAAAAATTACTATACATACACAGAAATACATGCTGCAGCGAATAGTAAACTAAAATTTTATACAAACTAGTTAGAAAGTCGTGTTTGGGCTAAAATGAGAGGTTACGATGTGAGCTGGCGTGCAAAATGACAAAAATGGCTTCACGTTTAGCTTTTGTTTTCTGCAAATATTAAGCAGAAGTATATTATGTCTGGCTCAAAAGAATGATCTAGTTGAAAAGTTGCGTACAGAAGTGACAAAAATGTGCTTCGTCGTTTGGCTTTTGTTTTTTGCAAAAGTTGTCAGAATTATATTGTGTTTATGCTTAGAGGCTGTCTAGCAGACAGGGCAAAAATGTTATTTGCCCATATTTTGTAAGTTTATGAAGTGTTTTGCTAATATTTGTAAATTTTTAATGAATTTTTGTCAATTTTACATATATAAATATATAATATTGCATATATTACCATAAAAATACCATTCTACAATTGAATATATGAATATTACTCTACATATATAGGCCTGTAATTATACCACAAACCGATAAGTAACATAAGCTTGTAATTTCTACTTGAAATATCAAAATTCATATCTATTTTTGGATAAATTGTAGGTCGAATGCTCCCAAAAAATGTCCAATTAAAAAGGGCACTTTATTCAATACCTAAATAAGTTTTTATTTAATTTTTGCTTTATTTTTATTTTACGTGGCCTATAATATAATATGTATTTACCTGCATATTTCCCATAACTGATAATTTTACATCAAAATCCTTCTAAGTCCAACTTTGTGCAAATTTTTTTGATTATTTATAACGGTTTATATTAAAATTATAAAAATTGCTATACATACATAGAAATACATGCTGCAGAGCGAATAGTTGTAAATATTTAATAAATTTTTGTCAATTTTTCATAAATAAATGTATAATATTGTATATATTACCATAAAAGTACTATTATACAATTGAATATATGAATATTTTTCTACATATATAGGCCTATAATTATACCACAAACCGATAAGTAACATAAAAATTATAATTTCTATTTGAAATATCAAAATTCATATCTATTATTAGAAAAATTGTAGGTCGAATGCTCCCTAAAAATGTCCCATTAAAAAGGGCACGTTATTAAATACCTAAATACGTATTATGTAATTTTTGCTTTATTTTTATTTTACGTGGCCAATAGTATAATATGTATTTACCTGCAATTTTTCCCATAACTGATAATTTTACATCAAAATCCTTCTAAGTCCAACTTTTTGCAATTTTTTTTTGATTATTTATAACGGTTTATATTAATATTATAAAAATTACTATACATACACAGAAATACATGCTGCAGCGAATAGTAAACTAAAATTTTATACAAACTAGTTAGAAAGTCGTGTTTGGGCTAAAATGAGAGGTTACGATGTGAGCTGGCGTGCAAAATGACAAAAATGGCTTCACGTTTAGCTTTTGTTTTCTGCAAATATTAAGCAGAAGTATATTATGTCTGGCTCAAAAGAATGATCTAGTTGAAAAGTTGCGTACAGAAGTGACAAAAATGTGCTTCGTCGTTTGGCTTTTGTTTTTTGCAAAAGTTGTCAGAATTATATTGTGTTTATGCTTAGAGGCTGTCTAGCAGACAGGACAAAAATGTTATTTGCCCATATTTTGTAAGTTTATGAAGTGTTTTGCTAATATTTGTAAATTTTTAATGAATTTTTGTCAATTTTACATATATAAATATATAATATTGCATATATTACCATAAAAATACCATTCTACAATTGAATATATGAATATTACTCTACATATAGGCCTGTAATTATACCACAAACCGATAAGTAACATAAGCTTGTAATTTCTACTTGAAATATCAAAATTCATATCTATTTTTGGATAAATTGTAGGTCGAATGCTCCCAAAAAATGTCCAATTAAAAAGGGCACTTTATTCAATACCTAAATAAGTTTTTATTTAATTTTTGCTTTATTTTTATTTTAACGTGGCCTATAATATAATATGTATTTACCTGCATATTTCCCATAACTGATAATTTTACATCAAAATCCTTCTAAGTCCAACTTTGTGCAAATTTTTTTGATTATTTATAACGGTTTATATTAAAATTATAAAAATTGCTATACATACATAGAAATACATGCTGCAGCGAATAGTTGTAAATATTTAATAAATTTTTGTCAATTTTTCATAAATAAATGTATAATATTGTATATATTACCATAATAGTACTATTATACAATTGAATATATGAATATTTTTCTACATATATAGGCCTATAATTATACCACAAACCGATAAGTAACATAAAAATTATAATTTCTATTTGAAATATCAAAATTCATATCTATTATTAGAAAAATTGTAGGTCGAATGCTCCCTAAAAATGTCCCATTAAAAAGGGCACGTTATTAAATACCTAAATACGTATTTATGTAATTTTTGCTTTATTTTTATTTTACGTGGCCAATAGTATAATATGTATTTACCTGCAATTTTTCCCATAACTGATAATTTTACATCAAAATCCTTCTAAGTCCAACTTTTTGCAATTTTTTTTTTATTATTTATAACGGTTTATATTAATATTATAAAAATTACTATACATACACAGAAATACATGCTGCAGCGAATAGTAAACTAAAATTTTATACAAACTACTTAGAAAGTCGTGTTTGGGCTAAAATGAGAGGTTATGATGTGAGCTGGCGTGCAAAATGACAAAAATGGCTTCACGTTTAGCTTTTGTTTTCTGCAAATATTAAGCAGAAGTATATTATGTCTGGCTCAAAAGAATGATCTAGTTGAAAAGTTGCGTACAGAAGTGACAAAAATGTGCTTCGTCGTTTGGCTTTTGTTTTTTGCAAAAGTTGTCAGAATTATATTGTGTTTATGCTTAGAGGCTGTCTAGCAGACAGGACAAAAATGTTATTTGCCCATATTTTGTAAGTTTATGAAGTGTTTTTGCTAATATTTGTAAGTTTTTAATGAATTTTTTGTCAATTTTACATATATAAATATATAATATTGCATATATTACCATAAAAAATACCATTCTACAATTGAATATATGAATATTACTCTACATATAGGCCTGTAATTATACCACAAACCGATAAGTAACATAAGCTTGTAATTTCTACTTGAAATATCAAAATTCATATCTATTTTTGGATAAATTGTAGGTCGAATGCTCCCAAAAAATGTCCAATTAAAAAGGGCACTTTATTCAATACCTAAATAAGTTTTTATTTAATTTTTGCTTTATTTTTATTTTACGTGGCCTATAATATAATAGTATTTACCTGCATATTCCCATAACTGATAATTTTACATCAAAATCCTTCTAAGTCCAACTTACTCTGAGATAGCGCG
>JAQOWZ010000221.1:0-116864 GCA_035578165.1 Stenolophus ochropezus
ACGCGCTATCTCAGAGTAAGCTTACAATATACAACGTATTCATCAAAAATAGTTAAAATCTGACTTTTTTTTGTAAAAAATCATATAAATATTTGTTTGCGCGCCCGAATTTTATAATTTTCCATCATATTTTATCCGCAGTATAGGTCCAAAAGCATGTTTATGAACGTTTTAACAAAAATATCCATTTCAAGAATAGGAAAAATCTGACATTATTTTTGTAAAAAATCATATAAATATTTGCTTCCGCGCCCGAATTTTATGATTTCTCATCATATTTTAGCTAAAAGAAAACATTGCAACAAGAAAATTGCTATTTCAAGTGTGTTAGGTATTGTAGAATCCAGCCCATGTAGCTTACAATATACAACGAATTCATCAAATATAGGAAAAATCTGACTTTTTTTTTGTAAAAAAATTATATAAATATTTGTTTGCGCGCCCGAATTTTTATAATTTTTCATCATATTTTATCCGCAGTATAGGTCCAAAAGCATGTTTATGAATGTTTTAACAAAAATATCCATTTCAAGAAAATTGCTATTTCAAGTGTGTTAGGTATTGTAGAATCCAGCCCATGTAGCTTACAATATACAACGAATTCATCAAAAATAGGAAAAATCTGACTTTTTTTTTTTGTAAAAAATCATATAAATATTTGTTTGCGCGCCCGATTTTTATAATTTTCCAACATATTTTATCCGCAGTATAGGTCCAAATGCATGTTTATAAACGTTTTAACAAAAATATCCATTTCAAAAATAAGTAAAAACTGACTTTATTTTTGTAAAAAATCATATAAATATTTGCTTCCGTGCCCGAATTTTATGATTTTTCATCATATTTTAGCTAAAACAAAACATTGCATCAAGAAAATTGCTATATCAAGTGTGGTAGGTATTCTAGAATCCAGCCCATGTAGCTTACAATATACAACGTATTCATCAAAAATAGGAAAAATCTGACTTTATTTTTGTAAAAAATCATTTAAATATTTGCTTCCGCGCCCGAATTTTATAATTTTTCATCATATTTTATCCGCAATATAGGTCCAAAAGCATGTTTATGAATGTTTTAACAAAAATATCCATTTTAAGAATAGGAAAAATCTGACTTTATTTTTGTAAAAAATCATATAAAAATTTGCTTTCGCGCCCGAATTTTATGATTTTTCATCATAATTTACTTAAAAGAAAACATTGCAACAAAAAAATTGCTATTTCAAGTGTGGTAGGTATTCTAGAATCCAGCCAATGAAGCTCACAATATACAACGTATTCATCAAAAATAGTTAAAATCTGCCTTTTTTTTTTGGTAAAAAATCATATAAATATTTGTTTGCGCGCCCGAATTTTATAATTTTTCATCATATTTTATTCGCAGTATAGGTCCAAAAGCATGTTTATGAACGTTTTAACAAAAATATCCATTTAAAAAAATATGTAAAATCTGACTTTATTTTTGTAAAAAATCATATAAATATTTGCTTCCGCGCCCGAATTTTATGATTTCTCATCATATTTTAGCTAAAAGAAACCATCGCAACAAGAAAATTGCTATTTCAAGTGTGTTAGGTATTCTAGAATCCAGCCCATGTAGCTTACAATATACAACGAATTCATCAAAAATAGGTAAAATCTGACTTTTTTTTTGTAAAAAATCATATAAATATTTTTTGGCGCGCCCGAATTTTATAATTTTTAATCATATTTTATCCGCAATATAGGTCCAAAAGCATGTTTATGAATGTTTTAACAAAAATGTCCATTTCAAGAATAGGAAAAATCTGACTTTATTTTTGTAAAAAATCATATAAATATTTGCTTACGCGCCCGAATTTTATGATTTTTCATCATATTTTAGGTAAAAGAAAACATAGCAACAAGAAAATTGCTATTTCAAGTGTGGTAGGTATTCTAGAATCCAGCCAATGAAGCTTACAATATACAACGTATTCATCAAAAATTGGTAAAATCTGACTTTATTTTTGTAAAAAATTATTTAAAAATTTGCTTCCGCGCTCGAATTTTATAATTTTTCATCATATTTTATCCATAGTATAGGTTCAAAATCATGTTTATGAACGTTTTAACTAAAATATCCTTTTCAAAAATATGTAAAATCTGACTTTATTTTTGTAAAAAATCATATAAATAATTGCTTCCGCGCCCGAATTTTATGATTTTTCATCATATTTTAGGTAAAAGAAAACATTGCAACAAGAAAATTGCTATTTTCAAGTGTGTTAGGTATTCTAGAATCCAGCCCATGTAGCTTATAATATACAACGTATTCATCAAAAATAGGTAAAATCTGACTTTCTTTTGGTAAAAAATCATATAAATATTTGTTTGCGCGCACCGAATTTTATAATTTTTCATCATATTTTATCCGCAGTATAGGTCCAAAAGCATGTTTATGAACGTTTTAACAAAAGTATCCATTCCAAAAATATGTAAAATCTGACTTTATTTTTTGTAAAAAATCATATAAATATTTGCTTCCGCGCCCGAATTTTATGATTTCTCATCATATTTTAGCTAAAAGAAAACATTGCAACAAGAAAATTGCTATTTCAAGTGTAGTAGGTATTCTAGAATCCAGCCCATGTAGCTTACAATATACAACGTATTCATCAAAAATAGGTAAAATCTGACTTTTTTTTTGTAAAAAATCATAAATATTTGTTTGCGCGCCCGAATTTTATAATTTTTCATCATATTTTATCCGCAATATAGGTCCAAAAGCATGTTTATGAATGTTTTAACAAAAATATCCATTTCAAGAATAGGAAAAATCTGACTTTATTTTTGTAAAAAATCATATAAAAATTTGCTTTCGCGCCCGAATTTTATGATTTTTCATCATAATTTACGTAAAAGAAAACATTGCAACAAAAAAAATTGCTATTTCAAGTGTGGTAGGTATTCTAGAATCCAGCCAATGAAGCTTACAATATACAACGTATTCATCAAAAATAGTGAAAATCTGCCTTTTTTTTTTGGTAAAAAATCATATAAATATTTGTTTGCGCGCCCGAATTTTATAATTTTTCATCATATTTTATCCGCAGTATAGGTCCAAAAGCATGTTTATGAACGTTTTAACAAAAATATCCATTTCAAAAATATGTAAAATCTGACTTTATTTTTGTAAAAAATCATATAAATATTTGCTTCCCGCGCCCGAATTTTATGATTTCTCATCATATTTTAGCTAAAAGAAACCATCGCAACAAGAAAATTGCTATTTCAAGTGTGTTAGGTATTCTAGAATCCAGCCCATGTAGCTTACAATATACAACGTATTCATAAAAAATAGGTAAAAATCTGACTTTTTTTTTGTAAAAAATCATATAAATATTTGTTTGCGCGCCCGAATTTTATAATTTTTTATCATATTTTATCCGCAATATAGGTCCAAAAGCATGTTTATGAATGTTTTAACAAAAATATCCATTTCAAGAATAGGAAAAATCTGACTTTATTTTTGTAAAAAATCATATAAATATTTGCTTACGCGCCCGAATTTTATGATTTTTCATCATATTTTAGGTAAAAGAAAACATTGCAACAAGAAAATTGCTATTTCAAGTGTGGTAGGTATTCTAGAATCCAGCCAATGAAGCTTACAATATACAACGTATTCATCAAAAATTGGTAAAATCTGACTTTATTTTTGTAAAAAATTATATAAATATTTGCTTCCGCGCTCGAATTTTATAATTTTTCATCATATTTTATCCATAGTATAGGTTCAAAATCATGTTTATGAACGTTTTAACTAAAATATCCATTTCAAAAATATGTAAAATCTGACTTTATTTTTGTAAAAAATCATATAAATATTTGCTTCCGAGCCCGAATTTTATGATTTTTCATCATATTTTAGCTAAAAGAAAACATTGCAACAAGAAAATTACTATTTCAAGTGTGTTAGGTATTCTAGTATCCAGCCCATGTAGCTTACAATATACAACGTATTCATCAAAAATAGGTAAAATCTGACGTTTTTTTAGTAAAAAATCATATAAATATTTGTTTGCGCGCCCGAATTTTATAATTTTTCATCATATTTTATCCGCAGTATAGGTCCAAAAGCATGTTTATGAATGTTTTAACATAAATATCCATTTCAAGAATAGGAAAAATCTGACTTTATTTTTGTAAAAAATCATATAAATATTTGCTTCCGCACCCGAATTTTATGATTTTTCATCATATTTTAGCTAAAAGAAAACATTGCAACAAGAAAATTGCTATTTCAAGTGTGTTAGGTATTCTAGAATCCAGCCCATGTAGCTTACAATATACAACGTATTCATCAAAAATATAAAAAATCTGACTTTTTTTTTTGTAAAAAATCATATAAATATTTGTTTGCGTGCCCGAATTTTATAATTTTTCATCATATTTTATCCGCAATATAGGTCCAAAAGCATGTTTATGAATGTTTTAACAAAAATATCCATTTCAAGAATAGGAAAAATCTGACTTTATTTTTGTAAAAAATCATATAAATATTTGCTTCCGGGCCCGAATTTTATGATTTTTCATCATATTTTAGGTAAAAGAAAACATTGCAACAAGAATATTGCTATTTCAAGTGTGGTAGGTATTCTAGAATCCAGCCAATGAAGCTTACAATATACAACGTATTCATCAAAAATTGGTAAAATCTGACTTTATTTTTGTAAAAAATTATATAAATATTTGTTTGCGCGCCCGAATTTTATAATTTTTCATCATATTTTATCCGCAGTATAGGTCCAAAAGCATGTTTATGAACGTTTTAACAAAAATAACCATTTCAAAAATATGTAAAATCTGACTTTATTTTTGTAAAAAATCATATAAATATTTGCTTCCGCGCCCGAATTTTATGATTTCTCATCATATTTTAGCTAAAAGAAAACATTGCAACAAGAAAATTGCTATTTCAAGTGTGTTAGGTATTCTAGAATCCAGCTCATGTAGCATACAATATACAACGTATTCATCAAAAATAGGTAAAATCTGACTTTTTTTTTGTAAAAAATCATATAAATATTTGTTTGCGCGCCCGAATTTTATAATTTTTCATCATATTTTATCCGCAATATAGGTCCAAAAGCATGTTTATGAATGTTTAAAACAAAAATATCCATTTCAAGAATAGGAAAAATCTGATTTTATTTTTGTAAAAAATCATATAAATATTTGCTTCCGCGCCCGAATATTATGATTTTTCATCATATTTTAGGTAAAAGAAAACATTGCAACAAGAAAATTGCTATTTCAAGTGTGGTAGGTATTCTAGAATCCAGCCAATGAAGCTTACAATATACAACGTATTCATCAAAAATTGGTAAAATCTGACTTTATTTTTGTAAAAAATTATATAAATATTTGCTTCCGCTCTCGAATTTTATAATTTTTCATCATATTTTATCCATAGTATAGGTTCAAAATCATGTTTATGAACGTTTTAACTAAAATATCCATTTCAAAAATATGTAAAATCTGACTTTATTTTTGTAAAAAATCATATAAATATTTGCTTCCGAGCCCGAATTTTATGATTTTTCATCATATTTTAGCTAAAAAAAAACATTGCAACAAGAAAATTGCTATTTTAAGTGTGTTAGGTATTCTAGAATCCAGCCCATGTAGCTTACAATATACAACGTATTCATCAAAAATAGGTAAAATCTGACGTTTTTTTAGTAAAAAATCATATAAATATTTGTTTGCGCGCCCCGAATTTTATAATTTTTTATCATATTTTATCCGCAGTATAGGTCCAAAAGCATGTTTATGAATGTTTTAACATAAATATCCATTTCAAGAATAGGAAAAATCTGACTTTATTTTTGTAAAAATCATATAAATATTTGCTTCCGCGCCCGAATTTTATGATTTCTCATCATATTTTACCTAAAAGAAAACATTGCAACAAGTAAATTGCTATATCAAGTATGTTAGGTATTCTAGAATCCAGCCCATGTAGCTTACAATATACAACGTATTCATCAAAAATAGGTAAAATCTGACTTTTTTTTTTTGTAAAAAATCATATAAATATTTGTTTGCGCGCCCGAATTTTATAATTTTTCATCATATTTATCCGCAATATAGGTCCAAAAGCATGTTTATGAATGTTTTAACAAAAATATCCATTTCAAGAATAGGAAAAATCTGACTTTATTTTTGTAAAAAATCATATAAATATTTGCTTCCGCGCCCGAATTTTATAATTTTTCATCATATTTTAGCTAAAAGAAAACTTTGCAACAAGAAAATTGCTATTTCAAGTGTGGTAGGTATTCTAGAATCCAGCCCATGTAGCTTACAATATACAACGTATTCATCATTGGCTGGATTCTAGAAAACCTACCACACTTGAAATAGCAATTTTTTTGTTGCAATGTTTACTTTTACGTAAATTATGATGAAAAATCATAAAATTCGGGCGCGGAAGCAAATAATTATATGATTTTTTACAAAAATAAAGTCAGATTTTTCCTATTCTTGAAATAGATATTTTTGTTAAAACATTCATAAACATGCTTTTGGACCTATACTGCGGATAAAATATGATGAAAAATTATAAAATTCGGGCGCGCAAACAAATATTTATATGATTTTTTACAAAAAAAAAGTCAGATTTTACCTATTTTTGATGAATACGTTGTATATTGTAGGCATCATTGGCTGGATAATAGAAAACGTACCACACTTGAAATAGCAATTTTTTGTTGCAATGTTTTCTTTTACTTAAATTATGATGAAAAAATCATAAAATTCGGGCGCGGAAGCAAATATTTATATGATTTTTTACAAAAATAAAGTCAGATTTTTCTTATTCTTGAAATGGATATTTTTGTTTAAAACGTTCAAAAACATGCTTTTGGACCTATACTGCGGATAAAATATGATGAAAAATTATAAAATTCGGGCGCGCAAACAAATATTTCTATGATTTTTTTACAAAAAAAAAGTCAGATTTTACCAATTTTTGATGAATGCGTTGTATATTTTAAGCTACATGGGCTGGATTCTAGAATACCTAACACACTTGAAATAGCAATTTTCTTGTTGCAATGTTTTCTTTTAGCTAAAATATTATGAAAAATCATAAAATTCGGACGCGGAAGCAAATATTTATATGATTTTTTACAAAAATAAAGTCAGATTTTAAATATTTTTGAAATGGATATTTTTGTTAAAACGTTCATAAACATGCTTTTGGACCTATACTGCGGATAAAATATGATGGAAAATTATAAAATTCGGGTGCGCAAACAAATATTTATATGATTTTTTACAAAAAAAAGTCAGATTTTAATTACTTTTGATGAATACGTTGTATAATGTAAGCTTCATTGGCTGGATTCTAAAATACCTACCACACTTGAAATAGCAATTTTTTTTGTTGCAATGCTTTCCATTACTTAAATTATAATGAAAAATCATAAAATTCGGGCGCGGAAGCAAATAATTATATGATTTTTTACAAAAATAAAGTCAGATTTTTTCCTATTCTTGAAATGGATATTTTTGTTAAAACATTCATAAACATGCTTTTGGACCTATACTGCGGATAAAATATGAATGAAAAATTATAAAATTCGGGCGCGCAAACAAATATTTATATGATTTTTTTACAAAAAAAAAGTCAGATTATACCTATTTTTGAAGAATACGTTGTATATTGTAAGCTACATGGGCTGGATTCTGGAATACCTAACACACTTGAAATAGCGATTTTCTTGTTGCAATGTTTTCTTTTAGCTAAAATATGATGAAAAATCATAAAATTCGGGCTCGGAAGCAAATATTTATATCATTTTTTACAAAAATAAAGTCAGATTTTATTAAATTTTTGAAATGGATATTTTTGTTAAAACGTTGATAAACATGTTTTTGGACCCATAGTATTGATAATATATGATAAAAAATTATAAAATTTGAGCGTGGAAGCAAATATTTATATAATTTTTTACAAAAATAAAGTCAGATTTTACCAATTTTTGATGAATACGTTGTATATTGTAAGATCCATTGGCTGGATTCTAGAATACCTACCACACTTGAAATAGCAATTTTTTTGTTGCAATGTTTTCTTTTACCTAAAATATGATGAAAAATCATAAAATTCGGGGCGCGGAAGCAAATATTTATATGATTTTTTACAAAAATAAAGTCAAATTTTACATATTTTTGAAATGGATATTTTTGTTAAAACGTTCATAAACATGCTTTTGGACCTATACTGCGGATAAAATATGATGGAAAATTATAAAATTCGGGCGCGCAAACAAATATTTATATGATTTTTTACAAAAAAAAAAGTCAGATTTTAACTATTTTTGATGAATACGTTGTATATTGTAAGCTTCATTGGCTGGATTCTAGAATACCTACCACACTTGAAATAGCAATTTTTTTGTTGCAATGTTTTCTTTTACTTAAATTATGATGAAAAATCATAAAATTCGGGCGCGGGAAGCAAATAATTATATGATTTTTTACAAAAATAAAGTCAGATTTTTCCTATTCTTGAAATGGATATTTTTGTTAAAACAATTAAAAACATGCTTTTGGACCTATACTGAGGATAAAATATGATGAAAAATTATAAAATTCGGGCGCGCAAACAAATATTTATATGATTTTTTACAAAAAAAAAGTCAGATTTTTCCTATTTTTTGATGAATACGTTGTATATTGTAAGCAACATGGGCTGGATTCTAGAATACCTACCACACTTGAAATAGCAATTTTCTTGTTGCAATGTTTTCTTTTAGCTAAAATATGATGAAAAATCATAAAATTCGGGCGCGGAAGCAAATATTTATATGATTTTTTACAAAAATAAAATCAGATTTTACATATTTTTGAAATGGATATTTTTGTTAAAACGTTCATACACATGCTTTTGGACCTATACTGCGGATAAAATATTATGGAAAATTATAAAATTCGGGCGCGCAAACAAATATTTATATGATTTTTTACAAAAAAAAGTCAGATTTTAACTATTTTTGATGAATACGTTGTATATTGTAAGCTTCATTGGCTGGATTCTAGAATACCTACCACACTTGAAATAGCAATTTTTTTTGTTGCAATGTTTTCTTTTACTTAAATTATGATGAAAAATCATAAAATTCGGGCGCGGAAGCAAATATTTATATGATTTTTTTTAAAAAAAAGTCAGATTTTTCCTATTCTTGAAATGGATATTTTTGTTAAAACATTCATAAACATGCTTTTGGACCTATACTGCGGATAAAATATGATGAAAAATTATAAAATTCGAGCGCGCAAACAAATATTTATATGATTTTTTACAAAAAAAAAGTCTGATTTTTCCTATTTTTGATGAATACGTTGTATATTGTAAGCTACATGAGCTGGATTCAAAAATACCTACCACACTTGAAATAGCAATTTTCTTGTTTCAATGTTTTCTTTTAGCTAAAATATGATGAAAAATCATAAAATTCGGGCGCGGAAGCAAATAATTATATGATTTTTTACAAAAATAAAGTCAGATTTTTCCTATTCTTGAAATGGATATTTTTGTTTAAAACAATTATAAACATGCTTTTGGACCTATACTGCGGGAAAATATGATGAAAAATTATAAAATTCGGGCGCGCAAACAAATATTTATATGATTTTTTACAAAAAAAAAGGCGGATTTTTCCTATTTTTGATGAATACGTTGTATATTGTAAGCTACTTGGGCTGGATTCTAGAATACCTACACACTTTAAATACCAATTTTGTTGTTGCAATGTTTTCTTTTAGCTAAAATATGATGAAAAATCATAAAATTCGGGCGCGGAAGCAAATATTTATATGATTTTTTACAAAAATAAAGTCAGATTTTACATATTTTTGAAATGGATATTTTTGTTAAAACGTTCATAAACATGCTTTTGGACCTATACTGCGGATGAAATATGATGGAAAATTATAAAATTCGGGCGCGTAAACAAATATTTATATGATTTTTTACAAAAAAAAAGTCAGATTTAACTATTTTTGATGAATACGTTGTATATTGTAAGCTTCATTGGCTGGATTCTAGAATACCTACCAGACTTGAAATAGCAATTTTTTTTGTTGCAATGTTTTCTTTTACTTAAATTATGATGAAAAATCATAAAATTCGGGCGCGGAAGCAAATAATTATATGATTTTTTACAAAAATAAAGTCAGATTTTTCCTATTCTTGAAATGGATATTTATGTTAAAACACTCATAAACATGCTTTTGGACTTATTCTGCGGATAAAATATGATGAAAAATTATAAAATTCGGGCACGCAAACAAATATTTATATGATTTTTTACAAAAAAAAAGTCAGATTTTACCTATTTTTGATGAATACGTTATATATTGTAAGCTACATGGGCTGTATTCTAGAATACCAACACACTTGAAATAGCAATTTTCATGTTGCAATGTTTTCTTTTAGCTAAAATATGATGAAAAATCATAAAATTCGGGCTCGGAAGCAAATATTTATATGATTTTTCACAAAAATAAAGTCAGATTTTACATATATTTGAAATGGATATTTTTGTTAAAACGTTCATAAACATGATTTTGGACCTATACTATAGATAAAATATGATGAAAAATTATAAAATTCGAGCGCGGAAGCAAATATTTATATGATTTTTTACAAAAATAAAGTCAGATTTTACATATTTTTGAAAATGGATATTTTTGTTAAAACGTTCATAAACATGCTTTTGGACCTATACTGCGGATAAAATATGATGGAAAAATTATAAAATTCGGGCGCGCAATCAAATATTTATATGATTTTTTACAAAAAAAAAGTCAGATTTAACTATTTTTAATGAATACGTTGTATATTGTAAGCTTCATTGGCTGGATTCTAGAAAACCTACCACACTTGAAATAGCAATTTTTTGTTGCAATGTTTTCTTTTACTTAAATTATGATGAAAAATCATAAAATTCGGGCGCGGAAGCAAATAATTATATGATTTTTTACAAAAATAAAGTCAGATTTTTCCTATTCTTGAAATGGATATTTTTGTTAAAACAATTATAAACATGCTTTTGGACCTATACTGCGGGAAAATATGATGAAAAATTATAAAATTCGGGCGCGCAAACAAATATTTATATGATTTTTTTACAAAAAAAAAGGCGGATTTTTCCTATTTTTGATGAATACGTTGTATATTGTGAGCTACATGGGCTGGATTCTAGAATACCTACACACTTAAAATAGCAATTTTCTTGTTGCAATGTTTTCTTTTAGCTAAAATATGATGAAAAATCATAAAATTCAGGCGCGGAAGCAAATATTTATATGATTTTTTACAAAAATAAAGTCAGATTTTACATATTTTTGAAATGGATATTTTTGTTAAAACGTTCATAAACATGCTTTTGGACCTATACTGCGGATAAAAATATGGTAGAAAATTATAAAATTCGGGCGCGCAAACAAATATTTATATGATTTTTTACAAAAAAAGTCAGATTTTAACTATTTTTGATGAATACGTTGTATAATGTAAGCTTCATTGGCTGGATTCTAAAATACCTACCACACTTGAAATAGCAATTTTTTTGTTGCAATGCTTTCTATTACTTAAATTATGATAAAAAATCATAAAATTCGGGCGCGGAAGCAAATATTTATATGATTTTTTACAAAAATAAAGTCAGATTTTTCCTATTCTTGAAATGGATATTTTTGTTAAAACAATTAAAAACATGCTTTTGGACCTATACTGAGGATAAAATATGATGAAAAATCATTAAATTCGGGCGCGGAAGCAAATTTTTATATGATTTTTTACAAAAATAAAGTCAGATTTTACATATTTTTGAAATGGATTATTTTTGTTAAAACGTTCATAAACATGCTTTTGGACCTATACTGCGGATAAAATATGATAGAAAATTATAAAATTCGGGCGCGCAAACAAATATTTATATGATTTTTTACAAAAAAAAGTCAGATTTTAACTATTTTTGATGAATAAGTTGTATAATGTAAGCTTCATTGGCTGGATTCTAAAATACCTACCACACTTGAAATAGCAATTTTTTTGTTGCAATGCTTTCTATTACTTAAATTATGATGAAAAATCATAAAATTCGGGCGCGGAAGCAAATATTTATATGATTTTTTACAAAAATAAAGTCATATTTTTCTTATTCTTGAAATGGATATTTTTGTTAAAACATTCATAAACATACTTTTTGGACCTATACTGCGGATAAAATATGATGAAAAATTATAAAATTCGAGCTCGCAAACAAATATTTATATGATTTTTTACAAAAAAAAAGTCAGATTTTTCCTATTTTTGATGAATACGTTGTATATTGTAAGCTACATGGGCTGGATTCTAGAATACCTACCACACTTGAAATAGCAATTTTCTTGTTACAATGTTTTCCTTTAGCTAAAATATGATGAAAAAAACATAAAATTCGGGCGCGGAAGCAAATATTTATATGATTTTTTACAAAAATAAAGTCAGATTTTTCCTATTCTTAAAATGGTTATTTATGTTAAAACATTCATAAACATGCTTTTGGACCTATACTGAGGATAAAATATGATGAAAAATTATAACATTCGGTGCGCGCAAACAAATATTTATATGATTTTTTACAAAAAAAAGTCAGATTTTACCTATTTTTGATGAATACGTTGTATATTGTAAATGGGCTGGATTCTAGAATACCAACACGCGCTATCTCAGAGTAATTTTCTTGTTGCAATGTTTTCTTTTAGCTAAAATATGATGAAAAATCATAAAATTCGGGCTCGGAAGCAAATATTTATATGATTTTTTACAAAAATAATGTCAGATTTTACATATTTTTGAAATGGATATTTTTGTTAAAACGTTCATAAACATGATTTTGTAGCTATACTATGGAAAAAATATGATAAAAAATTATAAAATTCGAGCACGGAAGCAAATATTTATATAATTTTTTACAAAAATAAAGTCAGATTTTACCAATTTTTGATGAATACGTTGTATATTGTAAGCTTCATTGGCTGGATTCTAGAATACCTAACACACTTGAAATAGCAATTTCTTTTTGCAATGTTTTCTTTTACCTAAAATATGATGAAAAATCATAAAATTCGGGCGCGGAAGCAAATATTTATGATTTTTTACAAAAATAAATGCAGATTTTTCCTATTCTTGAAATGTATATTTTTGTTAAAACATTCATAAACATGCTTGTGGACCTATATTGCGGATAAAATATGATGAAAAATTATAATATTCGGGCGCGCAAACAAATATTTATATGATTTTTTACAAAAAAAAAGTCATATTTTACCTATTTTTGATGAATACGTTGTATATTGTAAGCTACATGGGCTGGATTCTAGAATACCTAACACACTTGAAATAGCAATTTTCTTGTTGCAATGTTTTCTTTTAGCTAAAATATGATGAGAAATCATAAAATTCGGGCGCGGAAGCAAATATTTATATGATTTTTTACAAAAATAAAGTCAGATTTTACATATTTTTGAAATGGATATTTTTGTTAAAACGTTCATAAACAAGCTTTTGGACCTATACTGCGGATAAAATATGATGAAAAATTATAAAATTCGGGCGCGCAAACAAATATTTATATGATTTTTTACAAAAAAAAAAGTCAAATTTTAACTATTTTTGATGAATACGTTGTATATTGTAAGCTTCATTGGCTGGATTCTAGAATACCTACCACACTTGAAATAGCAATGTTTTTGTTGCAATGTTTTCTTTTACGTAAATTATGATGAAAAATTATAAAATTCGGGCGCGGAAGCAAATATTTATATGATTTTTTACAAAAATAAAGTCAGATTTTTTCTATTCTCGAAATTTATATTTTTGTTAAAACATTCATAAACATGCTTTTGGACCTATACTGCGGATAAAATATGATAGAAAATTATAAAATTCGGGCGCGCAAATAAATATTTATATGATTTTTTTTAAAAAAAAGTCAGATTTTTCCTATTTTTGATGAATACGTTGTATATTGTAAGCTACATGGGCTGGATTCTAGAATACCTACCACACTTGATATAGCAATTTTCTTGTTGCAATGTTTTCTTTTAGCTAAAATATGATGAAAAATTATAAAATTCGGGCGCGGAAGCAAATATTTATATGATTTTTTACAAAAATAAAGTCAGATTTTTCCTATTCTTGAAATGGATATTTTTGTTAAAATATTTATAAACATACTTTTGGACCTATACTGCGGATAAAATATGATGAAAAATTATAAAATTCGAGCTCGCAAACAAATATTTATATGATTTTTTACAAAAAAAAAAGTCAGATTTTTCCTATTTTTGATGAATACGTTGTATATTGTAAGCTACATGTGCTGTATTCTAGAATACCTACCAGACTTGAAATAGCAATTTTCTTGTTACAATGTTTTCTTTTAGCTAAAATATGATGAAAAATCATAAAATTCGGGCGCGGAAGCAAATATTTATATGATTTTTTACAAAAATAAAGTCAGATTTTTCCTATTCTTGAAATGGATATTTATGTTAAAACATTCATAAACATGCTTTTGGACCTATACTGAGGATAAAATATGATAAAAAATTATAAAATTCGGGCGCGCAAACAAATATTTATATGATTTTTTACAAAAAAAGTCAGATTTTACCTATTTTTGATGAATACGTTGTAATTGCAAATGGGCTGGATTCTAGAATACCAACACACTTGAAATAGCAATTTTCTTGTTGCAATGTTTTCTTTTAGCTAAAATATGATGAAAAATCATAAAATTCGGGCTCGGAAGCAAATATTTATATGATTTTTTACAAAAATTATGTCAGATTTTACATATTTTTGAAATGGATATTTTTGTTAAAACGTTCATAAACATGATTTTGGAACTATACTATGGATAAAATATGATGATAAATTATAAAATTCGAGCGCGGAAGCAAATTTTTATATAATTTTTTAAAAAATAAAGTCAGATTTTACCAATTTTTGATGAATACGTTGTATATTCATTGGCTGGATTCTAGAATACCTACCACACTTGAAATAGCAATTTTCTTGTTGCAATGTTTTCTTTTACCTAAAATATGATGAAAAATCATAAAATTAGGGCGCGGAAGCAAATATTTGTGATTTTTTACAAAAATAAATGCAGATTTTTCCTATTCTTGAAATGGATATTTTTGTTAAAACATTCATAAACATGCTTTTGGACCTATATTGCGGATAAAATATGATGAAAAATTATAATATTCGGGCGCGCAAACAAATATTTATATGATTTTTTACAAAAAAAAAGTCATACTTTACCTATTTTTGATGAATACGTTGTATATTGTAAGCTACATGGGCTGGATTCTAGAATACCTAACACACTTGAAATAGCAATTTTCTTGTTGCAATGTTTTCTATTAGCTAAAATATGATGAGAAATCATAAAATTCGGGCGCGGAAGCAAATATTTATATGATTTTTTACAAAAATTAAGTCAGATTTTACATATTTTTGAAATGGATATTTTTGTTAAAACGTTCATAAACAAGCTTTTGGACCTATACTGCGGATAAAATATGATGAAAAATTATAAAAATCAAGCGCGCAAACAAATATTTATATAATTTTTTACAAAAAAAAGTCAGATTTTAACTATTTTTGATGAATACGTTGTATATTGTAAGCTTCATTAGCTGGATTCTAGAATACCTACCACACTTGAAATAGCAATTTTTTTGTTGCAATGTTTTCTTTTACGTAAATTATGATGAAAAATTATAAAATTCGGGCGCGGAAGCAAATATATATATGATTTTTTACAAAAATAAAGTCAGATTTTTCCTATTCTTGAAATGGATATTTTTGTTAAAACATTCATAAACATGCTTTTGGACCTATACTGCGGATAAAATATAATAAAAAATTATATAATTTGGGCGCGCAAACAAATATCTATATGATTTTTTTTTAAAAAAAGTCAGATTTATCCTATTTTTGATGAATACGTTGTATATTGTAAGCTACATGGGCTGGATTCTAGAATACCTACCACACTTGATATAGCAATTTTCTAGTTGCAATGTTTTCTTTTAGCTAAAATATGATGAAAAATCATAAAATTCGGGCGCGGAAGCAAATATTTATATGATTTTTTACAAAAATAAAGTCAGATTTTACATATTTTTGAAATGGATATTTTTGTTAAAACGTTCATAAACATGCTTTTGGACCTATACTGCGGATAAAATATGATGGAAAATTATAAAATTCGGGCGCGCAAACAAATATTTATATGATTTTTTACAAAAAAAAAGTCAGATTTTAACTATTTTTGATGAATACGTTGTATATTGTAAGCTTCATTGGCTGGATTCTAGAATACCTACCACACTTGAAATAGCAATTTTTTTGTTGCAATGTTTTCTTTTACTTAAATTATGATGAAAAATCATAAAATTCGGGCGCGGAAGCAAATAATTATATGATTTTTTACAAAAATAAAGTCAGATTTTTCCTATTCTTGAAATGGATATTTTTGTTAAAACAATTAAAAACATGCTTTTGGACCTATACTGAGGATAAAATATGATGAAAAATTATAAAATTCGGGCGCGCAAACAAATATTTATATGATTTTTTACAAAAAAAAAGTCAGATTTTTCCTATTTTTTGATGAATACGTTGTATATTGTAAGCAACATGGGCTGGATTCTAGAATACCTACCACACTTGAAATAGCAATTTTCTTGTTGCAATGTTTTCTTTTAGTTAAAATATGATGAAAAATCATAAAATTCGGGCGCGGAAGCAAATATTTATATGATTTTTTACAAAAATAAAATCAGATTTTACATATTTTTGAAATGGATATTTTTGTTAAAACGTTCATACACATGCTTTTGGACCTATACTGCGGATAAAATATTATGGAAAATTATAAAATTCGGGCGCGCAAACAAATATTTATATGATTTTTTACAAAAAAAAGTCAGATTTTAACTATTTTTGATGAATACGTTGTATATTGTAAGCTTCATTGGCTGGATTCTAGAATACCTACCACACTTGAAATAGCAATTTTTTTGTTGCAATGTTTTCTTTTACTTAAATTATGATGAAAAATCATAAAATTCGGGCGCGGAAGCAAATATTTATATGATTTTTTTAAAAAAAAAGTCAGATTTTTCCTATTCTTGAAATGGATATTTTTGTTAAAACATTCATAAACATGCTTTTGGACCTATACTGCGGATAAAATATGATGAAAAATTATAAAATTCGAGCGCGCAAAACAAATATTTATATGATTTTTTACAAAAAAAAAGTCAGATTTTTCCTATTTTTGATGAATACGTTGTATATTGTAAGCTACATGAGCTGGATTCTAAAATACCTACCACACTTGAAATAGCAATTTTCTTGTTTCAATGTTTTCTTTTAGCTAAAATATGATGAAAAATCATAAAATTCGGGCGCGGAAGCAAATATTTATATGATTTTTTACAAAAATAAAGTCAGATTTTTCCTATTCTTGAAATGGATATTTATGTTAAAACACTCATAAACATGCTTTTGGACTTATTCTGCGGATAAAATATGATGAAAAATTATAAAATTCGGGCGCGCAAACAAATATTTATATGATTTTTTACAAAAAAAAGTCAGATTTTACTTATTTTTGATGAATACGTTATATATTGTAAGCTACATGGGCTGGATTCTAGAATACCAACACACTTGAAATAGCAATTTTCTTGTTGCAATGTTTTCTTTTAGCTAAAATATGATGAAAAATCATAAAATTCGGGCTCGGAAGCAAATATTTATATGATTTTTTACAAAAATAAAGTCAGATTTTACATATTTTTTAAATGGATATTTTTGTTAAAAAGTTCATAAACATGATTTTGGACCTATACTATAGATAAAATATGATGAAAAATTATAAAATTCGAGCGCGGAAGCAAATATTTATATGATTTTCTACAAAAATAAAGTCAGATTTTACATATTTTTGAAATGGATATTTTTGTTAAAACGTTCATAAACATGCTTTTGGACCTATACTGCGGATAAAATATGATGGAAAATTATAAAATTCGGGCGCGCAAACAAATATTTATATGATTTTTTACAAAAAAAAAGTCAGATTTAACTATTTTTGATGAATACGTTGTATATTGTAAGCTTCATTGGCTGGATTCTAGAATACCTACCACACTAGAAATAGCAATTTTTTTGTTGCAATGTTTTCTTTTACTTAAATTATGATGAAAAATCATAAAATTCGGGCGCGGAAGCAAATAATTATATGATTTTTTACAAAATAAAGTCAGATTTTTCCTATTCTTGAAATGGATATTTTTGTTAAAACAATTATAAACATGCTTTTGGACCTATACTGCGGGAAAATATGATGAAAAATTATAAAATTCGGGCGCGCAAACAAATATTTATATGATTTTTTACAAAAAAAAAGGCGGATTTTTCCTATTTTTGATGAATACGTTGTATATTGTAAGCTACTTGGGCTGGATTCTAGAATACCTACACACTTGAAATACCAATTTTGTTGTTGCAATGTTTTCTTTTAGCTAAAATATGATGAAAAATCATAAAATTCGGGCGCGGAAGCAAATATTTATTTGATTTTTTACAAAAATAAAGTCAGATTTTACATATTTTTGAAATGGATATTTTTGTTAAACGTTCATAAACATGCTTTTGGACCTATACTGCGGATGAAATATGATGGAAAATTATAAAATTCGGGCGCGCAAACAAATATTTATATGATTTTTTACAAAAAAAGTCAGATTTCAACTATTTTTGATGAATACGTTGTATAATGTAAGCTTCATTGGCTGGATTCTAAAATACCTACCACACTTGAAATAGCAATTTTTTTGTTGCAATGCTTTCTATTACTTAAATTATGATGAAAAATCATAAAATTCGGGCGCGGAAGCAAATATTTATATGATTTTTTACAAAAATAAAGACAGATTTTTTTCCTATTCTTGAAATGGAAATTTTTGTTAAAACAAATAAAAACATGCTTTTGGACCTATACTGAGGATAAAATATGATGAAAAATCATTAAATTCGGGCGCGGAAGCAAATTTTTATATGATTTTTTACAAAAATAAAGTCAGATTTTACATATTTTTGAAATGGATATTTTTGTTAAAACGTTCATAAACATGCTTTTGGACCTATACTGCGGATAAAATATGATAGAAAATTATAAAATTCGGGCGCGCAAACAAATATTTATATGATTTTTTACAAAAAAAAAGTCAGATTTTAACTATTTTTGATGAATACGTTGTATAATGTAAGCTTCATTGGCTGGATTCTAAAATACCTACCACACTTGAAATAGCAATTTTTTTGTTGCAATGCTTTCTATTACTTAAATTATGATGAAAAATCATAAAATTCGGGCGCGGAAGCAAATATTTATATGATTTTTTACAAAAATAAAGTCATATTTTTCCTATTCTTGAAATGGATATTTTTGTTAAAACATTCATAAACATACTTTTGGACCTATACTGCGGATAAAATATGATGAAAAATTATAAAATTCGAGCTCGCAAACAAATATTTATATGATTTTTTACAAAAAAAAGTCAGATTTTTCCTATTTTTGATGAATACGTTGTATATTGTAAGCTACATGGGCTGGATTCTAGAATACCTACCACACTTGAAATAGCAATTTTCTTGTTACAATGTTTTCCTTTAGCTAAAATATGATGAAAAAACATAAAATTCGGGCGCGGAAGCAAATATTTATATGATTTTTTACAAAAATAAAGTCAGATTTTTCCTATTCTTAAAATGGATATTTATGTTAAAACATTCATAAACATGCTTTTGGACCTATACTGAGGATAAAATATGATGAAAAATTATAACATTCGGGCGCGCAAACAAATATTTATATGATTTTTTACAAAAAAAGTCAGATTTTACCTATTTTTGATGAATACGTTGTATATTGTAAATGGGCTGGATTCTAGAATACCAACACACTTGAAATAGCAATTTTCTTGTTGCAATGTTTTCTTTTAGCTTAAATATGATGAAAAATCATAAAATTCGGGCTCGGAAGCAAATATTTATATGATTTTTTACAAAAATAATGTCAGATTTTACATATTTTTGAAATGGATATTTTTGTTAAAACGTTCATAAACATGATTTTGTACCTATACTATGGAAAAAATATGATAAAAAATTATAAAATTCGAGCACGGAAGCAAATATTTATATAATTTTTTACAAAAATAAAGTCAGATTTTACCAATTTTTGATGAATACGTTGTATATTGTAAGCTTCATTGGCTGGATTCTAGAATACCTAACACACTTGAAATAGCAATTTTCTTTTTGCAATGTTTTCTTTTACCTAAAATATGATGAAAAATCATAAAATTCGGGCGCGGAAGCAAATATTTATGATTTTTTACAAAAATAAATGCAGATTTTTCCTATTCTTGAAATGTATATTTTTGTTAAAACATTCATAAACATGCTTGTGGACCTATATTGCGGATAAAATATGATGAAAAATTATAATATTCGGGCGCGCAAACAAATATTTATATGATTTTTTACAAAAAAAAAGTCATATTTTACCTATTTTTGATGAATACGTTGTATATTGTAAGCTACATGTGCTGGATTCTAGAATACCTAACACACTTGAAATAGCAATTTTCTTGTTGCAATGTTTTCTTTTAGCTAAAATATGATGAGAAATCATAAAATTCGGGCGCGGAAGCAAATATTTATATGATTTTTTACAAAAATAAAGTCAGATTTTACATATTTTTGAAATGGATATTTTTGTTAAAACGTTCATAAACAAGCTTTTGGACCTATACTGCGGATAAAATATGATGAAAAATTATAAAATTCGGGCGCGCAAACAAATATTTATATGATTTTTTACAAAAAAAAGTCAAATTTTAACTATTTTTGATGAATACGTTGTATATTGTAAGCTTCATTGGCTGGATTCTAGAATACCTACCACACTTGAAATAGCAATGTTTTTGTTGCAATGTTTTCTTTTACGTAAATTATGATGAAAAATTATAAAATTCGGGCGCGGAAGCAAATATTTATATGATTTTTTACAAAAATAAAGTCAGATTTTTCCTATTCTTGAAATGGATATTTTTGTTAAAACATTCATAAACATGCTTTTGGACCTATACTGCGGATAAAATATGATAAAAAATTATAAAATTCGGGCGCGCAAATAAATATTTATATGATTTTTTTAAAAAAAAAGTCAGATTTTTCCTATTTTTGATGAATACGTTGTATATTGTAAGCTACATGGGCTGGATTCTAGAATACCTACCACACTTGATATAGCAATTTTCTTGTTGCAATGTTTTCTTTTAGCTAAAATATGATGAAAAATTATAAAATTCGGGCGCGGAAGCAAATATTTATATGATTTTTTACAAAAATAAAGTCAGATTTTTCCTATTCTTGAAATGGATATTTTTGTTAAAACATTTATAAACATACTTTTGGACCTATACTGCGGATAAAATATGATGAAAAATTATAAAATTCGAGCTCGCAAACAAATATTTATGATTTTTTACAAAAAAAAAGTCAGATTTTTCCTATTTTTGATGAATACGTTGTATATTGTAAGCTACATTGGCTGTATTCTAGAATACCTACCAGACTTGAAATAGCAATTTTCTTGTTACAATGTTTTCTTTTAGCTAAAATATGATGAAAAATCATAAAATTCGGGCGCGGAAGCAAATATTTATATGATTTTTACAAAAATAAAGTCAGATTTTTTCTATTCTTGAAATGGATATTTATGTTAAAACATTCATAAACATGCTTTTGGACCTATACTGAGGATAAAATATGATGAAAAATTATAAAATTCGGGCGCGCAAACAAATATTTATATGATTTTTTACAAAAAAAAGTCAGATTTTACCTATATTTGATGAATACGTTGTATATTGTAAGCTACATGGGCTGGATTCTAGAATACCAACACACTTGAAATAGCAATTTTCTTGTTGCAATGTTTTCTTTTAGCTAAAATATGATGAAAAATCATAAAATTCGGGCGCGGAAGCAAATATTTATATGATTTTTTACAAAAATAAAGTCAGATTTTTCCTATTCTTGAAATGGATATTTATGTTAAAATATTCATAAACATGCTTTTGGACCTATACTGAGGATAAAAAATGATAAAAAATTATAAAATTCGGGCGCGCAAACAAATATTTATATGATTTTTTACAAAAAAAGTCAGATTTTACCTATTTTTGATGAATACGTTGTATATTGTAAATGGGCTGGATTCTAGAATACCAACACACTTGAAATAGCAATTTTCTTGTTGCAATGTTTTCTTTTAGCTAAAATATGATGAAAAATCATAAAATTCGGGCTCGGAAGCAAATATTTATATGATTTTTTACAAAAATTATGTCAGATTTTACATATTTTTGAAATGGATATTTTTGTTAAAACGTTCATAAACATGATTTTGGAACTATACTATGGATAAAATATGATGAAAAATTATAAAATTCGAGCGCGGAAGCAAATATTTATATAATTTTTTAAAAAATAAAGTCAGATTTTACCAATTTTTGATGAATACGTTGTATATTCATTGGCTGGATTCTAGAATACCTACCACACTTGAAATAGCAATTTTCTTGTTGCAATGTTTTCTTTTACCTAAAATATGATGAAAAATCATAAAATTCGGGCGCGGAAGCAAATATTTATGATTTTTTACAAAAATAAATGCAGATTTTTCCTATTCTTGAAATGGATATTTTTGTTAAAACATTCATAAACATGCTTTTGGACCTATATTGCGGATAAAATATGATGAAAAATTATAATATTCGGGCGCGCAAACAAATATTTATATGATTTTTTACAAAAAAAAGTCATATTTTACCTATTTTTGATGAATACGTTGTATATTGTAAGCTACATGGGCTGGATTCTACAATACCTAACACACTTGAAATAGCAATTTTCTTGTTGCAATGTTTTCTATTAGCTAAAATATGATGAGAAATCATAAAATTCGGGCGCGGAAGCAAATATTTATATGATTTTTTACAAAAATTAAGTCAGATTTTACATATTTTTGAAATGGATATTTTTGTTAAAACGTTCATAAACAAGCTTTTGGACCTATACTGCGGATAAAATATGATGAAAAATTATAAAAATCAAGCGCGCAAACAAATATTTATATAATTTTTTACAAAAAAAAAGTCAGATTTTAACTATTTTTGATGAATACGTTGTATATTGTAAGCTTCATTAGCTGGATTCTAGAATACCTACCACACTTGAAATAGCAATTTTTTTGTTTCAATGTTTTCTTTTACGTAAATTATGATGAAAAATTATAAAATTCGGGCGCGGAAGCAAATATATATATGATTTTTTACAAAAATAAAGTCAGATTTTTCCTATTCTTGAAATGGATATTTTTGTTAAAACATTCATAAACATGCTTTTGGACCTATACTGCGGATAAAATATAATAAAAAAATATATAATTCGGGCGCGCAAACAAATATCTATATGATTTTTTTTTATAAAAAAAGTCAGATTTATCCTATTTTTGATGAATACGTTGTATATTGTAAGCTACATGGGCTGGATTCTAGAATACCTACCACACTTGATATAGCAATTTTCTAGTTGCAATGTTTTCTTTTAGCTAAATATGATGAAACATCATAAAATTCGGGCGCGGAAGCAAATATTTATATGATTTTTTACAAAAATAAAGTCAGATTTTACATATTTTTGAAATGAATATTTTTGTTAAAACGTTCATAAACATGCTTTTGGACCTATACTGCGGATAAAATATGATGGAAAATTATAAAATTCGGGCGTGCAAACAAATATTTATATGATTTTTTACAAAAAAAAAGTCAGATTTTAACTATTTTTGATGAATACGTTGTATAATGTAAGCTTCATTGGCTGGATTCTAAAATACCTACCACACTTGAAATAACAATTTTTTTGTTGCAATGTTTTCTATTACTTAAATTATGATGAAAAATCATAAAATTCGGGCGCGGAAGCAAATATTTATATGGTTTTTTACAAAAATAAAGTCAGATTTTTCCTATTCTTGAAATGGATATTTTTGTTAAAACAATTATAAACATGCTTTTGAACCTATACTGCGGGAAAAAATGATGAAAAATTATAAAATTCGGGCGCGCAAACAAATATTTATATGATTTTTTACAAAAAAAAAGTCAGATTTTTCCTATTTTTGATGAATACGTTGTATATTGTAAGCTACATGGGCTGTATTCTAGAATACCTACCAGACTTGAAATAGCAATTTTCTTGTTACAATGTTTTCTTTTAGCTAAAATATGATGAAAAATCATAAAATTCGGGCGCGGAAGCAAATATTTATATGATTTTTTACAAAAATAAAGTCAGATTTTTCCTATTCTTGAAATGGATATTTATGTTAAAACATTCATAAACATGCTTTTGGACCTATACTGAGGATAAAATATGATGAAAAATTATAAAATTCGGGCCCGCAAACAAATATTTATATGATTTTTTACAAAAAAAGTCAGATTTTACCTATATTTGATGAATACGTTGTATATTGTAAGCTACATGGGCTGGATTCTAGAATACCAACACACTTGAAATAGCAATTTTCTTGGTGCAATGTTTTCTTTTAGCTAAAATATGATGAAAAATCATAAAATTCGGGCGCGGAAGCAAATATTTATATGATTTTTTACAAAAATAAAGTCAGATTTTTCCTATTCTTGAAATAGATATTTATGTTAAAACATTCATAAACATGCTTTTGGACCTATACTGAGGATAAAATATGATAAAAAATTATAAAATTCGGGCGCGCAAACAAATATTTATATGATTTTTTACAAAAAAAGTCAGATTTTACCTATTTTTGATGAATACGTTGTATATTGTAAATGGGCTGGATTCTAGAATACCAACACACTTGAAATAGCAATTTTCTTGTTGCAATGTTTTCTTTTAGCTAAAATATGATGAAAAATCATAAAATTCGGGCCCGGAAGCAAATATTTATATGATTTTTTACAAAAATTATGTCAGATTTTACATATTTTTGAAATGGATATTTTTGTTAAAACGTTCATAAACATGATTTTGGAACTATACTATGGATAAAATATGATGAAAAATTATAAAATTCGAGCGCGGAAGCAAAAATTTATATAATTTTTTAAAAAATAAAGTCAGATTTTACCAATTTTTGATGAATACGTTGTATATTCATTGGCTGGATTCTAGAATACCTACCACACTTGAAATAGCAATTTTCTTGTTGCAATGTTTTCTTTTACCTAAAATATGATGAAAAATCATAAAATTCGGGCGCGGAAGCAAATATTTATGATTTTTTACAAAAATAAATGCAGATTTTTCCTATTCTTGAAATGGATATTTTTGTTAAAACATTCATAAACATGCTTTTGGACCTATATTGCGGATAAAATATGATGAAAAATTATAATATTCGGGCGCGCAAACAAATATTTATATGATTTTTTACAAAAAAAAAGTCATATTTTACCTATTTTTGATGAATACGTTGTATATTGTAAGCTACATGGGCTGGATTCTAGAATACCTAACACACTTGAAATAGCAATTTTCTTGTTGCAATGTTTTCTATTAGCTAAAATATGATGAGAAATCATAAAATTCGGGCGCGGAAGCAAATATTTATATGATTTTTTACAAAAATTAAGTCAGATTTTACATATTTTTGAAATGGATATTTTTGTTAAAACGTTCATAAACAAGCTTTTGGACCTATACTGCGGATAAAATATGATGAAAAATTATAAAAATCAAGCGCGCAAACAAATATTTATATAATTTTTTACAAAAAAAAAGTCAGATTTTAACTATTTTTGATGAATACGTTGTATATTGTAAGCTTCATTAGCTGGATTCTAGAATACCTACCACACTTGAAATAGCAATTTTTTTGTTGCAATGTTTTCTTTTACGTAAATTATGATGAAAAATTATAAAATTCGGGCGCGGAAGCAAATATATATATGATTTTTTACAAAAATAAAGTCAGATTTTTCCTATTCTTGAAATGGATATTTTTGTTAAAACATTCATAAACATGCTTTTGGACCTATACTGCGGATAAAATATAATAAAAAATTATATAATTCGGGCGCGCAAACAAATATCTATATGATTTTTTTAAAAAAAAAGTCAGATTTATCCTATTTTGATGAATACGTTGTATATTGTAAGCTACATGGGCTGGATTCTAGAATACCTACCACACTTGATATAGCAATTTTCTAGTTGCAATGTTTTCTTTTAGCTAAAATATGATGAAAAATCATAAAATTCGGGCGCGGAAGCAAATATTTATATGATTTTTTACAAAAATAAAGTCAGATTTTACATATTTTTGAAATGGATATTTTTGTTAAAACGTTCATAAACATGCTTTTGGACCTATACTGCGGATAAAGTATGATGGAAAATTATAAAATTCGGGCGTGCAAACAAATATTTATATGATTTTTTACAAAAAAAAAGTCAGATTTTAACTATTTTTGATGAATACGTTGTATAATGTAAGCTTCATTGGCTGGATTCTAAAATACCTACCACACTTGAAATAACAATTTTTTTGTTGCAATGTTTTCTATTACTTAAATTATGATGAAAAATCATAAAATTCGGGCGCGGAAGCAAATATTTATATGGTTTTTTACAAAAATAAAGTCAGATTTTTCCTATTCTTGAAATGGATATTTTTGTTAAAACAATTATAAACATGCTTTTGGACCTATACTGCGGGAAAAAATGATGAAAAATTATAAAATTCGGGCGCGCAAACAAATATTTATATGATTTTTTACAAAAAAAAGTCAGATTTTTCCTATTTTTGATGAATACGTTGTATATTGTAAGCTACATGGCTGGATTCTAGAATACCTACCACACTTGAAATAGCAATTTTCTTGTTGCAATGTTTTCTATTAGCTAAAATATGATGAGAAATCATAAAATTCGGGCGAGGAAGCAAATATATATATGATTTTTTACAAAATAAAGTCAGATTTTTCCTATTCTTGAAATGGATATTTTTGTTAAAACATTCATAAACATGCTTTTGGACCTATACTGCGGATAAAATATGATAAAAAATTATAAAATTCGGGCGCGCAAACAAATATTTATATGATTTTTTTTAAAAAAAAAGTCAGATTTATCCTATTTTTGATGAATACGTTGTATATTGTAAGCTACATGGGCTGGATTCTAGAATACCTACCACACTTGATATAGCAATTTTCTAGTTGCAATGTTTTCTTTTAGCTAAAATATGATGAAAAATCATATAATTCGGGCGCGGAAGCAAATATTTATATGATTTTTTACAAAAAAAAAGTCAGATTTAACTATTTTTGATGAATACGTTGTATATTGTAAGCTTCATTGGCTGGATTCTAGAATACCTACCACACTTGAAATAGCAATTTTTTTGTTGCAATGTTTTCTTTTACTTAAATTATGATGAAAAATCATAAAATTCGGGCGCGGAAGCAAATAATTATATGATTTTTTACAAAAATAAAGTCAGATTTTTCCTATTCTTGAAATGGATATTTTTGTTAAAACAATTATAAACATGCTTTTGGACCTATACTGCGGGAAAATATGATGAAAAATTATAAAATTCGGGCGCGCAAACAAATATTTATATGATTTTTTACAAAAAAAAAGTCAGATTTTTCCTATTTTTTATGAATACGTTGTATATTGTAAGCTACATGGGCTGGATTCTAGAATACCTACCACACTTGAAATAGCAATTTTCTTGTTGCAATGTTTTCTTTAGCTAAAATATGATGAAAAATCATAAATTCGGGCGCGGAAGCAAATATTTATATGATTTTTTACAAAAATAAAGTCAGATTTTACATATTTTAGAAATGGATATTTTTGTTAAAACGTTCATAAACATGCTTTTGGACCTATACTGCGGATAAAATATGATGGAAAATTATAAAATTCGGTCGCGCAAACAAATATTTATATGATTTTTTACAAAAAAAAAGTCAGATTTTAACTATTTTTGATGAATACGTTGTATAATGTAAGCTTCATTGGCTGGATTCTAAAATACCTACCACACTTGAAATAACAATTTTTTTGTTGCAATGTTTTCTATTACTTAAATTATGATGAAAAATCATAAAAATTCGGGCGCGGAAGCAAATATTTAGATGGTTTTTTACAAAAATAAAGTCAGATTTTTCCTATTCTTGAAATGGATATTTTTGTTAAAACATTCATAAACATACTTTTGGACCTATACTGCGGATAAAATATGATGAAAAATTATAAAATTCGAGCTCGCAAACAAATATTTATATGATTTTTTACAAAAAAAAGTCAGATTTTTCCTATTTTTGATGAATACGTTGTATATTGTAAGCTACAAGGGCTGGATTCAAGAATACCTACCACACTTGAAATAGCAATTTTCTTGTTACAATGTTTTCTTTTAGCTAAAATATGATGAAAAATCATAAAATTCGGGCGCGGAAGCAAATATTTATATGATTTTTTACAAAAATAAAGTCAGATTTTTCCTATTCTTGAAATGGATATTTATGTTAAAACATTCATAAACATGCTTTTGGACCTATACTGCGGATAAAATATGATGAAAAATTATAAAATTCGGGCGCGCAAACAAATATTTATATGATTTTTTACAAAAAAAGTCAGATTTTACCTATTTTTGATGAATACGTTGTATATTGTAAATGGGCTTGATTCTAGAATACCAACACACTTGAAATAGCAATTTTCTTGTTGCAATGTTTTCTTTTAGCTAAAATATGATGAAAAATCATAAAATTCGGGCTCGGAAGCAAATATTTATATAATTTTTTACAAATATTATGTCAGATTTTACATATTTTTGTAATGGATATTTTTGTTAAAACGTTCATAAACATGATTTTGGACCTATACTATGGATAAAATATGATGAAAAATTATAAAATTCGAGCGCGGAAGCAAATATTTATATAATTTTTTAAAAAATAAAGTCAGATTTTACCAATTTTTGATGAATACGTTGTATATTCATTGGCTGGATTCTAGAATACCTACCACACTTGTAATAGCAATTTTCTTGTTGCAATGTTTTCTTTTACCTAAAATATGATGAAAAATCATAAAATTCGGGCGCGGAAGCTAATATTTATGATATTTTACAAAAATAAATGCAGATTTTTCCTATTCTTGAAATGGATATTTTTGTTAAAACATTCATAAACATGCTTTTGGACCTATATTGCGGATAAAATATGATGAAAAATTATAAAAATCGGGCGCGCAAACAAATATTTATATGATTTTTTACAAAAAAAAGTCAGATTTTAACTATTTTTGATGAATACGTTGTATATTGTAAGCTTCATTAGCTGGATTCTAGAATACCTACCACACTTGAAATAGCAATTTTTTTGTTGCAATGTTTTCTTTTACGTAAATTATGATGGAAAATTATAAAATTCGGGCGCGGAAGCAAATATATATATGATTTTTTACAAAAATAAAGTCAGATTTTTCCTATTCTTGAAATGGATATTTTTGTTAAAACATTCATAAACATGCTTTTGGACCTATACTGCGGATAAAATATGATAAAAAATTATAAAATTCGGGCGCGCAAACAAATATTTATATGATTTTTTTTTAAAAAAAAGTCAGATTTATCCTATTTTTGATGAATACGTTGTATATTGTAAGCTTTATTGGCTAGATTCTAGAATACCTACCACACTTGAAATAGCAATTATTTTGTTGCAATGTTTTCTTTTACTTAAATTATGATGAAAAATCATAAAATTCGGGCGCGGAAGCAAATATTTATATGATTTTTTTCAAATTAAAGTCAGATTTTTCCTATTCTTGAAATGGATATTTTTGTTAAAACATTCATAAACATGCTTTTGGACCTATACTGCGGATAAAATATGATGAAAAATTATAAAATTCGGGCGCGCAAAAAAATATTTATATGATTTTTTACAAAAAAAAAGTCAGATTTTTCCTATTTTTGATGAATACGTTGTATATTGTAAGCTACATGGGCTGGATTCTAGAATACCAACACACTTGAAATAGCAATTTTCTTGTTGCAATGTTTTCTTTTAGCTAAAATATGATGAAAAATCATAAAATTCGGGCTCGGAAGCAAATATTTATATGATTTTTTACAAAAATAAAGTCAGATTTTACATATTTTTTAAATGGATATTTTTGTTAAAACGTTCATAAACATGATTTTGGACCTATACTATGGATAAAATATGATAAAAAATTATAAAAATCGAACGCGGAAGCAAATATTTATATAATTTTTTAAAAAATAAAGTCAGATTTTACCAATTTTTGATGAATACGTTGTATATTGTAAGCTTCATTGGCTGGATTCTAGAATACCTACCACACTTGAAATAGCAATTTTCTTGTTGCAATGTTTTCTTTTACCTAAAATATGATGAAAAATCATAAAATTCGGGCGCGGAAGCAAATATTTATGATTTTTTACAAAAATAAATGCAGATTTTTCCTATTCTTGAAATGGATATTTTTGTTAAAACATTCATAAACATGCTTTTGGACCTATATTGCGGATAAAATATGATGAAAAATTATAATATTCGGGCGCGCAAACAAATATTTATATGATTTTTTACAAAAAAAAAGTCATATTTTACCTATTTTTGATGAATACGTTGTATATTGTAAGCTACATGGGCTGGATTCTAGAATACCTAACACACTTGAAATAGCAATTTTCTAGTTGCAATGTTTTCTTTTAGCTAAAATATGATGAAAAATCATAAAATTCGGGCGCGGAAGCAAATATTTATATGATTTTTTACAAAAATAATGTCAGATTTTACATATTTTTGAAATGGATATTTTTGTTAAAACGTTCATAAACATGCTTTTGGACCTGTACTGCGGGTAAAATATGATGAAAAATTATAAAATTCGGGAGCGCAAACAAATATTTATATGATTTTTTACAAAAAAAAGTCAGATTTTAACTATTTTTGTTGAATACGTTGTATATTGTAAGCTTCATTGGCTAGATTCTAGAATACCTACCACACTTGAAATAGCAATTTTTTGTTGCAATGTTTTCTTTTACTTAAATTATGATGAAAAATCATAAAATTCGGGCGCGGAAGCAAATATTTATATGATTTTTTTCAAATTAAAGTCAGATTTTTCCTATTCTTGAAATGGATATTTTGTTAAAACATTCATAAACATGCTTTTGGACCTATACTGCGGATAAAATATGATGAAAAATTATAAAATTCCGGCGCGCAAACAAATATTTATATGATTTTTTACAAAAAAAAAGTCAGATTTTTCCTATTTTTGATGAATACGTTGTATATTGTAAGCTACATGGGCTGGATTCTAGAATACCAACACACTTGAAATAGCAATTTTCTTGTTGCAATGTTTTCTTTTAGCTAAAATATGATGAAAAATCATAAAATTCGGGCTCGGAAGCAAATATTTATATGATTTTTAACAAAAATAAAGTCAGATTTTACATATTTTTTAAATGGATATTTTTGTTAAAACGTTCATAAACATGATTTTGGACCTATACTATGGATAAAATATGATGAAAAATTATAAAATTCGAGCGCGGAAGCAAATATTTATATAATTTTTTACAAAAATAAAGTCAGATTTTACCAATTTTTGATGAATACGTTGTATATTGTAAGCTTCATTGGCTGGATTCTAGAATACCTACCACACTGGAAATAGCAATTTCCTTGTTGCAATGTTTTCTTTTACCTAAACTATGATGAAAAATCATAAAATTCGGGCGCAGGAAGCAAATATTTATGAATTTTTACAAAAATAAAGTCAGATTTTTCCTATTCTTGAAATGGATATTTTTGTTAAAACATTCATAAACTTGCTTTTGGACCTATATTGAGGATAAAATATGATGAAAAATTATAATATTCGGGCGCGCAAACAAATATTTATATGATTTTTTACAAAAAAAGTCAGATTTTACCTATATTTGATGAATACGTTGTATATTGTAAGCTACATGGGCTGGATTCTAGAATACCAACACACTTGAAATAGCAATTTTCTTGTTGCAATGTTTTCTTTTAGCTAAAATATGATGAGTAATCATAAAATTCGGGCTCTGAAGCAAATATTTATATGATTTTTTACAAAAATAATGTCAGATTTTACATATTTTTGAAATGGATATTTTTGTTAAAACGTTCATAAACATGATTTTGGACCTATACTATGGATAAAATATGATGAAAAATTATAAAATTCGAGCGCGGAAGCAAATATTTATATAATTTTTTACAAAAATAAAGTCAGATTTTACCAATTTTTGATGAATACGTTGTATATTGTAAACTTCATTGGCTGGATTCTAGAATACCTACCACACTTGAAAGCAATTTTCTTGTTGCAATGTTTTCTTTTACCTAAACTATGATGAAAAATCATAAAATTCGGGCGCAGGAAGCAAATATTTATGATTTTTTACAAAAATAAAGTCAGATTTTTCCTATTCTTGAAATGGATATTTTTGTTAAAACATTCATAAACATGCTTTTGGACCTATATTGAGGATAAAATATGATGAAAAATTATAATATTCGGGCGCTCAAACAAATATTTATATGATTTTTTACAAAAAAAAAGTCAGATTTTACCTATTTTTGATGAATACGTTGTATATTGTAAGCTACATGGGCTGGATTCTAGAATACCTAACACACTTGAAATAGCAATTTTCTTGTTGCAATGTTTTCTTTTAGCTAAAATATGATGAGTAATCATAAAATTCGGGCGCGGAAGCAAATATTTATATGATTTTTTACAAAAATAAAGTCAGATTTTACATATTTTTGAAATGGATATTTTTGTTAAAACGTTCATAAACATGCTTTTGGACCTATACTGCGGATAAAATATGATGAAAAATTATAAAATTCGGGCGCGCAAACAAATATTTATATGATTTTTTACAAAAAAAAAAGTCAGATTTTAACTATTTTTGATGAATACGTTGTATATTGTAAGCTTCATTGGCTGGATTCTAGAATACCTACCACACTTGAAATAGCAATTTTTTTGTTGCAATGTTTTCTTTTACGTAAATTATGATGAAAAATCATAAAATTCGAGCGCCGAAGCAAATATTTATATGATTTTTTACAAAAATAAAGTCAGATTTTTCCTATTCTTGAAATGGATATTTTTGTTAAAACATTCATAAACATGCTTTTGGACCTATACTGCGGATAAAATATGATAAAAAATTATAAAATTCGGGCGCGCAAACAAATATTTATATGATTTTTTAGAAAAAAAAAGTCAGAGTTTTCCTATTTTTGATGAATACGTTGTATATTGTAAGCTACATGGGCTGGATTCTAGAATACCTAACACACTTCAAATAGCAATTTTCTTGTTGCAATGTTTTCTTCTAGCTAAAATATGATGAAAAATCATAAAATTCGGGCTCGGAAGCAAATATTTATATGATTTTTTACAAAAATAAAGTCAGATTTTACATATTTTTGAAATGGATATTTTTGTTAAAACGTTCATAAACATGATTTTGGACCTTTACTATGGATAAAATATGATGAAAAATCATAAAATTCGGGCGCGGAAGCAAATATTTATATGATTTTTTACAAAAATAAAGTCAGATTTTACATATTTTTGAAATGGATATTTTTGTTAAAACGTTCATAAACATGCTTTTGGACCTATACTGCGGATAAAATATGATGGAAAATTATAAAATTCGGGCGCGCAAACAAATATTCATTTGATTTTTTACAAAAAATAAGTCAGATTTTAACTATTTTTGATGAATACGTTGTATATTGTAAGCTCCATTGGCTGGATTCTAGAATACCTACCACACTTGAAATAGCAATTTTTTTGTTGCAATGTTTTCTTTTACGTAAATTATGATGAAAAATCATAATATTCGGGCGCGGAAGCAAATATTTATATGATTTTTTACAAAAATAAAGTCAGATATTTCCTATTCTTGAAATGGATATTTTTGTTAAAACATTCATAAACATGCTTTTGGACCTATACTGCGGATAAAATATCATGAAAAATTATAAAATTCGGGCGCGCAAACAAATATTTATATGATTTTTAAAAAAAAAGTCAGATTTTTCCTATTTTTGATGAATACTTTGTATATTGTAAGCTACATGGGCTGGATTCTAGAATACCTACCATACTTGATATAGCAATTTTCTTGTTGCAATGTTTTCTTTCCGCTAAAATATGATAAAAAATCATAAAATTCGGGCGCGGAATCAAATATTTATATAATTTTTCCTAAAAATTAAGTCGGATTTTACATATTTTTGAAATGGATATTTTTGTTAAAACGTTCATAAACATGCTTTTGGACCTATACTGCGGATAAAATATGATGGAAAATTATAAAATTCGGGCACGCAAACAAATATTTATATGATTTTTTACAAAAAAAAAGTCAGGTTTTAACTATTTTTGATACGCGCTATCTCAGAGTGTTGCAATGTTTTCTTTTACTTAAATTATGATGAAAAATCATAAAATTCGGGCGCGGAAGCAAATATTTATGATTTTTTACAAAAATAAAGTCAGATTTTTCCTATTCTTGAAATGGATAATTTTGTTATAAAACATTCATAAACATGCTTTTGGACATATATTGCGGATAAAATATAATGAAAAATTATAATATTCGGTGCGCGCAAACAAATATTTATATGATTTTTTTACAAAAAAAAAGTCATATTTTACCTATTTTTGATGAATACGTTGTATATTGTAAGCTACATGGGCTGGATTCTAGAATACCTAACACACTTGAAATAGCAATTTTCTTGTTGCAATGTTTTCTTTTAGCTAAAATATGATAAGAAATCATAAATATTCGGGCGCGGAAGCAAATATTTATATGATTTTTTTACAAAAATAAAGTCAGATTTTACGTATTTTTGAAATGGATATTTTTGTTTAAAACGTTCATAAACAAGCTTTTGGACCTATACTGCGGATAAAATATGATGAAAAAATTATAAAAATCAAGCGCGCAAAACAAATATTTATATGATTTTTTACAAAAAAAAAGTCAGATTTTTAACTATTTTTGATGAATACGTTGTATAATTGTAAGCTTCATTGGCTGGATTCTAGAATACCTACCACACTTGAAATAGCAATTTTTTTGTTGCAATGTTTTCTTTTAGCTAAAATATGATGAAAAATCATAAAATTCGGGCGCGGTAGCAAATATTTTATATGATTTTTTACAAAAAATAAAGTCAGATGTTACATATTTTTGAAATGGATATTTTTGTTAAAACGTTAATAAACATGGTTTTGGACCTATACTGCAGGTAAAATAATGATGGAAAATAATAAAATTCGGGCGCGGCAAACAAATATTTATATGATTTTTTACAAAAAAAAAGTCAGATTTTTACTATTTTTGATAAATACGTTGTATATTGTAAGCTTCATTGGCTGGATTCTAGAATACCTACCACCTTGAAATAGCAATTTTCTTGTTGCAATGTTTTCTTTTACTTAAATTATGATGAAAAATCATAAAATTCGGGCGCGGAAGCAAATATTTATATGATTTTTTACAAAAATAAAGTCAGATATTTCCTATTCTTGAAATGGAGATTTTTGTTTAAAACATTCATAAACATGCTTTTGGACCTATACTGCGGATAAAATATCATGAAAAATTATAAAATTCGGGCGCGCAAACAAATATTTATATGATTTTTAAAAAAAAAAGTCAGATTTTTCCTATTTTTGATGAATACTTTGTATATTATAAGCTACATGGGCTGGATTCTAGAATACCTACCACACTTGATATAGCAATTTTCTTGATGCAATGTTTTTCTTTCCGCTAAAATATGATGAAAAATCATAAAATTCGGGCGCGGAATCAAATATTTATATAATTTTTCATACAAATAAAGTCAGATTTTACATATTTTGGAAATGGATATTTTTGTTAAAACGTTCATAAACATGCTTTTGGACCTATACTGCGGATAAAATATGATGGAAAAATTATAAAATTCGGGCGCGCAAACAAATATTTATATGATTTTTTTACAAAAAAAAAGTCATGTTTTTAACTATTTTTGATGATTACGTTGTATATTGTAAGCTTTATTAGCTGGTATTCTAGAATACCTACCACACTTGAAATAGCAATTTTTTTGTTGCAATGTTTTCTTTTACTTAAATCAATGATGAAAAATCATAAAATTCGGGCGCGGAAGCAAATATTTATATGATTTTTTTACAAAAATAAAGTCAGATATTTCCTATTCTTGAAATGGAGATTTTTGTTTTAAAACATTCATAAACATGCTTTTGGACCTATACTGCGGATAAAATATCATGAAAAATTATAAATTCGGGCGCGCAAACAAATATTTATATGATTTTTAAAAAAAAAAGTCAGGATTTTTCCTATTTTTGATGAATACTTTGTATATTGTAAGCTACATGGGCTGGATTCTAGAATACCTACCACACTTGATATAGCAATTTTCTTGATGCAATGTTTTCTTTCCGCTAAAATATGATGAAAAATCATAAAATTCGGGCGCGGAATCAAATATTTATATAATTTTTTCATACAAATAAAGTCAGATTTTTTATATTTTTGAAATGGATATTTTTTGTTTTTAAAACGTTCATAAACATGCTTTTGGACCTATACTGCGGATAAAATATGATGGAAAATTATAAAATTCGGGCGCGCAAACAAATATTTATATGATTTTTTACAAAAAAAAAGTCAGGTTTTAACTATTTTTGATGATTACGTTGTATATTGTAAGCTTTATTAGCTGGATTCTAGAATACCTACCACACTTGAAATAGCAATTTTTTTGTTGTAATGTTTTCTTTTACTTAAATTATGATGAAAAATCATAAAATTCGGGGCGCGGAAGCAAATATTTATGATTTTTTACAAAAATAAGGTCAGATTTTTTCCTATTCTTGAAATGGATAATTTTGTTAAAACATTCATAAACATGCTTTTGGACCTATATTGCGGATAAAATATGATGAAAAATTATAATATTCGGGCGCGCAAACAAATATTTATATGATTTTTTTACAAAAAAAAAAGTCATATTTTACCTATTTTTGATGAATACGTTGTATATTGTAAGCTACATGGGCTGGATTCTAGAATACCTAACACACTTGAAATAGCAATTTTCTTGTTGCAATGTTTTCTTTTAGCTAAAAATATGATGAGAAATCATAAAATTCGGGCGCGGCAGCAAATATTTATATGATTTTTTACAAAAATAAAGTCAGATTTTACGTATTTTTGAAAATGGATAATTTTTGTTTAAAACGTTCATAAACAAGCTTTTGGACCTATACTGCGGATAAAATATGATGAAAAATTATAAAAATCGGGCGCGCAAACAAATATTTATATGATTTTTTACAAAAAAAAAAAGTCAGATTTTAACTATTTTTGATGAATACGTTGTATATTGTAAGCTTCATTGGCTGGATTCTAGAATACCTACCACACTTGAAATAGCAATTTTTTTGTTGCAATGTTTTCTTTTACGTAAATTATGATGAAAAATTATAAAATTCGGGCGCGGAAGCAAATATATATATGATTTTTTACAAAAATAAAGTCAGATTTTTCCTATTCTTGAAATGGATATTTTTGTTAAAACATTCATAAACATGCTTTTGGACCTATACTGCGGATAAAATATGATAAAAAATTATAAAATTCGGGCGCGCAAACAAATATTTATATGATTTTTTAAAAAAAAAAGTCAGAATTATCCTATTTTTGATGAATACGTTGTATATTGTAAGCTACATGGGCTGGATTCTAGAATACCTACCACACTTGATATAGCAATTTTCTTGTTGCAAATGTTTTCTTTTAGCTAAAATATGATAAAAAATCATAAAATTCGGGCGCGGAATCAAATATTTATATGATTTTTTACAAAAATAAAGTCAGATGTTACATATTTTTGAAATGGATATTTTTGTTAAAACGTTCATAAACATGCTTTTGGACCTATACTGCGGGTAAAATATGATGGAAAATTATAAAATTCGGGCGCGCAAACAAATATTTATATGATTTTTTACAAAAAAAAGTCAGATTTTTACTATTTTTTTATGAATACGTTGTATATTGTAAGCTTCATTGGCTGGATTCTAGAATACCTACCACACTTGAAATAGCAATTTTTTTGTTGCAATGTTTTCTTTTACTTAAATTATGATGAAAAATCATAAAATTCGGGCGCGGAAGCAAATATTTATATGATTTTTTACAAAAATAAAGTCAGATTTTTCCTATTCTTGAAATGGATTATTTTTGTTTAATAACATTCATAAACATGCTTTTGGACCTATACTGCGGATAAAATATGATAAAAAATTATAAAATTCGGGCGCGGCAAACAAATATTTACATGATTTTTTACAAAAAAAAGTCAGAGTTTTCCTGTTTTTGATGAATACGTTGTATATTGTAAGCTACATGGGCTGGATTCTAGAATACCTACCACAGTTGATATAGCAATTTTCTTGTTGCAATGTTTTCTTTTAGCTAAAATATGATGAATAATCATATAATTCGGGCGCGGAAGCAAATATTTATATGATTTTTTACAAAAATAAAGTCAGATTTTTCCTATTCTTGATATGGATTATATATGTTAAAACATTCATAAACATGCTTTTGGACCTATACTGCGGATAAAATTATGATGAAAAATTATAAAATTCGGGCGCGCAAACAAATATTTATATGATTTTTTACAAAAAAAAAGTCAGATTTTACCTATTTTTGATGAATACGTTGTATATTGTAAGCTACATGGGCTGGATTCTAGAATACCTAACACACTTGAAATAGCAATTATCTTGTTGCAATGTTTTCTTTTAGCTAAAATATGATGAAAAATCATAAAATTCGGGCTCGAAAGCAAATATTTATATGATTTTTTACAAAAATAAAGTCAGATTTTACATATTTTTGAAATGGATATTTTTGTTAAAACGTTCATAAACATGATTTTGGACCTATACTATGGATAAAATATGATGAAAAATTATAAAATTCGAGCGCGGAAGCAAATATTTATATAATTTTTTACAAAAAATAAAGTCAGCTTTTACCAATTTTTGATGAATAAGTTGTATATTGTAAGCTTCATTGGCTGGATTCTAGAATACCTACCACACTTGAAATAGCAATTTTCTTGTTGCAATGTTTTCTTTTACCTAAAATATGATGAAAAATCATAAAATTCGGGCGCGGAAGCAAATATTTATATGATTTTTTACAAAAATAAAGTCAGATTTTTCCTATTCTTGAAATGGATAATTTTGTTTAAAACATTCATAAACATGCTTTTGGACCTATATTGCGGATAAAAATATGATGAAAAATTATAAAATTCGGGCGCGCAAACAAATATTTTTATGATTTTTTACAAAAAAAAAGTCAGGTTTTAACTATTTTTGATGATTACGTTGTATATTGTAAGCTTTATTAGCTGGATTCTAGAATACCTACCACACTTGAAATAGCAATTTTTTTGTTGTAATGTTTTCTTTTACTTAAATTATGATGAAAAATCATAAAATTCGGGCGCGGAAAGCAAATATTTATGATTTTTTTACAAAAATAAAGTCAGATTTTTCCTATTCTTGAAATGGATAATTTTGTTAAAACATTCATAAACATGCTTTTGGACCTATATTGCGGATAAAATATGATGAAAAATTATAATATTCGGGCGCGCAAACAAATATTTATATGATTTTTTACAAAAAAAAAAGTCATATTTTACCTATTTTTGATGAATACGTTGTATATTGTAAGCTACATGGGCTGGATTCTAGAATACCTAACACACTTGAAATAGCAATTTTTCTTGTTGCAATGTTTTCTTTTAGCTAAAATATGATGAGAAATCATAAAATTCGGGCGCGGAAGCAAATATTTATATGATTTTTTACAAAAATAAAGTCAGATTTTACGTATTTTTGAAATGGATATTTTTGTTAAAACGTTCATAAACATGCTTTTGGACCTATACTGCGGATAAAATATGATGAAAAATTATAAAAATCGGGGCGCGCAAACAAATATTTATATGATTTTTTACAAAATTAAAGTCAGCTTTTACCAATTTTTGATGAATAAGTTGTATATTGTAAGCTTCATTGGCTGGATTCTAGAATACCTACCACACTTGAAATAGCAATTTTCTTGTTGCAATGTTTTCTTTTACCTAAAATATGATGAAAAATCATAAAATTCGGGCGCGGAAGCAAATATTTATATGATTTTATTTACAAAAATAAAGTCAGATTTTTCCTATTCTTGAAATGGATAATTTTGTTAAAACATTCATAAACATGCTTTTGGACCTATATTGCGGATAAAATATGATGAAAAATTATAAAATTCGGGCGCGCAAACAAATATTTTTATGATTTTATTACAAAAAAAAAGTCAGGTTTTAACTATTTTTGATGATTACGTTGTATATTGTAAGCTTTATTAGCTGGATTCTAGAATACCTACCACACTTAAAATAGCAATTTTTTTTTGTTGTAATGTTTTCTTTTACTTAAATTATGATGAAAAATCATAAAATTCGGGCGCGGAAGCAAATATTTATGATTTTTTACAAAAATAAAGTCAGATTTTTCCTATTCTTGAAATGGATAATTTTGTTTAAAACATTCATAAACATGCTTTTGGACCTATATTGCGGATAAAATATTATGAAAAATTATAATATTCGGGCGCGCAAACAAATATTTATATGATTTTTTACAAAAAAAAAGTCATATTTTACCTATTTTTGATGAATACGTTGTATATTGTAAGCTACATGAGCTGGATTCTAGAATACCTAACACACTTGAAATAGCAATTTTCTTGTTGCAATGTTTTCTTTTAGCTAAAATATGATGAGAAATCATAAAATTCGGGCGCGGAAGCAAATATTTATATGATTTTTTACAAAAATAAAGTCAGATTTTACGTATTTTTGAAATGGATATTTTTGTTTAAAACGTTCATAAACAAGCTTTTGGACCTATACTGCGGATAAAATATGATGAAAAATTATAAAAATCGGGCGCGCAAACAAATATTTATATGATTTTTTACAAAAAAAAAAGTCAGATTTTAACTATTTTTGATGAATACGTTGTATATTGTAAGCTACATTGGCTGGATTCTAGAATACCTACCACACTTGAAATAGCAATTTTTTTGTTGCAATGTTTTCTTTTACGTAAATTATGATGAAAAATTATTAAAATTCGGGCGCGGAAGCAAATATATATATGATTTTTTACAAAAATAAAGTCAGATTTTTCCTATTCTTGAAATGGATATTTTTGTTAAAACATTCATAAACATGCTTTTGGACCTATACTGCGGATAAAATATGATAAAAAATTATAAAATTCGGGCGCGCAAACAAATATTTATATGATTTTTTTAAAAAAAAAGTCAGAATTATCCTATTTTTGATGAATACGTTGTATATTGTAAGCTACATGGGCTGGATTCTAGAATACCTACCACACTTGATATAGCAATTTTCTTGTTGCAATGTTTTCTTTTAGCTAAAATATGATGAAAAATCATAAAATTCGGGCGCGGAAGCAAATATTTATATGATTTTTTACAAAAATAAAGTCACATGTTACATATTTTTGAAATGGATATTTTTGTTTAAAACGTTCATAAACATGCTTTTGGACCTATACTGCGGGTAAAATATGATGGAAAATTATAAAATTCGGGCGCGCAAACAAATATTTATATGATTTTTTACAAAAAAAAGTCAGATTTTTACTATTTTTGATGAATACGTTGTATATTGTAAGCTTCATTGGCTGGATTCTAGAATACCTACCACACTTGAAATAGCAATTTTTTTGTTGCAATGTTTTCTTTTACTTAAATTATGATGAAAAATCATAAAATTCGGGCGCGGAAGCAAATATTTATATGATTTTTTAAAAAAATAAAGTCAGATTTTTCCTATTCTTGAAATGGATATTTTTGTTAAAACATTCATAAACATGCTTTTGGACCTATACTGCGGATAAAATATGATAAAAAATTATAAAATTCGGGCGCGCAAACAAATATTTATATGATTTTTTACAAAAATAAAGTCAGATTCTACATATTTTTGAAATGGATATTTTTGTTTAAAACGTTCATAAACATGATTTTGGACCTATACTATAGATAAAATATGATGAAAAATTATAAAATTCGAGCGCGGAAGCAAATATTTATATGATTTTTTACAAAAATAAAGTCAGATTTTACATATTTTTGAAATGGATATTTTTTGTTAAAATGTTCATAAACATGCTTTTGGACCTATACTGCGGATAAAATATGATGAAAAATTATAAAATTCGGGCGCGCAAACAAATATTTTTATGATTTTTTACAAAAAAAAGTCAGGTTTTAACTATTTTTGATGATTACGTTGTATATTGTAAGCTTTATTAGCTGGATTCTAGAATACCTACCACACTTAAAATAGCAATTTTTTTGTTGTAATGTTTTCTTTTACTTAAATTATGATGAAAAATCATAAAATTCGGGCGCGGAAGCAAATATTTATGATTTTTTACAAAAATAAAGTCAGATTTTTCCTATTCTTGAAATGGATAATTTTGTTAAAACATTCATAAACATGCTTTTGGACCTATATTGCGGATAAAATATTATGAAAAATTATAATATTCGGGCGCGCAAACAAATATTTATATGATTTTTTACAAAAAAAAAAGTCATATTTTACCTATTTTTGATGAATACGTTGTATATTGTAAGCTACATGAGCTGGATTCTAGAATACCTAACACACTTGAAATAGCAATTTTCTTGTTGCAATGTTTTCTTTTAGCTAAAATATGATGAGAAATCATAAAATTCGGGCGCGGAAGCAAATATTTATATGATTTTTTACAAAAATAAAGTCAGATTTTACGTATTTTTGAAATGGATATTTTTTGTTAAAACGTTCATAAACAAGCTTTTGGACCTATACTGCGGATAAAATATGATGAAAAATTATAAAAATCGGGCGCGCAAACAAATATTTATATGATTTTTTACAAAAAAAAAAGTCAGATTTTAACTATTTTTGATGAATACGTTGTATATTGTAAGCTACATTGGCTGGATTCTAGAATACCTACCACACTTGAAATAGCAATTTTTTTGTTGCAATGTTTTCTTTTACGTAAATTATGATGAAAAATTATAAAATTCGGGCGCGGAAGCAAATATATATATGATTTTTTACAAAAATAAAGTCAGATTTTTCCTATTCTTGAAATGGATATTTTTGTTTAAAACATTCATAAACATGCTTTTGGACCTTCTTTTGGACCTATACTGCGGATAAAATATGATAAAAAATTATAAAATTCGGGCGCGCAAACAAATATTTATATGATTTTTTTAAAAAAAAGTCAGAATTATCCTATTTTTGATGAATACGTTGTATATTGTAAGCTACATGGGCTGGATTCTAGAATACCTACCACACTTGATATAGCAATTTTCTTGTTGCAATGTTTTCTTTTAGCTAAAATATGATGAAAAATCATAAAATTCGGGCGCGGAAGCAAATATTTATATGATTTTTTACAAAAATAAAGTCACATGTTACATATTTTTGAAATGGATATTTTTGTTAAAACGTTCATAAACATGCTTTTGGACCTATACTGCGGGTAAAATATGATGGAAAATTATAAAATTCGGGCGCGCAAACAAATATTTATATGATTTTTTACAAAAAAAAGTCAGATTTTTACTATTTTTGATGAATACGTTGTATATTGTAAGCTTCATTGGCTGGATTCTAGAATACCTACCACACTTGAAATAGCAATTTTTTTGTTGCAATGTTTTCTTTTACTTAAATTATGATGAAAAATCATAAAATTCGGGCGCGGAAGCAAATATTTATATGATTTTTTAAAAAAATAAAGTCAGATTTTTCCTATTCTTGAAATGGATATTTTTGTTAAAACATTCATAAACATGCTTTTGGACCTATACTGCGGATAAAATATGATAAAAAATTATAAAATTCGGGCGCGCAAACAAATATTTATATGATTTTTTACAAAAATAAAGTCAGATTCTACATATTTTTGAAATGGATATTTTTGTTAAAACGTTCATAAACATGATTTTGGACCTATACTATAGATAAAATATGATGAAAAATTATAAAATTCGAGCGCGGAAGCAAATATTTATATGATTTTTTACAAAAATAAAGTCAGATTTTACATATTTTTGAAATGGATATTTTTGTTAAAATGTTCATAAACATGCTTTTGGACCTATACTGCGGATAAAATATGATGGAAAATTATAAAATTTGGGCGCGCAAACAAATATTTATATGATTTTTTACAAAAAAAAAGTCAGATTTTAACTATTTTTGATGAATACGTTGTATATTGTAAGCTTCATTGGCTGGATTCTAGAATACCTACCACACTTGAAATAGCAATTTTTTTGTTGCAATGTTTTCTTTTACTTAAATAATGATGAAAAATCATAAAATTCGGGCGCGGAAGCAAATAATTATATGATTTTTTACGAAAATAAAGTCAGATTTTTCCTATTCTTGAAATGGATATTTTTGTTAAAACATTCATAAACATACTTTTGGACCTATACTGCGGATAAAATATGATGAAAAATTATAAAATTCAAGCTCGCAAACAAATATTTATATGATTTTTTACAAAAAAAAAGTCAGATTTTTCCTATTTTTGATGAATACGTTGTATATTGTAAGCTACATGGGCTGGATTCTAGAATACCTACCAGACTTGAAATAGCAATTTTCTTGTTACAATGTTTTCTTTTAGCTAAAATATGATGAAAAATCATAAAATTCGGGCGCGGAAGCAAATATTTATATGATTTTTTACAAAAATAAAATCAGATTTTTCCTATTCTTGAAATGGATATTTATGTTAAAACATTCATAAACATGCTTTTGGACCTATACTGAGGTTAAAATATGATGAAAAATTATAAAATTCGGGCGCGCAAACAAATATTTATATGATTTTTTACAAAAAAAGTCAGATTTTACCTATATTTGATGAATACGTTGTATATTGTAACCTACATGGGCTGGATTCTAGAATACCAACATACTTGAAATAGCAATTTTCTTGTTGCAATGTTTTCTTTTAGCTAAAATATGATAAAAAATCATAAAATTCGGGCTCGGAAGCAAATATTTATATGATTTTTTACAAAAATAAAGTCAGATTTTTCCTATTCTTGAAATGGATATTTTTGTTAAAACATTTATAAACATGCATTTGGACTTATACTGCGAATAAAATATAATAAAAAATTATATAATTCGGGCGCGCAAACAAATATTTATATGATTTTTTACAAAAAATAAGTCAGATTTTAACTATTTTTGATGAATACGTTGTATATTGTAAGATACATGGGCTGGATTCTAGAATACCTACCACACTTGAAATAGCAATTTTCTTGTTGCAATGTTTTCTTTTAGCTAAAATATGATAAATAATCACAAAATTCGGGCGCGGAAGCAAATATTTATATGATTTTTTACAAAAATAAAGTCAGATTTTTCCTATTCTTGAAATGGATATTTATGTTAAAACATTCATAAACATGCTTTTGGACCTATACTGCGGATAAAATATGATGAAAAATTATAAAATTCGGGCGCGCAAACAAATATTTATATGATTTTTTACAAAAAAAAGTCAAATTTTACCTATTTTTGATGAATACGTTGTATATTGTAAGCTACATAGGCTGGATTCTAGAATACCTAACACACTTGAAATAGCAATTTTCTTGTTGCAATGTTTTCTTTTAGCTAAAATATGATGAAAAATCATAAAATTCGGGCTCGGAAGCAAATATTTATATGATTTTTTACAAAAATAAAGTCAGATTTTACATATTTTTGAAATGGATATTTTTGTTAAAACGTTCATAAACATGATTTTGGACCTATACTATGGATAAAATATGATAGAAAATTATAAAATTCGGGCGCGCAAACAAATATTTATATGATTTTTTACAAAAAAATGTCAGATTTTAACTATTTTTGATGAATACGTTGTATATTGTAAGCTTCATTGGCAGGATTCTAGAATACTTACCACACTTGAAATAGCAATTTTTTTGTTGCAATGTTTTCTTTTACTTAAATTATGATGAAAAATCATAAAATTCGGGCGCGGAAGCAAATATTTATATAATTTTTTATAAAAATAAAGTCAGATTTTTCCTATTCTTGAAATGGATATTTTTGTTAAAACATTCATAAACATGCTTTTGGACCTATACTGCGGATAAAATATGATGAAAAATTATAAAATTCGGGCGCGCAAACAAATATTTATATGATTTTTTACAAAAAAAATGTCTGAATTTACCTATTTTTGATGAATACGTTGTATATTGTAAGCTACATGGGCTGGATTCTAGTATACCTAACACACTTGGAATAGCAATTTTCTTGTTGCAATATTTTCTTTTAGCTAAAATATGATGAAAAATCATAAAATTCGGGCGCGGAAGCAAATATTTATATGATTTTTTACAAAAATAAAGTCAGATTTTACATATTTTTGAAATGGATATCTTTGTTAAAACGTTCATAAACATGCTTTTGTACCTATACTGCGGATAAAATATGATGAAATATTATAAAATTCGGGCGCGCAACCAAATATTTATATGATTTTTTACAAAAAAAAGTCAGATTTTACCTGTTTTTGATGAATACGTTGTATATTGTAAGCTACATGGGCTGGATTCTAGAATACCTAACACACTTTAAATATCAATTTTTTTGTTGCAATGTTTTCTTTTAGCTAAAATATGATGAAAAATCATAAAATTCGAGCTCGGAAGCAAATATTTATATGATATTTTACAAAAATAAAGTCAGATTTTACATATTTTTGAAATGGATATTTTTGTTAAAACGTTCATAAACATGATTTTGTACCTATACTATGGATAAAATATGATGAAAAATCATAAAAGTCGGGGGCGGAAGCAAATTTTTATATGATTTTCTACAAAAATAAAGTCAGATTTTACATATTTTTGAAATGGATATTTTTGTTAAAACGTTCATAAACATGCTTTTGGACCTATACTGCGGATAAAATATGATGGAAAATTATAAAATTCGGGCGCGCAAACAAATATTTATTTGATTTTTCACAAAAAAAAAAGTCAGATTTTAACTATTTTTGATGAATACGTTGTATATTGCAAGCTTCATTGGCTGGATTCTAGAATACCTACCACACTTGAAATAGCAATTTATTTGTTGCAATGTTTTCTTTTACTTAAATTATGATGAAAAATAATAAAATTCGGGCGCGGAAGCAAATATTTATATGATTTTTTACAAAAATATAGTCAGATTTTTCCTATTCTTGAAATGGATATTTTTGTTAAAACATTTATAAACATGCTTTTGGACCTATACTGCGGATAAAATATGATGAAAAATTATAAAATTCGGGCGCGCAAACAAATACTTATATGATTTTTTACAAAAAAAAAGTCAGATTTTTCCTATTTTTGATGAATACGTTGTATATTGTAAGCTACATGGGCTGGATTCTAGAATACCTACCACACTTGAAATAGCAACTTTCTTGTTGCAATGTTTTCTTTTAGCTAAAATATGATGAAAAATCATAAAATTCGGGCTCGGAAGCAAATATTTATATGATTTTTTACAAAAATAAAGTCAGATTTTACATATTTTTGAAATGGATATTTTTGTTAAAACGTTCATAAACATGCTTTTGGACCTATACTGCGGATAAAATATGAAGAAAAATCATAAAATTCGGGCGCGCAAACAAATATTTATATGATTTTTTACAAAAAAAAAGTCAGATTTTACCTATTTTTGATGAATACGTTGTATATTGTAAGCTCCATTGGCTGGATTTTAGAATACCTACCACACTTGAAATAGCAATTTTTTTGTTGCAATGTTTTCTTTTACGTAAATTATAATGAAAAATCATAAAATTCGGGCGCGGAAGCAAATATTTATATGATTTTTTACAAAAATAAAGTCAGATTTTTCCTATTCTTGAAATGGATATTTTTGTTAAAACATTCATAAACATGCTTTTGGACCTATACTGCGGATAAAATATGATGAAAAATTATAAAATTCGGGCGCGCAAACAAATATTTATAAGATTTTTTACAAAAAAAAAGTCAGATTATAACTATTTTTGATGAATACGTTGTATATTGTAAGCTACATGGGCTAGATTCTAGAATACCTACCACACTTGAAATAGCAATTTTCTTGTTGCAATGTTTTTTTTTAGCTAAAATATGATGAAAAATCATAAAATTCGGGCGCGGAAGCAAATATTTATATGATTTTTTACAAAAATAAAGTCAGATTTTTCCTATTCTTGAAATGGATATTTTTGTTAAAACATTCATAAACATGCTTTTGGACCTATACTGCGGATAAAATATGATGAAAAATTATAAAATTCGGGCGCGCAAACAAATATTTATATGATTTTTTACAAAAAAAGTCAGATTTTTCCTATTTTTGATGAATACGTTGTATATTGTAAGCTACATGGGCTGGATTCTAGAATACCTAACACACTTGAAATACCAATTTTCTTGTTGCAATGTTTTCTTTTAGCTGAAATATGATGAAAAATCATAAAATCTGGGCTCGGAAGCAAATATTTATATGATTTTTTACAAAATTTAAGTCAGATTTTACATATTTTTGAAATGAATATTTTTGTTAAAACGTTCATAAACATGATTTTGGACCTATACTATGGATAAAATATGATGAAAATTTATAAAATTCGAGCGCGGAAGCAATTATTTATATAATTTTTTAATAAAATAAAGTCAGATTTTACCAATTTTTGATGAATACGTTGTATATTGTAAGCTTCATTGGCTGGATTCTAGAATACCTACCACACTTGAAATAGCAATTTTCTTGTTGCAATGTTTTCTTTTACCTAAAATATGATGAAAAATCATAAAATTCGGGCTCGGAAGCAAATATTTATATGATTTTTTACAAAAATAAAGTCAGATTTTTCCTATTCTTGAAATGGATATTTTTGTTAAAACATTCATACACATGCTTTTGGACCTATTTTGCGGATAAAATATGATGAAAAATTATAAAATTCGGGCGCGCAAACAAATATTTATATGATTTTTTACAAAAAAAAGTCTGATTTTACGTATTTTTGATGAATACGTTGTATATTGTAAGCTACATGGGCTGGATTCTAGAATACCTAACACACTGAAATAGCAATTTTCTTGTTGCAATGTTTTCTTTTAGCTAAAATATGATGAGAAATCATCAAATTCGGGCTCGGAAGCAAATATTTATATGATTTTTTACAAAAATAAAGTCAGATTTTACATATTTTTGAAATGGATATTTTTGTTAAAACGTTAATAAACATGCTTTTGGACCTATACTGCGGATAAAATATGATGAAAAATTATAAAATTCGGGCGCGCAAACAAATATTTATATGATTTTTTACAAAAAAAAAGTCAGAATTTACCTATTTTTGATGAATACGTTGTATATTGTAAGCTACATGGGCTGGATTCTAGTATACCTAACACACTTGGAATAGCAATTTTCTTGTTGCAATATTTTCTTTTAGCTAAAATATGATGAAAAATCATAAAATTCGGGCGCGGAAGCAAATATTTATATGATTTTTTACAAAAATAAAGTCAGATTTTACATATTTTTGAAATGGATATCTTTGTTAAAACGTTCATAAACATGCTTTTGTACCTATACTGCGGATAAAATATGATGAAATATTATAAAATTCGGGCGCGCAAACAAATATTTATATGATTTTTTACAAAAAAAAGTCAGATTTTACCTGTTTTTGATGAATACGTTGTATATTGTAAGCTACATGGGCTGGATTCTAGAATACCTAACACACTTTAAATATCAATTTTTTTGTTGCAATGTTTTCTTTTAGCTAAAATATGATGAAAAATCATAAAATTCGAGCTCGGAAGCAAATATTTATATGATATTTTACAAAAATAAAGTCAGATTTTACATATTTTTGAAATGGATATTTTTGTTAAAACGTTCATAAACATGATTTTGTACCTATACTATGGATAAAATATGATGAAAAATCATAAAAGTCGGGGGCGGAAGCAAATTTTTATATGATTTTCTACAAAAATAAAGTCAGATTTTACATATTTTTGAAATGGATATTTTTGTTAAAACGTTCATAAACATGCTTTTGGACCTATACTGCGGATAAAATATGATGGAAAATTATAAAATTCGGGCGCGCAAACAAATATTTATTTGATTTTTCACAAAAAAAAAAGTCAGATTTTAACTATTTTTGATGAATACGTTGTATATTGCAAGCTTCATTGGCTGGATTCTAGAATACCTACCACACTTGAAATAGCAATTTATTTGTTGCAATGTTTTCTTTTACTTAAATTATGATGAAAAATAATAAAATTCGGGCGCGGAAGCAAATATTTATATGATTTTTTACAAAAATATAGTCAGATTTTTCCTATTCTTGAAATGGATATTTTTGTTAAAACATTTATAAACATGCTTTTGGACCTATACTGCGGATAAAATATGATGAAAAATTATAAAATTCGGGCGCGCAAACAAATACTTATATGATTTTTTACAAAAAAAAAGTCAGATTTTTTCTATTTTTGATGAATACGTTGTATATTGTAAGCTACATGGGCTGGATTCTAGAATACCTACCACACTTGAAATAGCAACTTTCTTGTTGCAATGTTTTCTTTTAGCTAAAATATGATGAAAAATCATAAAATTCGGGCTCGGAATCAAATATTTATATGATTTTTTACAAAAATAAAGTCAGATTTTACATATTTTTGAAATGGATATTTTTGTTAAAACGTTCATAAACATGCTTTTGGACCTATACTGCGGATAAAATATGAAGAAAAATCATAAAATTCGGGCGCGCAAACAAATATTTATATGATTTTTTACAAAAAAAAAGTCAGATTTTACCTATTTTTGATGAATACGTTGTATATTGTAAGCTCCATTGGCTGGATTCTAGAATACCTACCACACTTGAAATAGCAATTTTTTTGTTGCAATGTTTTCTTTTACGTAAATTATAATGAAAAATCATAAAATTCGGGCGCGGAAGCAAATATTTATATGATTTTTTACAAAAATAAAGTCAGATTTTTCCTATTCTTGAAATGGATATTTTTGTTAAAACATTCATAAACATGCTTTTGGACCTATACTGCGGATAAAATATGATGAAAAATTATAAAATTTGGGCGCGCAAACAAATATTTATAAGATTTTTTACAAAAAAAAAGTCAGATTATAACTATTTTTGATGAATACGTTGTATATTGTAAGCTACATGGGCTAGATTCTAGAATACCTACCACACTTGAAATAGCAATTTTCTTGTTGCAATGTTTTTTTTTTAGCTAAAATATGATGAAAAATCATAAAATTCGGGCGCGGAAGCAAATATTTATATGATTTTTTACAAAAATAAAGTCAGATTTTTCCTATTCTTGAAATGGATATTTTTGTTAAAACATTCATAAACATGCTTTTGGACCTATACTGCGGATAAAATATGATGAAAAATTATAAAATTCGGGCGCGCAAACAAATATTTATATGATTTTTTACAAAAAAAGTCAGATTTTTCCTATTTTTGATGAATACGTTGTATATTGTAAGCTACATGGGCTGGATTCTAGAATACCTAACACACTTGAAATAGCAATTTTCTTGTTGCAATGTTTTCTTTTAGCTGAAATATGATGAAAAATCATAAAATCTGGGCTCGGAAGCAAATATTTATATGATTTTTTACAAAATTTAAGTCAGATTTTACATATTTTTGAAATGAATATTTTTGTTAAAACGTTCATAAACATGATTTTGGACCTATACTATGGATAAAATATGATGAAAATTTATAAAATTCGAGCGCGGAAGCAATTATTTATATAATTTTTTAATAAAATAAAGTCAGATTTTACCAATTTTTGATGAATACGTTGTATATTGTAAGCTTCATTGTCTGGATTCTAGAATACCTACCACACTTGAAATAGCAATTTTCTTGTTGCAATGTTTTCTTTTACCTAAAATATGATGAAAAATCATAAAATTCGGGCTCGGAAGCAAATATTTATATGATTTTTTACAAAAATAAAGTCAGATTTTTCCTATTCTTGAAATGGATATTTTTGTTAAAACATTCATAAACATGCTTTTGGACCTATTTTGCGGATAAAATATGATGAAAAATTATAAAATTCGGGCGCGCAAACAAATATTTATATGATTTTTTACAAAAAAAAGTCTGATTTTACGTATTTTTGATGAATACGTTGTATATTGTAAGCTACATGGGCTGGATTCTAGAATACCTAACACACTGAAATAGCAATTTTCTTGTTGCAATGTTTTCTTTTAGCTAAAATATGATGAGAAATCATAAAATTCGGGCTCGGAAGCAAATATTTATATGATTTTTTACAAAAATAAAGTCAGATTTTACATATTTTTGAAATGGATATTTTTGTTAAAACGTTAATAAACATGCTTTTGGACCTATACTGCGGATAAAATATGATGAAAAATTATAAAATTCGGGCGCGCAAACAAATATTTATATGATTTTTTACAAAAAAAAAGTCAGAATTTACCTATTTTTGATGAATACGTTGTATATTGTAAGCTACATGGGCTGGATTCTAGTATACCTAACACACTTGAAATAGCAATTTTCTTGTTGCAATATTTTCTTTTAGCTAAAATATGATGAAAAATCATAAAATTCGGGCGCGGAAGCAAATATTTATATGATTTTTTACAAAAATAAAGTCAGATTTTACATATTTTTGAAATGGATATCTTTGTTAAAACGTTCATAATCATGCTTTTGGACCTATACTGCGGATAAAATATGATGAAATATTATAAAATTCGGGCGCGCAAACAAATATTTATATGATTTTTTACAAAAAAAAGTCAGATTTTACCTATTTTTGATGAATACGTTGTATATTGTAAGCTACATGGGCTGGATTCTAGAATACCTAACACACTTCAAATATCAATTTTTTTGTTGCAATGTTTTCTTTTAGCTAAAATATGATAAAAAATCATAAAATTCGAGCTCGGAAGCAAATATTTATATGATATTTTACAAAAATAAAGTCAGATTTTACATATTTTTGAAATTGATATTTTTGTTAAAACGTTCATAAACATGATTTTGTACCTATACTATGGATAAAATATGATGAAAAATCATAAAAGTCGGGGGCGGAAGCAAATTTTTATATGATTTTCTACAAAAATAAAGTCAGATTTTACATATTTTTGAAATGGATATTTTTGTTAAAACGTTCATAAACATGCTTTTGGACCTATACTGCGGATAAAATATGATGGAAAATTATAAAATTCGTTCGCGCAAACAAATATTTATTTGATTTTTCACAAAAAAAAAGTCAGATTTTAACTATTTTTGATGAATACGTTGTATATTGCAAGCTTCATTGGCTGGATTCTAGAATACCTACCACACTTGAAATAGCAATTTATTTGTTGCAATGTTTTCTTTTACTTAAATTATGATGAAAAATAATAAAATTCGGGCGCGGAAGCAAATATTTATATGATTTTTTACAAAAATATAGTCAGATTTTTCCTATTCTTGAAATGGATATTTTTGTTAAAACATTTATAAACATGCTTTTGGACCTATACTGCGGATAAAATATGATGAAAAATTATAAAATTCGGGCGCGCAAACAAATACTTATATGATTTTTTACAAAAAAAAAGTCAGATTTTTCCTATTTTTGATGAATACATTGTATATTGTAAGCTACATGGGCTGGATTCTAGAATACCTACCACACTTGAAATAGCAACTTTCTTGTTGCAATGTTTTCTTTTAGCTAAAATATGATGAAAAATCATAAAATTCGGGCTCGGAAGCAAATATTTATATGATTTTTTACAAAAATAAAGTCAGATTTTACATATTTTTGAAATGGATATTTTTGTTAAAACGTTAATAAACATGCTTTTGGACCTATACTGCGGATAAAATATGTAGAAAAATTATAAAATTCGGGCGCGCAAACAAATATTTATATGATTTTTTACAAAAAAAAAGTCAGATTTTAACTATTTTTGATGAATACGTTGTATATTGTAAGCCTCATTGGCTGGATTCTAGAATACCTACCACACTTGAAATAGCAATTTTTTTGTTGCAATGTTTTCTTTTACGTAAATTATGATGAAAAATCATAAAATTCGGGCGCGGAAGCAAATATTTATATGATTTTTTACAAAAATAAAGTCAGATTTTTCCTATTCTTGAAATGGATATTTTTGTTAAAACTTTCATAAACATGCTTTTGGACCTATACTGCGGATAAAATAGGATGAAAAATTATAAAATTCGGGCGCGCAAAAAAATTTTTATATGATTTTTTACAAAAAAAAAAGTCAGATTTTTCCTATTTTTGATGAATACGTTGTATATTGTAAGCTACATGGGCTGGATTCTAGAATACCTACCACACTTGATATAGCAATTTTCTTGTTGCAATGTTTTCTTTTAGCTAAAATATGATGAAAAATCATAAAATTCGGGCGCGGAAGCAAATATTTATATGATTTTTTACAAAAATAAAGTCAGATTTTACATATTTTTGAAATGGATATTTTTGTTAAAACGTTCATAAACATGCTTTTGGACCTATACTGCGGATAAAATATGATGGAGAATTATAAAACTCGGGCGCGCAATCAAATATTTATATGATTTTTTACAAAAAAAAAGTCAGATTTTAACTATTTTTGATGAATACGTTGTATATTGTAAGCTTCATTGGCTGGATTCTAGAATACCTACCACACTTGAAATAGCAATTTTTTTGTTGCAATGTTTTCTCCTTCTTCTTTCTTTGTAATAGGCTTTAAGCCTGTTTACTACCAACATTATTTCTCTTCTGACGATGATGTCAAGCAGTCCCTCCATCTTGTAGGTGTTCTGCCTGTTGTCCTTTTTGCTCCTTTCGGCTTGTCTTCTTTTATTTTCTTAGCTAGTCTGTTGGAGTTCATTCTGTTTACATGTTTACTCCAGTGTTTTCTTCTTTGTTTTGTGAATTTTGAGATTTCTTGGATGTTACATTTTTCTCTAATGTCGCTACTTCTACATCTATCCAGTAGTGTTTTGTTTTGGATCATACGTAGGATTTTCATTTCACAGGTGTTCATTAGTTGTCTTGTTTTCTTTGTGTCTGCTCTTGTTTCTGCTGCGTAGGTCATTATTGGTCTTACTGCTGTTTTGTAGATTCTAATTTTGCTTTCTGTTTTGATGTATTTATTTTTCCATATTAGATCTTTAAGGTTTCCTGCGACTTATGCGGCTTTGTTTACTTGTGTTTTTACTTCTTCAAAAAGGTTTCTGTCATTTCTAATTTCTGTGCCTAAGTAGTTGAATCTAGATACCTGTTCTATCATTTTCCCCTCTATCTCTAATTTACATCTGATTAGATTTTTAGATATAGTCATGCTTTTTGTTTTATCTATATTGATGACCATATTATGATCCTTTGCACCTTTATTGAATTGAAGCAGTAATCTTTGTAAATCGTCTTCATTATCTGAGAGTAATACTGCGTCGTCAGCAAAACATACAATGTTAATATTTGTGTTTGTCATTTTGAACCCTTTTTCTTGTGGTAAACTTTCTATTATTTTGTTCATGACTACGTTAAATAAAGTGGGACTCATCGAGTCCCCTTGTCTAATACCTGTCGAGATATCTAGTTCTTCGGTCATTTCATTATTGGTTTTTATTATTGTTTTACAGTCTGTGTTTAATCCATGGATAATGTTTATAATTTTTTCTGGAATGTTATTCGTTGACATAATTTTCAATACATCTGCTGATTTTATTCGGTCAAATGCCTTTGTCAAATCTATAAAACACATATAGAGAGGGGTGTTATATTCATAGGCTTTTTCAATAGTTTGTTTGACTATGAAGATCGCGTCCGTAGTTGATCTAATCTGCCTAAATCCTTGTTGTTCTTCTCTCATTGTTATTAATTTGTTTATTTTAGCGGTTAATATTTTTGTAAATAATTTTAAGGTACTATTTAACAGTGTTATCCCTCGATAATTTTCTGGCTTTGTTTTCTCGCCCTTTTTGAATATTGGAATGGTAAAGCTTAGTTTCCAGCTATTTGGTATTGTTCCAGTGTCAATTATTTTTGGAATAAGCTTTGAAGCACCTTGGTTAGTTGATCTCCGCCATATTTGATCATTTCGTTACTTATCTTATCAGGTCCTGTGGATTTTCGATTTTTTAATTTTGATATTGCTTCAGCTACTTCATCTTCAGTAATGATTACTGGATCTTGGTTCGTATTTTCCTCAATTTGATATACATCATTATTGTGATCGTTATACAAAGTTTTAAAGTACTGCGTCCATTCTTCTGAAGAGATCTTATTTGTGATTACGGTATTTTTTATGTCCGTTTTATTCCTTCTTAATGTTGCCCATATTTTCTTTTGTCCGCCATACAAATCGTGTTCGAGTTCACTAGAATATTTTTCCCAAATCTGTTGTTTTATTTTTGTGATTCTTGCATTTGCTTTATTTCTTTCTTGTACATATAAGTTCCAGTTATCTGGTGTTTTATTTTTTAAAAATTGTAGGTATGCTATTTTTTTCTCTTTTCCTATTAATTTCACTTCAGGTGTGTACCATTGTTTATTATTTTTTTGATTTATATTTATCTTTCTACTTCCTAATGCTTCTTCAGCTGCGTCAAGTATATTATTACTTATTTTTTCCCAAAGCTCGTCAATATTTGGTTCACTACCTGTTTTTGTATTTCCTTTTAGCTTGTTTTGTAGTCTATTCTTGAATAATGTTTTTGTGCTTTCGTCGGTAAAAGATTCAATATTAAACTTTGTAATTATTATAGGCTTTCTTTTTCTAATTTTCGGTATTTTAAACCTTAATTTTTTTCAATGTTTTCTTTACTTAAATTATGATGAAAAATCATAAAATTCGGGCGCGGAAACAAATATTTATATGATTTTTTACAAAAATAAAGTCAAATTTTTCCTATTCTTGAAATGGATATTTTTGTTAAAACATTCATAAACATGCTTTTGGCCCTATACTGCGGATAAAATATGATAAAAAATTATAAAATTCGGGCGCGCAAACAAATATTTATATGATTTTTTACAAAAAAAAGTCAGATTTTCCTATTTTTGATGAATACGTTGTATATTGTAAGCTACATGGGCTGGATTCTAGAATACCTACCACACTTGAAATAGCAATTTTCTTGTTACAATGTTTTCTTTTAGCTAAAATATAATGAAAAATCATAAACAATCATTTTGAAATGGATATTTTTGTTAAAACGTTCATAAACATGCTTTTGGACCTATACTGCGGATAAAATATGATGGAAAATTATAAAATTCGGGCGCGCAAACAAATATTTATATGATTTTTTACAAAAAAAAGTCAGATTTTAATTATTTTTGATGAATACGTTGTATATTGTAAGCTTCATTGGCTGGATTCTAGAATACCTACCACACTTGAAATAGCAATTTTTTTGTTGCAATGTTTTCTTTTACTTAAATTATGATGAAAAATCATAAAATTCAGGCGCGGAAACAAATATTTATATGATTTTTTACAAAAATAAAGTCAGATTTTTCCTATTCTTAAAATGGATATTTTTGTTAAAACATTCATAAACATGCTTTTGGACCTATACTGCGGATAAAATATGATGAAAAATTATAAAATTCGGGCGCGCAAACAAATATTTATATGATTTTTTACAAAAAAAAGTCAGATTTTTCCTATTTTTGATGAATACGTTGTACATTGTAAGCTACATGGGCTGGATTCTAGAATACCTACCACACTTGAAATAGAAATTTTCTTGTTAAAATGTTTTCTTTTAGCTAAAATATGATGAAGAATCATAAAATTTGGGCGCGGAAGCAAATATTTAGATGATTTTTTACAAAAATAAAGTCAGATTTTACATATTTTTGAAATGGATATTTTTGTTAAAACGTTCATAAACATGCTTTTGGAACTATGCTGCGGATAAAATATGATGGAGAATTATAAAATTCGGGCGCGCAAACAAATATTTATATGATTTTTTACAAAAAAAAGTCAGATTTTAACTATTTTTGATGAATACGTTGTATATTGTAAGCTTCATTGGCTGGATTCTAGAATACCTACCACACTTGAAATAGCAATTTTTTTGTTGCAATGTTTTCTTTTACTTAAATTATGATGAAAAATCATAAAATTCGGGCGCGGAAGCAAATATTTATATGATTTTTTACAAAAATAAAGTCAGATTTTTCCAATTCTTGAAATGGATATTTTTGTTTAAAACATTCATAAACATGCTTTTGGACCTATACTGCGGATAAAATATGATGAAAAATTATAAAATTCGGGCGCGCAAACAAATATTTATATGATTTTTTACAAAAAAAAAGTCAGATTTTTTCCTATTTTTGATGAATACGTTGTATATTGTAAGCTACATGGGCTGGATTCTAGAATACCTTCTACACTTGAAATAGCAATTTTCTTGTTGCAATGTTTTCTTTTAGCTAAAATTTGATGAAAAATCATAAAATTCGGGCGCGGAAGCAAATAATTATATGATTTTTTACAAAAATAAAGTCAGATTTTTCCTATTCTTGAAATGGATATTTTTGTTAAAACATTCATAAACATGCTTTTGGACCTATACTGCGGATAAAATATAATGAAAAATTATAAAATTCGGGCGCGCAAAAAAATATTTATATGATTTTTTACAAAAAAAAAGTCAGATTTTTCCTATTTTTGATGAATACGTTGTATATTGCAATCTACATGGGCTGGATTCTAGAATACCTACCACACTTGATATAGCAATTTTCTAGTTGCAATGTTTTCTTTTAGCTAAAATATGATGAAAAATCATAAAATTCGTGGCGCGGAAGCAAATATTTATATGATTTTTTACAAAAATAAAGTCAGATTTTACATATTTTTGAAATGGATATTTTTGTTAAAACGTTCATAAACATGCTTTTGGACCTATACTATGGATAAAATATGATGAAAAATTATAAAATTCGAGCGCGGAAGCAAATATTCATATAATTTTTTACAAACATAAAGACAGATTTTACCAATTTTTTATGAATACGTTGTATATTGTAAGCTTCATTGGCTGGATTCTAGAATACCTACCAAACTTGAAATAGCAATTTTCTTGTTGCAATGTTTTCTTTTACCTAATATATGATGAAAAATCATAAAATTCGGTCGCGGAAGCAAATATTTATATGATTTTTTACAAAAATAAAGTCAGATTTTTCCTATTCTTGAAATGGATATATTTGTTAAAACATTCATAAAAATGCTTTTGGACCTATATTGCGGATAAAATATGATGAGAAATTATAAAATTCAGGCGCGCAAACAAATATTTATATGATTTTTTACAAAAAAAAAGTCAGATTTTACCTATTTTTGATGAATACGTTGTATATTGTAAGCTACATGGGCTGGATTCTAGAATACCTAACACACTTGAAATAGCAATTTTCTTGTTGCAATGTTTTCTTTTAGCTAAAATATGATGAGAAATCATAAAATTCGGGCGCGGAAGCAAATATTTATATGATTTTTTACAAAAATAAAGTCAGATTTTACATATTTTTGAAATGGATATTTTTGTTAAAACGTTAATAAACATGCTTTTGGACCTATACTGCGGATAAAATATGATGAAAAATTATAAAATTCGGGCGCGCAAACAAATATTTATATGATTTTTCACAAAAAAAAGTCAGATTTTAACTATTTTTGATGAATACGTTGTATATTGTAAGCTTCATTGGCTGGATTCTAGAATACCTACCACACTTGAAATAGCAATTTTTTTGTTGCAATGTTTTCTTTTACGTAAATTATAATGAAAAATCATAAAATTCGGGCGCGGAAGCAAATATTTATATGATTTTTTACAAAAATAAAGTCAGATTTTTCCTATTCTCGAAATGGATATTTTTGTTAAAACATTCATAAACATGCTTTTGGACCTATACTGCGGATAAAATATGGTGAAAAATTATAAAATTCGGGCGCGCAAACAAATATTTATATGATTTTTTACAAAAAAAAAGTCAGATTTTTCCTATTTTTGATGAATACGTTGTATATTGTAAGCTACATGGGCTGGATTCTAGAATACCTACCACACTTGAAATAGCAATTTTCTTGTTGCAATGTTTTCTTTTAGCTAAAATATGATGAAAAATCATAAAATTTGGGCGCGGAAGCAAATATTTATATGGTTTTTTACAAAAATAAAGTCAGATTTTTCCTATTCTTGAAATGGATATTTATGTTAAAACATTCATAAACATGCTTTTGGACCTATACTGCGGATAAAATATGATGAAAAATTATAAAATTCGGGCGCGCAAACAAATATTTATATGATTTTTTACAAAAAAAAAGTCAGATTTCACCTATTTTTGATGAATACGCTGTATATTGTAAGCTAGATGGGCTGGATTCTAGAATACCTAACACACTTGAAATAGCAATTTTCTTGTTGCAATGTTTTCTTTTAGCTAAAATATGATGAAAAATCATAAAATTCAGGCGCGGAAGCAAATATTTATATGATTTTTTACAAAAATAAAGTCAGATTTTACATATTTTAGAAATGGATTTTTTTGTTAAAACTTTCATAAACATGCTTTTGGACCTATACTGCGGATAAAATATGATGGAAAATTATAAAATTCGGGCGCGCAAACAAATATTTATATGATTTTTTACAAAAAAAAAGTCAGATTTTAACTATTTTTGATGAATACGTTGTATATTGTAAGCTTCATTGGCTGGATTCTGGAATACCTACAACACTTGAAATAGCAATTTTTTTGTTGCAATGTTTTCTTTTACTTAAATTATGATGAAAAATCATAAAATTCGGGCGCGGAAACAAATATGTATATGAATTTTTATAAAAATAAAGTCAGATTTTTCCTATTCTTGAAATGGATATTTTTCTTAAAACATTCATAAACATGCTTTTGGACCTATACTGCGGATAAAATATGATGAAAAATTATAAAATTCGGGCGCGCAAACAAATATTTATATGATTTTTTACAAAAAAAGTCAGATTTTTCCTATTTTTCATGAATACGTTGTATATTGTAAGCTACATGGGCTGGATTCTAGAATACCTACCACACTTGAAATAGGAATTTTCTTGTTACAATGTTTTCTTTTAGCTAAAATATGATGAAAAATCATAAAATTCGGGCGCGGAAGCAAATATTTATATGATTTTTTACAAAAATAAAGTCAGATTTTACATATTTTTAAAATGGATATTTTTGTTAAAACGTTCATAAACATGCTTTTGGACCTATACTGCGGATAAAATATGATGGAAAATTATAAAATTCGGGCGCGCAAACAAATATTTATATGATTTTTTACAAAAAAAAAGTCAGATTTTAACTATTTTTGATGAATACGTTATATATTGTAAGCTTCATTGGCTGGATTCTAGAATACCTACCACACTTGAAATAGCAATTTTTTTGTTGCAATGTTTTTTTTTACTTAAATTATGATGAAAAATCATAAAATTCAGGCGCGGAAGCAAATAATTATATGATTTTTTCACAAAAATATAGTCAGATTTTTCCTATTCTTGAAATGGATATTTTTGTTTAAAACATTCATAAACATGCTTTTGGACCTATACTGCGGATAAAATATGGTGAAAAATTATAAAATTCGGGCGCGCAAACAAATATTTATATGATTTTTTACAAAAAAAAAGTCAGATTTTTCCTATTTTTGATGAATACGTTGTATATTGTAAGCTACATGGGCTGGATTCTAGAATACCTACCACATTTGAAATAGCAATTTTCTTGTTGCAATGTTTTCTTTTAGCTAAAATATGATGAAAAATCATAAAATTCGGGCGCGGAAGCAAATATTTATATGATTTTTTACAAAAATAAAGTCAGATTTTTCCTATTCTTGAAATGGATATTTATGTTAAAACATTCATAAACATGCTTTTGGACCTATACTGCGGATAAAATATGATGAAAAATTATAAAATTCGGGCGCGCAAACAAATATTTATATGATTTTTTACAAAAAAAAAGTCAAATTTCACCTATTTTTGATGAATACGTTGTATATTGTAAGCTAGATGGGGTGGATTCTAGAATACCTAACACACTTGAAATAGCAATTTTCTTGTTGCAATGTTTTCTTTTAGCTAAAATATGATGAAAAATCATAAAATTCGGGCGCGGAAGCAAATATTTATATGATTTTTTACAAAAATAAAGTCAGATTTTACTTATTTTTGAAATGAATATTTTTGTTAAAACGTTCATAAACATGATTTTGGACCTATACTATGGATAAAATATGATGAAAAATTATAAAATTCGAGCGCGGAAGCAAATATTTATATAATTTTTTACAAAAATAAAGACAGATTTTACCAATTTTTGATGAATACGTTGTATATTGTAAGCTTCATTGGCTGGATTCTAGAATACCTACCAAACTTGAAATAGCAATTTTCTTGTTGCAATGTTTTCTTTTACCTAAAATATGATGAAAAATTATAAAATTCGGTCGCGGAAGCGCATATTTATATAATTTTTTACAAAAATAAAGTCAGATTTTTCCTATTCTTGAAATGGATATTTTTGTTAAAACATTCATAAACATGCTTTTGGACCTATATTGCGGATAAAATATGATGAAAAATGATAAAATTCGGGCGCGCAAACAAATATTTATATGATTTTTTACAAAAAAAAAGTCAGATTTTACCTATTTTTGATGAATACGTTGTATATTGTAAGCTACATGGGCTGGATTCTAGAATACCTAACACACTTGAAATAGCAATTTTCTTGTTGCAATGTTTTCTTTTAGCTAAAATATGATGAGAAATCATAAAATTCGGGCGCGGAAGCAAATATTTATATTATTTTTTACAAAAATAAATTCAGATTTTACATATTTTTGAAATGGATATTTTTGTTAAAACGTTCATAAACATGCTTTTGGACCTATACTGCGGATAAAATATGATGAAAAATTATAAAATTCGGGCGCGCAAACAAATATTTATATGATTTTTTACAAAAAAAAAGTCAGATTTTAACTATTTTTGATGAATACGTTGTATATTGTAAGCTTCATTGGCAGGATTCTAGAATACCTACCACACTTGAAATAGCAATTTTTTTGTTGCAATGTTTTCTTTTACGTAAATTATGATGAAAAATCATAAAATTTGGGCGTGGAAGCAAATATTTATATGATTTTTTACAAAAATAAAGTCAGATTTTACATATTTTTGAAATGGATATTTTTGTTAAAACGTTCATTAACATGCTTTTGGACCTATACTGCGGATAAAATATGATGGAAAATTATAAAATTCGGGCGCGCAAACAAATATTTATATGATTTTTTACAAAAAGAAAGTCAGAGTTTAACTATTTTTGATGAATACGTTGTATATTGTAAGCTTCATTGGCTGGATTCTAGAATACTTACCACACTTGAAATAGCAATTTTTTTGTTGCAATGTTTTCTTTTACTGAAATTATGATGAAAAATCATAAAATTCGGGCGCGGAAGCAAATATTTATATGATTTTTTACAAAAATAAAGTCAGATTTTTCCTATTCTTGAAATGGATATTTTTGTTAAAACATTCATAAACATGCTTTTGGACCTATACTGCGGATAAAATATGATGAAAAATGATAAAATTCGGGCGCGCAAACAAATATTTAAATGATTTTTTACAAAAAAAAGTCAGATTTTTCCTATTTTTGATGAATACGTTGTATATTGTAAGCTACATGGGCTGGATTCTAGAATACCTAACACACTTGAAATAGCAATTTTCTTGTTGCAATGTTTTCTTTTAGCTGAAATATGATGAAATATCATAAAATCTGGGCTCGGAAGCAAATATTTATATGATTTTTTACAAAATTTAAGTCAGATTTTACATATTTTTGAAATGAATATTTTTGTTAAAACGTTCATAAACATGATTTTGGACCTATACTATGGATAAAATATGATGAAAATTTATAAAATTCGAGCGCGGAAGCAATTATTTATATAATTTTTTACAAAAATAAAGTCAGATTTTACCAATTTTTGATGAATACGTTGTATATTGTAAGCTTCATTGGCTGGATTCTAGAATACCTACCACACTTGAAATAGCAATTTTCTTGTTGCAATGTTTTCTTTTACCTAAAATATGATGAAAAATCATAAAATTCGGGCTCGGAAGCAAATATTTATATGATTTTTTACAAAAATAAAGTCAGATTTTTCCTATTCTTGAAATGGATATTTTTGTTAAAACATTCATAAACATGCTTTTGGACCTATTTTGCGGATAAAATATGATAAAAAATTATAAAATTCGGGCGCGCAAACAAATATTTATATAATTTTTTACAAAAAAAAGTCTGTTTTTACCTATTTTTGATGAATACGTTGTATATTGTAAGCTACATGTGCTGGATTCTAGAATACCTAACACACTTGAAATAGCAATTTTCTTGTTGCAATGTTTTCTTTTAGCTAAAATATGATGAGAAATCATAAAATTCGGGCGCGGAAGCAAATATTTATATGATTTTTTACAAAAATAAAGTCAGATTTTACATATTTTTGAAATGGATATTTTTGTTAAAACGTTAATAAACATGCTTTTGGACCTATACTGCGGATAAAATATGATGAAAAATTATAAAATTCGGGCGCGCAAACAAATATTTATATGAATTTTTTACAAAAAAAAAGCCAGATTTTAACTATTTTTGATGAATACGTTGTATATTGTAAGCTTCATTGGCTGGATTCTAGAATACCTACCACACTTGAAATAGCAATTTTTTTGTTGCAATGTTTTCTTTTACGTAAATTATGATGAAAAAACATAAAATTCGGGCGCGAAAGCAAATATTTATATGATTTTTTACAAAAATAAAGTCAGATTTTTCCTATTCTTGAAATGGATATTTTTGTTAAAACATTCATAAACATGCTTTTGGACCTATACTGCGGATAAAATATGATGAAAAATTATAAAATTCGGGCGCGCAAAAAAATATTGATATGATTTTTTACAAAAAAAAAGTCAGATTTTTCTTATTTTTGATGAATACGTTGTATATTGTAAGCTACATGGGCTGGATTCTAGAATACCTACCACACTTGAAATAGCAACTTTCTTGTTGCAATGTTTTCTTTTAGCTAAAATATGATAAAAAATCATAAAATTCGGGCGCGGAAGCAAATATTTATATGATTTTTTACAAAAATAAAGTCAGATTTTTCCTATTCTTGAAATGGATATTTATGTTAAAACATTCATAAACATGCTTTTGGACCTATACTGCGGATAAAATATGATGAAAAATTATAAAATTCGGGCGCGCAAACAAATATTTATATGATTTTTTACAAAAAAAAGTCAGATTTTACCTATTTTTGATGAATACGTTGTATATTGTAAGCTAGATGGGCTGGATTCTAGAATACCTAACACACTTGATATAGCAATTTTCTTGTTGCAATGTTTTCTTTTAGCTAAAATATGATGATTAAAATCATAAAATTCGGGCGCGGAAGCAAATATTTATATGATTTTTTACAAAAATAAAGTCAGATTTTACTTATTTTTGAAATGGATATTTTTGTTAAAACGTTCATAAACATGATTTTGGACCTATACTATGGATAAAATATGATGAAAAATTATAAAATTCGAGCGCGGAAGCAAATATTTATATAATTTTTTACAAAAATAAATACAGATTTTACCAATTTTTGATGAATACGTTGTATATTGTAAGCTTCATTGGCTGGATTCTAGAATACCTACCAAACTTGAAATAGCAATTTTCTTGTTGCAATGTTTTCTTTTACGTAAATTATGATGAAAAATCATAAAATTCGGGCGCGGAAGCAAATAATTACATGATTTTTTACAAAAATAAAGTCAGATTTTTCCTATTCTTGAAATGGATATTTTTGTTAAAACATTCATAAACATGCTTTTGGACCTATACTGCGGATAAAATATGATGAAAAATTATAAAATTCGGGCGCGCAAAAAAATATTTATATTATTTTTTACAAAAAAAAAGTCAGATTTTTCCTATTTTTAATGAATACGTTGTATATTGTAGTCTACATGGGCTGGATTCTAGAATACCTACCACACTTGATATAGCAATTTTCTAGTTGCAATGTTTTCTTTTAGCTAAATTATGATGAAAAATCATAAAATTCGTGCGCGGAAGCAAATATTTATATGATTTTTTACAAAAATAAAGTCAGATTTTACATATTTTTGAAATGGATATTTTTGTTAAAACGTTCATAAACATGCTTTTGGACCTATACTGCGGATAAAATATGATGGAAAATTATAAATTTCGGGCGCGCAAACAAATATTTATATGATTTTTTACAATAAAAAAGTCAGATTTTACCTATTTTTGATGAATACGTTGTATATTGTAAGCTACATGGGCTGGATTCTAGAATACCTACCACACATGAAATAGCAATTTTTTTGTTGCAATGTTTTCTTTTACTTAAATTATGATGAAAAATCATAAAATTCGGGCGCGGAAACAAATATTTATATGATTTTTTACAAAAATAAAGTCAGATTTTTCCTATTCTTGAAATGGATATTTTTGTTAAAACATTCATAAACATGCTTTTGGACCTATACTGCGTATAAAATATGATGAAAAATTATAAAATTCGGGCGTGCAAACAAATATTTATATGATTTTTTACAAAAAAAAGTCAGATTTTTCCTATTTTTGATGAATACGTTGTACATTGTAAGCTACATGGGCTGGATTCTAGAATACCTACCACACTTGAAATAGAAATTTTCTTGTTAAAATGTTTTCTTTTAGCTAAAATATGATGAAGAATCATAAAATTCGGGCGCGGAAGCAAATATTTAGATGATTTTTTACAAAAATAAAGTCAGATTTTACATATTTTTGAAATGGATATTTTTGTTAAAACGTTCATAAACATGCTTTTGGACCTATGCTGCGGATAAAATATGATGGAAAATTATAAAATTCGGGCGCGCAAACAAATATTTATATGATTTTTTACAAAAAAAAGTCAGATTTTAACTATTTTTGATGAATACGTTGTATATTGTAAGCTTCATTGGCTGGATTCTAGAATACCTACCACACTTGAAATAGCAATTTTTTTGTTGCAATGTTTTCTTCTACTTAAATTATGATGAAAAATCATAAAATTCGGGCGCGGAAGCAAATATTTATATGATTTTTTACAAAAATAAAGTCAGATTTTTCCTATTCTTGAAATGGATATTTTTGTTAAAACATTCATAAACATGCTTTTGGACCTATACTGCGGATAAAATATGATGAAAAATTATAAAATTCGGGCGCGCAAACAAATATTTATATGATTTTTTACAAAAAAAAGTCAGATTTTTCCTATTTTTGATGAATACGTTGTATATTGTAAGCTACATGGGCTGGATTCTAGAATACCTACCACACTTGAAATAGAAATTTTCTTGTTAAAATGTTTTCTTTTAGCTAAAATATGATGAAGAATCATAAAATTCGGGCGCGGAAGCAAATATTTAGATGATTTTTTACAAAAATAAAGTCAGATTTTACATATTTTTGAAATGGATATTTTTGTTAAAACGTTCATAAACATGCTTTTGGACCTATGCTGCGGATAAAATATGATGGAAAATTATAAAATTCGGGCGCGCAAACAAATATTTATATGATTTTTTACAAAAAAAAGTCAGATTTTAACTATTTTTGATGAATACGTTGTATATTGTAAGCTTCATTGGCTGGATTCTAGAATACCTACCACACTTGAAATAGCAATTTTTTTGTTGCAATGTTTTCTTTTACTTAAATTATGATGAAAAATCATAAAATTCGGGCGCGGAAGCAAATATTTATATGATTTTTTACAAAAATAAAGTCAGATTTTTCCAATTCTTGAAATGGATATTTTTGTTTAAAACATTCATAAACATGCTTTTGGACCTATACTGCGGATAAAATATGATGAAAAATTATAAAATTCGGGCGCGCAAACAAATATTTATATGATTTTTTACAAAAAAAAGTCAGATTTTTCCTATTTTTGATGAATACGTTGTATATTGTAATCTACATGGGCTGGATTCTAGAATACCTACCACATTTGATATAACAATTTTCTAGTTGCAATGTTTTCTTTTAGCTAAAATATGATGAAAAATCATAAAATTCGGGCGCGGAAGCAAATATTTATATGATTTTTTACAAAAATAAAGTCAGATTTTACATATTTTTGAAATGGATATTTTTGTTAAAACGTTCATAAACATGCTTTTGGACCTATACTGCGGATAAAATATGATGGAAAATTATAAAATTCGGGCGCGCAAACAAATATTTATATGATTTTTTACAAAAAAAAAGTCAGATTTTAACTATTTTTGATGAATACGTTGTATATTGTAAGCTTCATTGGCTGGATTCTAGAATACCTACCACACTTGAAATAGCAGTTTTTTTGTTGCAATGTTTTCTTTTACTTAAATTATGATGAAAAATCATAAAATTCGTACGCGGAAGCAAATATTTATATGATTTTTTTACAAAAATAAAGTAAGATTTTTCCTATTCTTGAAATGGATATTTATGTTAAAACATTCATAAACATGCTTTTGGTCCTATACTGCGGATAAAATATGATGAAAAATTAAAAAATTCTAGATTTATATGATTTTTTACAAAAAAAAAGTCAGATTTCACCTATTTTTGATGAATACGTTGTATATTGTAAGCTAGATGGGCTGGATTCTAGAATACCTAACACAATTGAAATAGCAATTTTCTTGTTGCAATGTTTTCTTTTAGCTAAAATATGATGAGAAATCATAAAATTCGGGCGCGGAAGCAAATATTTATATGATTTTTTACAAAAATAAAGTCAGATTTTACATATTTTTGAAATGGATATTTTTGTTAAAACGTTAATAAACATGCTTTTGGACCTATACTGCGGATAAAATATGATGAAAAATTATAAAATTCGGGCGCGCAAACAAATATTTATATGATTTTTCACAAAAAAAAGTCAGATTTTAACTATTTTTGATGAATACGTTGTATATTGTAAGCTTCATTGGCTGGATTCTAGAATACCTACCACACTTTAAATAGCAATTTTTTTGTTGCAATGTTTTCTTTTACGTAAATTATAATGAAAAATCATAAAATTCGGGCGCGGAAGCAAATATTTATATGATTTTTTACAAAAATAAAGTCAGATTTTTCCTATTCTCGAAATGGATATTTTTGTTAAAACATTCATAAACATACTTTTGGACCTATACTGCGGATAAAATATGATGAAAAATTATAAAATACGGGCGCGCAAACAAATATTTATATGATTTTTTACAAAAAAAAAGTCAGATTTTAACTATTTTTGATGAATACGTTGTATATAGTAAGCTAGATGGGCTAGATTCTAGAATACCTAACACACTTGAAATAGCAATTTTCTTGTTGCAATGTTTTCTTTTAGCTAAAATATGATGAAAAATCATAAAATTCGGGCGCGGAAGCAAATATTTATATGATTTTTTACAAAAATAAAGTCAGATTTTACATATTTTTGAAATGGATATTTTTGTTAAAACGTTCATAAACATGCTTTTGGACCTATACTGCGGATGAAATATGATGGAAAATTATAAAATTCGGGCGCGCAAACAAATATTTATATAATTTTTTACAAAAAAAAAGTCAGATTTTAACTATTTTTGATGAATACGTTGTATATTGTAAGCTTCATTGGCTGGATTCTAGAATACCTACCACACTTGAAATAGCAATTTTTTTGTTGCAATGTTTTCTTTTACTTAAATTATGATGAAAAATCATAAAATTCGGATGCGGAAGCAAATATTTATATTATTTTTTACAAAAATAAAGTCAGATTTTTCCTATTCATGAAATGGATATTTATGTTAAAACATTCATAAACATGCTTTTGGACCTATACTGCGGATAAAATATAATGAAAAATTATAAAATTCGGGCGCGCAAACAAATGTTTATATGATTTTTTACAAAAAAAAAAGTCAGATTTTACCTATTTTTGATGAATACGTTGTATATTGTAAGCTTCATTGGCTGGATTCTAGAATACCTACCACACTTGAAATAGCAATTTTTTTGTTGCAATGTTTTCTTTTACTTAAATTATGATGAAAAATCATAAAATTCGGGCGCGGAAGCAAATATTTATATGATTTTTTACAAAAATATAGTCAGATTTTTCCTATTCTTGAAATGGATATTTTTGTTTAAAACATTCATAAACATGCTTTTGGACCTATACTGCGGATAAAATATGGTGAAAAATTATAAAATTCGGGCGCGCAAACAAATATTTATATGATTTTTTACAAAAAAAAAGTCAGATTTTTCCTATTTTTGATGAATACGTTGTATATTGTAAGCTACATGGGCTGGATTCTAGAATACCTACCACACTTGAAATAGCAATTTTCTTGTTGCAATGTTTTCTTTTAGCTAAAATATGATGAAAAATCATAAAATTAGGGCGCGGAAGCAAATATTTATATGGTTTTTTACAAAAATAAAGTCAGATTTTTCCTATTCTTGAAATGGATATTTATGTTAAAACATACATAAACATGCTTTTGGACCTATACTGCGGATAAAATATGATGAAAAATTATAAAATTCGGGCGCGCAAACAAATATTTATATGATTTTTCACAAAAAAAAAGTCAGATTTCACCTATTTTTGATGAATACGTTGTATATTGTAAGCTAGATGGGCTGGATTCTAGAATACCTAACACACTTGAAATAGCAATTTTCTTGTTGCAATGTTTTCTTTTAGCTAAAATATGATGAGAAATCATAAAATTCGGGCGCGGAAGCAAATATTTATATGATTTTTTACAAAAATAAAGTCAGATTTTACATATTTTTGAAATGGATATTTTTGTTAAAACGTTAATAAACATGCTTTTGGACCTATACTGCGGATAAAATATGATGAAAATTTATAAAATTCGGGCGCGCAAACAAATATTTATTTGATTTTTTACAAAAAAAAAGTCAGATTTTAACTATTTTTGATGAATACGTTGTATATTGTAAGCTTCATTGGCTGGATTCTAGAATACCTACCACACTTGAAACAGCAATTTTTTTGTTGCAATGTTTTCTTTTACTTAAATTATAATGAAAAATAATAAAATTCGGGCGCGGAAGCAAATATTTATATGAATTTTATAAAAATTAAGTCAGATTTTTCCTATTCTTGAAATGGATATTTTTGTTAAAACATTTATAAACATGCTTTTGGACCTATACTGCGGATAAAATATGATAAAAAATTATAAAATTCGGGCGCGCAAACAAATATTTATATGATTTTTTACAAAAAAAAAGTCAGATTTTTCCTATTTTTGATGAATACGTTGTATATTGTAAGCTATATGGGCTGGATTCTAGAATACCTACCACACTTGAAATAGCAATTTAACGCGCTATCTCAGAGTTTTTAGCTAAAATATGATGAATAAGCATAAAATTCGGGCGCGGAAGCAAATATTTATATGATTTTTTACAAAAATAAAGTCAGATTTTTCTTATTCTTGAAATGGATATTTATGTTAAAACATTCATAAACATGCTTTTGGACCTATACTGCGGATAAAATATGATGAAAAATTATAAAATTCGGGCGCGCAAACAAATATTTATATGATTTTTTACAATAAAAAAGTCAGATTTTACCTATTTTTGATGAATACGTTGTATATTGTAAGCTACATGGGCTGGATTCTAGAATACCTAACACACTTGAAATAGCAATTTTCTTGTTGCAATGTTTTCTTTTAGCTAAAATATGATGAAAAATCATAAAATTCGGGCTCGGAAGCAAATATTTATATGATTTTTTACAAAAATAAAGTCAGATTTTTCCTATTCTTGAAATGGATATTTTTGTTAAAACATTCATAAACATGCTTTTGGACCTATACTGCGGATAAAATATGAAGAAAAATTATAAAATTCGGGCGCGCAAACAAATATTTATATAATTTTTTAGAAAAAAAAGTCAGATTTTACCTATTTTTGATGAATACGTTGTATATTGTAAGCTACATGGGCTGGATTCTAGAATACCTAACATACTTGAAATAGCAATTTTCTTGTTGCAATGTTTTCTTTTAGCTAAAATATGATGAAAAATCATAAAATTCGGGATCGGAAGCAAATATTTATATGATTTTTTACAAAAATAAAGTCAGATTTTACATATTTTTGAAATGGATATTTTTGTTAAAACGTTCATAAACATGATTTTGGACCTATACTATGGATAAAATATGATGAAAAATTATAAAATTCAAGCGCGGAAGCAAATATATATATAATTTATACAAAAATAAAGTCAGCTTTTACCAATTTTTGATGAATACGTTGTATATTGTAAGCTTCATTGGCTGGATTCTAGAATACCTACCACACTTGAAATAGCAATTTTCTTGTTGCAATGTTTTCTTTTACCTAAAATATGATGAAAAATCATAAAATTCGGGCGCGGAAGCAAATATTTATATGATTTTTTACAAAAATAAAGTCAGATTTTTCCTATTCTTGAAATGGATATTTTTGTTAAAACATTCATAAACATGCTTTTGGACCTATACTGCGGATAAAATATGATGAAAAATTATAAAATTCAGACGCGCAAACAAATATTTATATGATTTTTTACAAAAAAAAGTCAGATTTTACCTATTTTTGATGAATACGTTGTATATTGTAAGCTACATGGGCTGGATTCTAGAATACCTAACATACTTGAAATAGCAATTTTCTTGTAGCAATGTTTTCTTTTAGCTAAAATATGATGAAAAATCATAAACTTCGGGCTCGGAAGCAAATATTTATATGATTTTTTACAAAAATAAAGTCAGATTTTACATATTTTTGAAATGGATATTTTTGTTAAAACGTTCATAAACATGATTTTGGACCTATACTATGGATAAAATATGATAAAAAATCATAAAATTCGGGCGCGGAAGCAAATATTTATATGATTTTTTACAAAAATAAAGTCAGATTTTACATATTTTTGAAATGGATATTTTTGTTAAAACGTTCATAAACATGCTTTTGGACCTATACTGCGGATAAAATATGATGGAAAATTATAAAATTTGGGCGCGCAAACAAATATTTATTTGATTTTTTACAAAAAAAAAGTCAGATTTTAACTATTTTTGATGAATACGTTGTATATTGTAAGCTTCATTGGCTGGATTCTAGAATACCTACCACACTTGAAATAGCAATTTTTTTGTTGCAATGTTTTCTTTTACTTAAATTATGATGAAAAATAATAAAATTCGGGCGCGGAAGCAAATATTTATATGATTTTTTACAAAAATAAAGTCAGATTTTTCTTATTCTTGAAATGGTTATTTTTGTTAAAACATTTATAAACATGCTTTTGGACCTATACTGCGGATAAAATATGATAAAAAATTATAAAATTCGGGCGCGCAAACAAATATATATATGATTTTTTACAAAAAAAAAGTCAGATTTTTCCTATTTTTGATGAATACGTTGTATATTGTAAGCTACATGGGCTGGATTCTAGAATACCTACCACACTTGAAATAGCAATTTTCTTGTTGCAATGTTTTCTTTTAGCTAAAATATGATGAATAATCATAAAATTCGGGCGCGGAAGCAAATATTTATATGATTTTTTACAAAAATAAAGTCAGATTTTTCCTATTCTTGAAATGGATATTTATGTTAAAACATTCATAAACATGCTTTTGGACCTATACTGCGGATAAAATATGATGAAAAATTATAAAATTCGGGCGCGCAAACAAATATTTATATGATTTTTTACAAAAAAAAGTCAGATTATACCTATTTTTGATGAATACGTTGTATATTGTAAGCTACATGGGCTGTATTCTAGAATACCTAACACACTTGAAATAGCAATTTTCTTGTTGCAATGTTTTCTTTTAGTAAAAATATGATGAAAAATCATAAAATTCGGGCTCGGAAGCAAATATTTATATGATTTTTTACAAAAATAAAGTCAGATTTTACATATTTTTGAAATGGATATTTTTGTTAAAACGTTCATAAACATGATTTTGGACCTATACTATGGATAAAATATGATGAAAAATTATAAAATTCGAGCGCGGAAGCAAATATTTATATAATTTATACAAAAATAAAGTCAGCTTTTACCAATTTTTGATGAATACGTTGTATATTGTAAGCTTCATTGGCTGGATTCTAGAATACCTACCACACTTGAAATAGCAATTTTCTTGTTGCAATGTTTTCTTTTAGCTAAAATATGATGAAAAATCATAAAATTCGGGCGCGGAAGCAAATATATATTTAGTGACTTTATGAGGCCCTGTAATAGTGTCCTTTTTGCAGACGATACTACAGTTATCAACAGTGCTAATGATTACGACTCATTACAAATAGTTAAAAATGAAAATTTTCAAAAAGCTGAAAAATGGTTTTCCGCTAATAATTTACTTTTAAATAAAGATAAAACTCAACAGATGATTATCTCTAACGACAATAAATTGAATAAAGATTCTGCTATATCAGTTCTTGGATTACATATCGAACCTTTACTAAATGGGTCATCGCACATAACATATATAAGTAAAAAAATTTCTAGTACTTTATTTTTACTTAGAAGATTAAAACTTGTAGTTGACTTTTTTACCTTAAAAACTTGTTACTTTTCATTATTTCATTCAGTAATATCTTATGGAATTATTGTATGGGGAAATTCTTCTCACGCAATTAAAATATTTAGACTACAAAAAACAGCAATCAGAATTCTGGCAGGTTTAGGTCACAGAGATCATTGCCGTCAAGCTTTTATTGACTTGAAAATAATGACATTACCTTCCTTATTTATATATTATTCTCTTATAGAAATCCATAAATCAAAGGATAATTTTGTTAAAAATAGAGATTTTCATTCTTATGAGACAAGATCCGCAAATCTCTTGCGAAAGCCCCGTTATAAACTCCAAAAGTCTGTAAAAAATAGTTTAAACGTAGATCTTTTTAATATACTACCAGAACATGTAAAGCAGATGGAACACAAAAAATTCAAAAGGTCAGTTAAATTATTTTTATTAAAGTATTGTTTTTATGCTATAGATGATTTTATTAACTTCAAATTCAGCAATTTTCATTTTGAATAATGATATGAAATACGTTAGCACTTTGAAACTTTTTTTGTAAATAAGTATTGTATAAATTATCTTTATTATAACATGACGTACTATAAACTTTATGTAAGTAACATAGTCAAATAAAATAAATAAATAAATAAATAAATAAATAAATAAATAAATAAATAAATAAATATTTATATGATTTTTTACAAAAATAAAGTCAGATTTTTCCTACTCTTGAAATGGATATTTTTGTTTAAAACATTCATAAACATGCTTTTGGACCTATATTGCGGATAAAATATGATGAAAAATTATAAAATTCGGGCGCGCAAACAAATATTTATATGATTTTTTACAAAAAAAAGTCAGATTTTACCTATTTTTGATGAATACGTTGTATATTGTAAGCTACATGGGCTGGATTCTAGAATACCTAACACACTTGAAATAGCAATTTTCTTGTTGCAATGTTTTCTTTTAGCTAAAATATGATGAGAAATCATAAAATTCGGGCGCGGAAGCAAATATTTATATGATTTTTTACAAAAATAAAGTCAGATTTTACATATTTTTGAAATGGATATTTTTGTTAATACGTTCATAAACATGCTTTTGGACCTATACTGCGGATAAAAAATGAAGAAAAATTATAAAATTCGGGCGCGCTAACAAATATTTATATGATTTTTTACAAAAAAAAAATCAGATTTTAACTATTTTTGATGACTACGTTGTATATTGTAAGCTCCATTGGCTGGATTTTAGAATACCTACCACAGTTGAAATAGCAATTTTTTTGTTGCAATGTTTTCTTTTACGTAAATTATGATGAAAAATCATAAAATTCGGGCGCGGAAGCAAATATTTATATGATTTTTTACAAAAATAAAGTCAGATTTTTCCTATTCTTGAAATGGATATTTTTGTTAAAACATTCATAAACATGCTTTTGGACCTACACTGCGGATAAAATATGATGAAAAATTATAAAATTCGGACGCGCAAACAAATATTTATATGATTTTTTACAAAAAAAAAGTCAGATTTTTCCTATTTTTGATGAATACGTTGTATATTGTAAGCTACATGGGCTGGATTCTAGAATACCTACCACACTTAAAATAGCAATTTTTTTGTTGCAATGTTTTCTTTTACGTAAATTATGATGAAAAATCATAAAATTCGGGCGCGAAAGCAAATATTTATATGATTTTTTACAAAAATAAGTCAGATTTTACATATTTTTGAAATGGATATTTTTGTTAAAACGTTCATAAACATGCTTTTGGACCTATACTGCGGATAAAATATGATGAAAAATTATAAAATTCGGGCGCGCAAACAAATATTTATATGATTTTTTACAAAAAAAAAGTCAGATTTTTCCTATTTTAGATGAATACGTTGTATATTGTAAGCTACATGGGCTGGATTCTAGAATACCTACCACATTTGAAATAGCAATTTTCTTGCTGCAATGTTTTCTTTTAGCTAAAATATGATAAAAAATCTTAAAATTCGGGCGCGGAAGCAAATATTTATACGATTTTTTACAAAAATAAAGTCAGATTTTTCCTATTCTTGAAATGGATATTTTTGTTAAAACATTCATAAACATGCTTTTGGACCTATACTGCGGATAAAATATGATGAAAAATTATAAAATTCGGGCGCGCAAACAAATATTTATATGATTTTTTTAAAAAAAAAAAGTCAGAATTTACCTATTTTTGATGAATACGTTGTATATTGTAAGCTACATGGGCTGGATTCTAGTATACCTAACACACTTGAAATAGCAATTTTCTTGTTGCAATGTTTTCTTTTAGCTAAAATATGATGAAAAATCATAAAATTCGGGCGCGGAAGCAAATATTTATATGATTTTTTACAAAAATAAAGTCAGACTTTTCCTATTCTTGAAATAGATATTTTTTTTAAAACATTTATAAACATGCTTTTGGACCTATACTGCGGAAAAAATATAATGAAAAATTATAAAATTCGGGCGCGCAAACAAATATTTATATGATTTCTTACAAAAAAAAGTCAGATTTTTCCTATTTTTGATGAATAAGTTGTATATTGCAACCTACATGGGCTAGATTCTAGAATACCTACCACACTTGATATAGCAATTTTCTTGTTGCAATGTTTTCTTTTAGCTAAAATATGATGAAAAATCATAAAATTCGGGCGCGGAAGCAAATATTTATATGATTTTTAGAAAAATAAAGTCAGATTTTACATATTTTTGAAATGGATATTTTTGTTAAAACGTTCATAAACATGCTTTTGGACCTATACTGCGGATAAAATATGATGGAAAATTATAAAATTCGGGCGCGCAAACAAATATTTATATGATTTTTTACAAAAAAAAAGTCAGATTTTACCTATTTTTGATGAATACGTTGTATATTGTAAGCTTCATTGGCTGGATTCTAGAATACCTACCACACTTGAAATAGCAATTTTTTTTGTTGCAATGTTTTCTTTTATTTGAATTATGATGAAAAATCATAAAATTCGGGCGCGGAAGCAAATATTTATATGATTTTTTACAAAAATAAAGTCAGATTTTTCCTATTCTTGAAATGGATATTTTTGTTAAAACATTTATAAACATGCTTTTGGACCTATACTGCGGATAAAATATGATGAAAAATTATAAAATTCGGGGCGCGCAAACAAATATTTATATGATTTTTTACAAAAAAAAAAGTCAGATTTTTCCTATTTTTGATGAATACGTTGTATATTGTAAGCTACATGGGCTGGATTCTAGAATACCTACCACACTTGAAATAGCAATTTTCTTGTTGCAATGTTTTCTTTTAGCTAAAATATGATGAAAAATCTTAAAATTCGGGCGCGGAAGCAAATATTTATATGATTTTTTACAAAAATAAAGTCAGATTTTTCCTATTCTTGAAATGGATATTTTTGTTAAAACATTCATAAACATGCTTTTGGACCAATATTGCGAATAAAATATGATGAAAAATTATAAAATTCAGGCGCGCAAACAAATATTTATATGATTTTTTACAAAAAAGAAGTCAGTTTTTACCTATTTTTGATGAATACGTTGTATATTTTAAGCTACATGTGCTGGATTCTAGAATACTTAACACTCTTAAAGTAGCAATTTTCTTGTTGCAATGTTTTCTTTTAGCTAAAATATGATGAGAAATCATAAAATTCGGGCGCGGAAGCAAATAATTATATGATTTTTTACAAAAAAAATTCAGATTTTACATATTTTTGAAATGGATATTTTTGTTAAAACGTTCATAAACATGCTTTTGAACCTATACTGCGGATAAAATATGATGGAAAATTATAAAATTCGGGCGCGCAAACAAATATTTATATAATTTTTTACAAAAAAAAAGTCAGATTTTAATTATTTTTGATGAATACGTTGTATATTGTAAGCTTCATTGGCTGGATTCTAGAATACTTACCACACTTGAAATAGCAATTTTTTTGTTGCAATGTTTTCTTTTACTTAAATTAGGATGAAAAATCATAAAATTCGGGCGCGGAAGCAAATATTTATATGATTTTTTACAAAAATTAAGTCAGATTTTTCCTATTCTTGAAATGGATATTTTTGTTAAAACATTCATAAACATGCTTTTGGACCTATACTGCGGAAAAAATATAATGAAAAATTATAAAATTCGGGCGCGCAAACAAATATTTATATGATTTCTTACAAAAAAAAGTCAGATTTTTCCTATTTTTGATGAATAAGTTGTATATTGCAACCTACATGGGCTGGATTCTAGAATACCTACCACACTTGAAATAGCAATTTTCTTGTTGCAATGTTTTCTTTTAGCTAAAATATGATGAAAAATCATAAAATTCGGGCGCGGAAGCAAATATTTATATGATTTTTCAACAAAAATAAAGTCAGATTTTTTCTATTCTTGAAATGGATATTTATGTTAAAATATTCATAAACATGCTTTTGGACCTATACTGCGGATAAAATATGATGAAAAATTATAAAATTCGGGCGCGCAAACAAATATTTATATGATTTTTTACAAAAAAAAAGTCAGATTTTACCTATTTTTGATGAATACGTTGTATATTGTAAGCTACATGGGCTGGATTCTAGAATACCTAACACACTTGAAATAGCAATTTTCTTGTTGCAATGATTTCTTTTAGCTAAAATATGATGAAAAATCATAAAATTCGGGCTCGGAAGCAAATATTTATATGATTTTTTACAAAAATAAAGGCAGATTTTACATATTTTTGAAATGGATATTTTAGTTAAAACGTTCATAAACGTATTCATCAAAAATAGTTAAAATCTGACATTTTTTTTGTAAAAAATCATATAAATATTTGTTTGCGCGCCCGAATTTTATAATTTCCCATCATATTTTATCCGCAGTATAGGTCCAAAAGCATGGTTATGAACGTTTTAAAAAAATATCTATTTCAAAAATATGTAAAATCTGACTTTATTTTTGTAAAAATCATATAAATATTTGCTTCCGCGTCCGAATATTATGATTTTTCATCATATTTTAGCTTAAAGGAAACATTGCAACAAGAAAATTGCTATATCAAGTGTGGTAGGTATTCTAGAATCCAGCCCATTTACCTTACAATATACAACGTATTCATCAAAAATAGGAAAAAATCTGACTTTTTTTTTGTAAAAAATCATATAAATATATATTTGCGCGCCCGAATTTTATAATTTTTCATCATATTTTATCCGCAGTATAGTGCCAAATGCATGTTTATTAATGTTTTAACAAAAATATCCATTTCAAAAATAGGAAAAATCTGACTTTATTTTTGTAAAAAATCATATAAATATTTGCTTCCGCGCCCGAATTTTTATGATTTTTCATCATAATTTATGTAAAAGAAAACATTGCAACAAAAAAATTGCTATTTCAAGTGTGGTAGGTATTCTAGAATCCAGCCCATGTAGCTTACAATATACAACGTAACGCGCATATCTCAGAGTAATCTGACTTTTTTTTTAAAAAAATCATATGAATATTTGTTTGCGCGCCCGAATTTTATAAAGTTTCATCATATTTTAGCCGTAATATAGGTCCAAAAGCATGTTTATGAATGTTTTAACAAAAATATCCATTTCAAGAATAGGAAAATCTGACTTTATTTTTGTAAAAAATCATATAAATATTTGCTTCCGCGCCCGAATTTTATGATTTCTCATCATATTTTAGCTAAAAGAAAACATTGCAACAAGAAAATTGCTATTTCAAGTGTGTTAGTTATTCTAGAATCCAGCCCATGTAGCTTACAATATACAAACGTATTCATCAAAAATAGGTAAAATCTGACTTTATTTTTGTAAAAAATTATATAAATATTTGCTTCCGCGCTCGAATTTTATAATTTTTCATCATATTTTATCTATAGTATAGGTCCAAAATCATGTTTATGAACGTTTTAACAAAAATATCCATTCCAAAAATATGTAAATCTGTCTTTATTTTTTGTAAAAAATCATATAAATATTTGCCTTCCGAGCCCGAATTTTATGATTTTTCATCATATTTTAGCTAAAAGAAAACATTGCAACAAGAAAATTGCTATTTCAAGTGTGTTAGGTATTCTAGAATCCAGCCCATGTAGCTTACAATATACAACGTATTTATCAAAAATAGGTAAAATTTGATTTTTTTGTAAAAAATCATATAAATATTTGTTTGCGCGCCCGAATTTTATAATTTTTCATCATATTTTATCCGCAGTATAGGTCCAAAAGCATGTTTATGAATGTTTTAACATAAATATCCATTTAAAGAATATTTTAAGGTTTGGTTATAAAATGGCGATCTGGATCATTAACTTGATAGTCATTTATTTATTAAACGTTTCGGCCATCGGCGATAGTGGCCATCATCAGTACACTACAATTGTTTATAAAATATTAAGTTTCGACATAAGACAAAAAAATTTTTTGTAATACAATACCTTAGTTATAGTAATTGGCATTTAGAATGTTACAAAAGATTATTATATTGAAGAGATACATATCTGTAAATAGAATAACATTAGTTTCAAAAAAAAAATTTGATGTAAGAAATTTAAAAATACCTCGTAATGTTCTTGTTATATATTTAAGAAAGTTGAAACATTTGAATTGAAAACTTTTATTGACAAAGTAAAACACTACATAATGAGCTGTTACTTCCACGGTGGAAGGTTGCAGAATAAAACTACGTCTTAAAATTTTGTTAAACAAGTGACAACGGGCAGATGTACCAACATAATAACACTGAAAAATTGAAGAAATTTTGTTTGAAACAAAGAATTATATTGTGAACTGCTTTATAATGGGAGCCGCGTAATTTAAAATATTGTCAAAATTAGTATGGTTGTTCATACATATGTTTTTGTGTAAATTAATGTGTAATGTTTCATAAGTTAAGCGTTTATATTTATTTTGTTCTGTTTGTAAAATTCTAACACTATCAAAATTTATTTTATGTCCTGTTTCTTGCTGATGTTTAGTAAGACCACTATGATTCGGATTTAATAAGTTACAGTGGTAATTATGTTGGTACATACGCTTTTTTAAGGGTTGAGAAGTTTCACCTATGTAAATCTTATTACAAACATTACATTCGATTTGGTAAATGACATTATTTTTTTCCAAAATTGGGACAGGATCTTTAATTTTTGTGAATAGATGTTGTGTGCTGGAAATAGAGGAATTGGCAAGTTTAATGTTACTGTTATTTAATATTTTATTAAGACCGTTATTAATTTTATGGTGGAATGGAACTTTTGAATATATAATATTGTTGTTATCATTGTTATTGTTGTCTCTATATATATTAGTTGATAATGTATGTTTACGTTTATTAATTGAAGTTGTAATTAAATTGGAAGGGTAACCATTATGTTCTAAAGTATTTTTTATGAATTGTAAATTTTCTTTGTGAAATTTGGGGTGTGAGAGAAGAATGGCACGGTCTACTACCCCAAATTTCACAAAGAAAATTTACAATTCATAAAAAATACTTTAGAACATAATGGTTACCCTTCCAATTTAATTACAACTTCAATTAACAAACGTAAACATACATTATCAACTAATATATATAGAGACAACAATAACAATGATAACAACAATATTATATATTCAAAAGTTCCATTCCACCATAAAATTAATAACGGTCTTAATAAAATATTAAATAACAGTAACATTAAACTTGCCAATTCCTCTATTTCCAGCACACAACATCTATTCACAAAAATTAAAGATCCTGTCCCAATTTTGGAAAAAAATAATGTCATTTACCAAATCGAATGTAATGTTTGTAATAAGATTTACATAGGTGAAACTTCTCAACCCTTAAAAAAGCGTATGTACCAACATAATTACCACTGTAACTTATTAAATCCGAATCATAGTAGTCTTACTAAACATCACCAAGAAACAGGACATAAAATAAATTTTGATAGTGTTAGAATTTTACAAACAGAACAAAATAAATATAAACGCTTAACTTATGAAACATTACACATTAATTTACACAAAAACATATGTATGAACAACCATACTAATTTTGACAATATTTTAAATTACGCGGCTCCCATTATAAAGCAGTTCACAATATAATTCTTTGTTTCAAACAAAATTTCTTCAATTTTTCAGTGTTATTATGTTGGTACATCTGCCCGTTGTCACTTGTTTAACAAAATTTTAAGACGTAGTTTTATTCTGCAACCTTCCACCGTGGAAGTAACAGCTCATTATGTAGTGTTTTACTTTGTCAATAAAAGTTTTCAATTCAAATGTTTCAACTTTCTTAAATATATAACAAGAACATTACGAGGTATTTTTAAATTTCTTACATCAAATTTTTTTATTTGAAACTAATGTTATTCTATTTACAGATATGTATCTCTTCAATATAATAATCTTTTGTAACATTCTAAATGCCAATTACTATAATTAAGGTATTGTATTACAAAAAAATTTTTTGTCTTATGTCGAAACTTAATATTTTATAAACAATTGTAGTGTACTGATGATGGCCACTATCGCCGATGGCCGAAACGTTTAATAAATAAATGACTATCAAGTTAATGATCCAGATCGCCATTTTATAACCAAACCTTAAAACAATTTAAATTAGGATCTTCAACAAAAATTTTTTAAAACATTTAAAGAATAGGAAAAATCTGACTTTATTTTTGTAAAAAATCATATAAATATTTGCTTCCGCGCCCGAATTTTATGATTTTTGATCATATTTTAGCTAAAAGAAAACATTGCAATAAGAAAATTGCTATTTCAAGTGTGGTAGGTATTCTAGAATCCAGCCCATGTAGCTTACAATATACAACGTATTCATCAAAAATAGGAAAAATCTGACTTTTTTTTTGTAAAAAATCATATAAATATTTGTTTGCGCGCCCGAATTTTATAATTTTTCATCATATTTTATCCGCAGTATAGGTCCAAAAGCATGTTTATGAATGTTTTAACAAAAATATCCATTTCAAGAATAGGAAAAATCTGACTTTATTTTTGTAAAAAATCATATAAATATTTGCTTCCGCGCCCGAATTTTATGATTTTTCATCATAATTTAAGTAAAAGAAAACATTGCAACAAAAAAATTGCTATTTCAAGTGTGGTAGGTATTCTAGAATCCAGCCAATGAAGCTTACAATATACAACGTATTCATCAAAAATTGTTAAAATCTGACTTTTTTTTTGTAAAAAATCATATAAATATTTGTTTGCGCGCCCGAATTTTATAATTTTCCATCATATTTTATCCGCAGTATAGGTCCAAAAGCATGTTTATGAACGTTTTAAAAAAATATCTATTTCAAAAATATGAAAAATCTGACTTTATTTTTGTAAAAAATCATATAAATATTTGCTTCCGCGTCCGAATATTATGATTTTTCATCATATTTTAGCTAAAAGAAAACATTGCAACAAGAAAATTGCTATATCAAGTGTGGTAGGTATTCTAGAATCCAGCCCATTTAGCTTACAATATACAACGTATTCATTAAAAATAGGGAAAATCTGACTTTTTTTTTTGTAAAAAATCATATAAATATTTGTTTGCGCGCCCGAATTTTATAATTTTTCATCATATTTTATCCGCAGTATGGGGCCAAATGCATGTTTATGAATGTTTTAACAAAAATATCCTTTTCAAGAATAGGAAAAATCTGACTTTATTTTTGTAAAAAATCATATAAATATTTGCTTCCGCGCCCGAATTTTATGATTTTTTATCATAATTTAAGTAAAAGAAAACATTGCAACAAAAAAATTGCTATTTCAAGTGTGGTAGGTATTCTAGAATCCAGCCAATGAAGCTTACAATATACAACGTATTCATCAAAAATAGTTAAAATCTGACTTTTTTTTTGTAAAAAATCATATAAATATTTGTTTGCGCGCCCGAATTTTATAATTTTTTAACATATTTTATCCGCAGTATAGGTCCAAAAGCATGTTTATGAACGTTTTAACAAAAATATCCATTTCAAATATATGTAAAATCTGACTTTATTTTTGTAAAGAATCATATAATTATTTGCTTCCGCGCCCGAATTTTATGATTTCTCATCATATTTAACTAAAAGAAAACATTGCAACAAGATAAATTGCTATTCAAGTGTGTTACGTATTCTAGAATCCAGCCCATGTAGCTTACAATATACAACGTATTCATCAAAAATAGGTAAAATCTGACTTTTTTTTTGTAAAAAATCATATAAATATTTGTTTGCGCGCCCGAATTTTATAATTTTTCATCATATTTTATCCGCAATATAGGTCCAAAAGCATGTTTATGAATGTTTTAACAAAAAATATCCATTTCAAGAATAGGAAAAATCTGACATTATTTTTGTAAAAAATCATATAAATATTTGCTTCCGCGCCCGAATTTTATTATTTTTCATCATATTTTAGGTAAAAGAAAACATTGCAACAAGAAAATTGCTATTTCAAGTGTGGTAGGTATTCTAGAGTCCAGCCAATGAAGCTTACAATATACAATGTATTCATCAAAAATAGTTAAAATCTGACTTTTTTTGTAAAAAATCATATAAATATTTGTTTGCGCGCCCGAATTTTATAATTTTCCATCATATTTTATCCGCAGTATAGGTCCAAAAGCATGTTTATGAACGTTTTAACAAAAATATCCATTTCAAAAATATGTAAAATCTGACTTTATTTTTGTAAAAAATCATATAAATATTTGCTTCCGCGCCCGAATTTTATGATTTTTCATCATATTTTAGCTAAAAGAAAACATTACAACAAGAAAATTGCTATATCAAGTGTGGTAGGTATTCTAAAAATCCAGCCCATGTAGCTTACAATATACAACGTATTCATCAAAAATAGGAAAAATCTGACTTTTTTTTTGTAAAAAATCATATAAATATTTGTTTGCGCGCCCGAATTTTATTATTTTCCATCATATTTTATCCGCAGTATAGGTCCAAAAGCATGTTTATGAATGTTTTAACAAAAATATCCATTTCAAGAATAGAAAAAATCTGACTTTATTTTGTAAAAAATCATATAAATATTTGCTTCTGAGCCCGAATTTAATGATTTTTCATCATAATTTACGTAAAAGAAAACATTGCAACAAAAATTGCTATTTCAAGTGTGGTATGTATTCTAGAATCCAGCCAATGAGCTTACCTGATACAACGTATTCATCAAAAATAGTTAAAATCTGACTTTTTTTTTGTAAAAAAATCATATAAATATTTGTTTGCGCGCCCGAATTTTATAATTTTTGATCATATTTTATCCGCAGTATAGGTCCAAAAGCATGTTTATGAACGTTTTAACAAAAATATTCATTTCAAAAATATGTAAAATCTGACTTTATTTTTGTAAAAAATCATATAATTATTTGCTTCCGCGCCCGAATTTTATGATTTCTCATCAATTTTAGCTAAAAGAAAACATTGCAACAAGAAAATTGCTATTTCAAGTGTGTTACGTATTCTAGAATCCAGCCCATGTAGCTTACAATATACAACGTATTCATCAAAAATAGGTAAAATCTGACTTTTTTTTGTAAAAAATCATATAAATATTTGTTTGCGCGCCCGAATTTTATAATTTTTCATCATATTATATCCGCAATATAGGTCCAAAAGCATGTTTATGAATGTTTTAACAAAATATCCATTTCAAGAATAGGAAAAATCTGACTTTATTTTTGTAAAAAATCATATAAATATTTGCTTCCGCGCCCCGAATTTTATGATTTTTCATCATATTTTAGGTAATAGAAAACATTGCAACAAGAAAATTGCTATTTCAAGTGTGGTAGGTATTCTAGAGTCCAGCCAATGAAGCTCACAATATACAACGTATTCATCAAAAATTGGTAAAATCTGACTTTATTTTTGTAAAAAATTATATAAATATTTGCTTCCGTGCTCGAATTTTATAATTTTTTCATCATATTTTATCCATAGTATAGGTCCAAAATCATGTTTATGAACGTTTTAAACAAAAATATCCATTTCAAAAATATGTAAAATCTGACTTTATTTTTGTAAAAAATCATATAAATATTTGCTTCCGAGCCCGAACTTTATGATTTTTGATCATATTTTAGCTAAAAGAAAACATTGCAACAAGAAAATTGCTATTTCAAGTGTGGTAGGTATTCTAGAATCCAGCCCATGTAGCTTACAATATACAACGTATTCATCAAAAATAGGAAAAATCTGACTTTTTTTTTGTAAAAAATCATATAAATATTTGTTTGCGCGCCCGAATTTTATATATTTTCATCATATTTTCATCCGCAGTATAGGTCCAAAAGCATGTTTATGAATGTTTTAACAAAAATGTCCATTTCAAGAATAGGAAAAATCTGACATTATTTTTTGTAAAAAATCATATAAATATTTGCTTTCGCGCCCGAATTTTATGATTTTTTATCATAATTTAAGTAAAAGAAAACATTGCAACAAAAAAATTGCTATTTCAAGTGTGGTAGGTATTCTAGAATCCAGCCAATGAAGCTTACAATATACAACGTATTCATCAAAAATAGTTAAAATCTGACTTTTTTTTGTAAAAAAATCATATAAATATTTGTTTGCGCGCCCGAATTTTATAATTTTCCATCATATTTTATCCGCAGTATAGGTCCAAAAGCATGTTTATGAACGTTTTAAACAAAAATATCCATTTCAAGAATAGGAAAAATCTGACTTTATTTTTGTAAAAAATCATATAATTATTTGCTTCCGCGCCCGAATTTTATGATTTTTCATCATAATTTAAGTAAAAAAAAACATTGCAACAAAAAAATTGCTATTTCAAGTGTGGTAATTATTCTAGAATCCAGCCAATGAAGCTTACATATACAACGTATTCATCAAAAATAGTTAAAATCTGACTTTTTTTTTGTAAAAAATCATATAAATATTTGTTTGCGCGCCCGAATTTTATTATTTTCCATCATATTTTATCCGCAGTATAGGTCCAAAAGCATGTTTATGAACGTTTTAAACAAAAATAATCCATTTCAAAAATATGTAAAATCTGACTTTATTTTTGTAAAAAATCATATAAATATTTACTTCCGCGCCCGAATTTTATGATTTCTCATCATATTTTAGCTAAAAGAAAACATTGCAACAAGAAAATTGCTATTTCAAGTGTGTTAGGTATTCTAGAATCCAGCCCATGTAGCTTACAATATACAACGTATTCATCAGAAATAGGTAAAATCTGACTTTTTTTTGTAAAAAATCATATAAATATTTGTTTGCGCGCCTGAATTTTATAATTTTTTATCATATTTTATTCGCAATATAGGTCCAACAGCATGTTTATGAATGTTTTAACAAAAAATATCCATTTCAAGGATAGGAAAAATCTGACTTTATTTTGTACAAAATCATATAAATATTTGCTTCTCGCCCGAATTTTATGATTTTTCATCATATTTTAGCTAAAAGAAAACATTGCAACAAGAAAATTGCTATTTCAAGTGTGTTAGGTATTCTAGAATCCAGTCCATGTAGCTTACAATATACAACGTATTCATCAAAAATAGGTAAAATCTGACTTTTTTTTTGTAAAAAATCATATAAATATTTGTTTGCGCGCCCGAATTTTATAAATTTTTCATCATATTTTATCCGCAGTATAGGTCCAAAAGCATGTTTATGAATGTTTTAACATAAATATCCATTTCAAGAATAGGAAAAATCTGACTTTATTTTTGTAAAAAATCATATAAATATTTGCTTCCGCGCCCGAATTTTATGATTTTTCAATCATATTTTAGCTAAAGAAAACATTGCAACAAGAAAATTGCTATTTCAAGTGTGGTAGGTATTCTAGAATCCAGCCCATGTAGCTTACAATATACAACGAATTCATCAAAAATAGGAAAAATCTGACTTTTTTTTTGTAAAAAATCATATAAATATTTGTTTGCGCGCCCGAATTTTATAATTTTTCATTATATTTTATCCGCAGTATAGGTCCAAAGCATGTTTATGATTGTTTTAACAAAAATATCCATTTCAAGAATAGGAAAAATCTGACTTAATTTTTGTAAAAAATTATATTAATATTTGCTTCCGCGCCCGAATTTTATGATTTTTCATCATAATTTACGTAAAAGAAAACATTGCAACAAAAAAATTGCTATTTCAAGTGTGGTAGGTATTCTAAAATCCAGCCAATGAAGCTTACAATATACAACGTATTCATCAAAAATAGTTAAAATCTGACTTTTTTTCCTTAAAAAATCATATAAATATTTGTTTGCGCGCCCGAATTTTATAATTTTTCATCATATTTTATCTGCAGTATAGGTCCAAAAGCATGTTTATGAACATTTTAACAAAAATATCCATTTCAAGCATCTAAAATCTGACTTTATTTTTGTAAAAAATCATATAAATATTTGCTTCCGCGCCCGAATTTTATGATTTTTCATCATATTTTAGCTAAAAGAAAACATTGCAACAAGATAATTGCTATTTCAAGTGTGTTAGGTATTCTAGAATCCAGCCCATGTATCTTACAATATACAACGTATTCTTCAAAAATAGGTAAAATCTGACTTTTTTTTTTTTGTAAAAAATCATATAAATATTTGTTTGCGCGCCCGAATTTTATAATTTTCTATCATATTTTATCCGCAGTATAGGTCCAAAAGCATGTTTATGAACGTTTTAACAAAAATATCCATTTCAAAAATATGTAAAATCTGACTTTATTTTTGTAAAAAATCATATAAATATTTGCTTCCGCGCCCGAATTTTATGATTTTTTATCATATTTTAGCTAAAAGAAAACATTGCAACAAGAAAATTGCTATTTCAAGTGTGTTAGGTATTCTAGAATACAGCCCATGTAGCTTACAATATACAACGTATTCATCAAAAACAGGTAAAACCTGACTTTTTTTTTGTAAAAAATCATATAAATATTTGTTTGCGCGCCCGAATTTTATAATTTTCCATCATATTTTACCCGCAGTATAGGTCCAAAAGCATGTTTATGAATGTTTTAACAAAAATATCCATTTCAAGAATAGGAAAAATCTGACTTTATTTTTGTAAAAAATCATATAAATATTTGCTTCCGCGCCCGAATTTTATGATTTTTCATCATAATTTAAGTAAAAGAAAACATTGCAACAAAAAAATTGCTATTTCAAGTGTGGTAATTATTGTAGAATCCAGCCCATGTAGCTTACAATATACAACGTATTCATCAAAAATAGGAAAAATCTGACTTTTTTTTTGTAAAAAATCATATAAATATTTGTTTGCGCGCCCGAATTTTATAATTTTTCATCATATTTTATCCGCAGTATAGGTCCAAAAGCATGTTTATGAATGTTTTAACAAAAATATCCATTTCAAGAATAGGAAAAATCTGACTTTATTTATGTAAAAAATCATATAAATATTTGCTTCCGCTTCCCGAATTTTATGATTTTTCATCATAATTTAAGTAAAAGAAAACTTTGCAAAAAAAAAATTGCTATTTCAAGTGTGGTAGGAATTCTAGAATCCAGCCAATGAAGCTTACAATATACAACGTATTCATCAAACGTAGTTAAAATCTGACTTTTTTTTTGTAAAAAGTCATATAAATATTTGTTTGCGCGCCAGAATTTTATAATTTTCCATCATATTTTATCCGCAGTATAGGTCCAAAAGCATGTTTATGAACGTTTTAACAAAAATATCCATTTCAAAAATATGTAAAATCTGACTTTATTTTTGTAAAAAATCATATAAATATTTGCTTCCGCGCCCGAATTTTATGATTTTTCATCATATTTTAACTAAAAGAAAACATTGCAACAAGAAAATTGCTATTTCAAGTGTGTTAGGTATTCTAGAATCAAGCCTATGTAGCTTACAATATACAACGTATTCATGAAAAATAGATAAAATCTGAATTTTTTTTTGTAAAAAAACATATAAATATTTGTTTGCGCGCCCGAATTTTATAATTTTCCATCATATTTTATCCGCAGTATAGGTCCAAAAGCATGTTTATGAATGTTTTAACAAAAATATCCATTTCAAGAATAGGAAAAATCTGACTTTATTTTTGTAAAAAATCATATAAATATTTGCTTCCGCGCCCGAATTTTATGATTTTTCATCATGTTTTAGGTAAAAGAAAACATTGCAACAAGAAAATTGCTATTTCAAGTGTGGTAGGTATTCTAGAATCCAGCCAATGAAGCTTACAATATACAACGTATTCATCAAAAATTGGTAAAATCCGACTTTATTATTGTAAAAAATTATATAAATATTTGCTTCCGCGCTCGAATTTTATAATTTTTCATCATATTTTATCCATAGTATAGGTCCAAAATCATGTTTATGAACGTTTTAACAAAAATATCCATTTCAAAAATATGTAAAATCTGACTTTATTTTTGTAAAAAATCATATAAATATTTGCTTCCGAGCCCGAATTTTATGATTTTTCATCATATTTTAGCTAAAAGAAAACATTGCAACAAGAAAATTGCTATTTCAAGTGTGTTAGGTATACTAGAATCCAGCCCATGTAGCTTACAATATACAACGTATTCATCAAAAATAGGTAAAATCTGACTTTTTTTTGTAAAAAATCATATAAATATTTGTTTGCGCGCCCGAATTTTATATTTTTTCATTATATTTTATCCGCAGTATAGGTCCAAAAGCATGTTTATGAATGTTTTAACATAAATATCTATTTCAAGAATAGGAAAAATCTGACTTTATTTTTGTAAAAAATCATATAAATATTTGCTTCCGCGCCCGAATTTTATGATTTTTGATCATATTTTAGCTAAAAGAATACATTGCAACAAGAAAATTGCTATTTCAAGTGTGGTAGGTATTCTAGAATCCAGCCCATGTAGCTTACAATATAAAACGTATTCATGAAAAATAGGAAAAATCTGACTTTTTTTTGTAAAAAATCATATAAATATTTGTTTGCGCGCCCGAATTTTATGATTTTTGATCATATTTTAGCTAAAAGAATACATTGCTACAAGAAAATTGCTATTTCAAGTGTGGTAGGTATTCTAGAATCCAGCCCATGTAGCTTACAATATACAACGTATTCATCAAAAATAGGAAAAATCTGACTTTTTTTTTGTAAAAAATCATATAAATATTTGTTTGCGCGCCCGAATTTTATAATTTTTCATCATATTTTATCCGCAGTATAGGTCCAAAAGCATGTTTATGAATGTTTTAACAAAAATATCCATTTCAAGAATAGGAAAAATCTGCCTTTATTTTTGTAAAAAATCATAAAAATATTTGCTTCCGCGCCCGAATTTTATGATTTTTCATCATAATTTACGTAAAAGAAAACATTGCAATAAAAAAATTGCTATTTCAAGTGTGGTAGGTATTCTAGAATCCAGCCAATGAAGCTTACAATATACAACGTATTCATCAAAAATTGGTAAAAGCTGACTTTATTTTTGTATAAATTATATAAATATTTGCTTCCGCGCTCGAATTTTATAATTTTTCATCATATTTTATCCATAGTATAGGTCCAAAATCATGTTTATGAACGTTTTAACAAAAATATCCATTTCAAAAATATGTAAAATCTGACTTTATTTTTGTAAAAAATCATATAAATATTTGCTTCCGAGCCCGAATTTTATGATTTTTCATCATATTTTAGCTAAAAGAAAACATTGCAACAAAAAAATTGCTATTTCAAGTGTGTTAGGTATTCTAGAATCCAGCCCATGTAGCTTACAATATACAACGTATTCATCAAAAATAGGTAAAATCTGACTTTTTTTGTAAAAAATCATATAAATATTTGTTTGCGCGCCCGAATTTTATAATTTTTCATCATATTTTATCCGCAGTATAGGTCCAAAAGCATGTTTATGAATGTTTTAACATAAATATCCATTTCAAGAATAGGAACAATCTGACTTTATTTTTGTAAAAAATCATATAAATATTTGGTTGCGCGCCCGAATTTTATGATTTTCATCATATTTTAGCTAAAAGAAAACATTGCAACAAGAAAATTGCTATTTCAAGTGTGGTAGGTATTGTAGAATCCAGCCCATGTAGCTTACAATATACAACGTATTCATCAAAAATAGGAAAAATCTGACTTTTTTTTGTAAAAAATCATATAAATATTTGTTTGCGCGTTCGAATTTTATAATTTTTCATCATATTTTATTCGCAGTGTAGGTCCAAAAGCATGTTTATGAATGTTTTAACATAAATATCCATTTCAAGAATAGGAAAAATCTGACTTTATTTCTGTAAAAAATCATATAAATATTTGTTTGCGCGCCCGAATTTTATAATTTTCCATCATATTTTATCCGCAGTATAGGTCCAAAAGCATGTTTATGAACGTTTTAACAAAAATATCCATTTCAAGAATAGGAAAAATCTGACTTTATTTTTGTAAAAAATCATATAATTATTTGCTTCCGCGCCCGAATTTTATGATTTTTCATCATAATTTAAGTAAAAGAAAACATTGCAACAAAAAAATTGCTATTTCAAGTGTGGTAATTATTCTAGAATCCAGCCAATGAAGCTTACAATATACAACGTATTCATCAAAAATAGTTAAAATCTGACTTTTTTTTTGTAAAAAATCATATAAATATTTGTTTGCGCGCCCGAATTTTATTATTTTCTATCATATTTTATCCGCAGTATAGGTCCAAAAGCATGTTTATGAACGTTTTAACAAAAATATCCATTTCAAAAATATGTAAAATCTGACTTTATTTTTGTAAAAAATCATATAAATATTTACTTCCGCGCCCGAATTTTATGATTTCTCATCATATTTTAGCTAAAAGAAAACATTGCAACAAGAAAATTGCTATTTCAAGTGTGTTAGGTATTCTAGAATCCAGCCCATGTAGCTTACAATATACAACGTATTCATCAGAAATAGGTAAAATCTGACTTTTTTTTGTAAAAAATCATATAAATATTTGTTTGCGCGCCTGAATTTTATAATTTTTTATCATATTTTATTCGCAATATAGGTCCAACAGCATGTTTATGAATGTTTTAACAAAAATATCCATTTCAAGGATAGGAAAAATCTGACTTTATTTTTGTACAAAATCATATAAATATTTGCTTCTCGCCCGAATTTTATGATTTTTCATCATATTTTAGCTAAAAGAAAACATTGCAACAAGAAAATTGCTATTTCAAGTGTGTTAGGTATTCTAGAATCCAGCCCATGTAGCTTACAATATACAACGTATTCATCAAAAATAGGTAAAATCTGACTTTTTTTTTGTAAAAAATCATATAAATATTTGTTTGCGCGCGCGAATTTTATAATTTTTCATCATATTTTATCCGCAGTATAGGTCCAAAAGCATGTTTATGAATGTTTTAACATAAATATCCATTTCAAGAATAGGAAAAATCTGACTTTATTTTTGTGAAAAATCATATAAATATTTGCTTCCGCGCCCGAATTTTATGATTTTTCATCATATTTTAGCTAAAAGAAAACATTGCAACAAGAAAATTGCTATTTCAAGTGTGGTAGGTATTCTAGAATCCAGCCCATGTAGCTTACAATATACAACGTATTCATCAAAAATAGGAAAAATCTGACTTTTTTTTGTAAAAAATCATATAAGTATTTGTTTGCTTGCCCGAATTTTATAATTTTTCATTATATTTTAGCCGCAGTATAGGTCCAAAAGCATGTTTATGAATGTTTTAACAAAAATATCCATTTCAAGAATAGGAAAAATCTGACTTTATTTTTGTAAAAAATCATATAAATATTTGCTTCTCGCCCGAATTTTATGATTTTTCATCATATTTTAGCTAAAAGAATACATTGCAACAAGAAAATTGCTATTTCAAGTGTGGTAGGTATTCTAGAATTTAGCCCATGTAGCTTACAATATACAACGTATTCATCAAAAATAGGAAAAATCTGACTTTTTTTTGTAAAAAATCATATAAATATTTGTTTGCGCGCCCGAATTTTATAATTTTTCATCATATTTTATCCGCAGTATAGGTCCAAAAGCATGTTTATGAATGTTTTAACAAAAATATCCATTTCAAGAATAGGAAAAATCTGCCTTTATTTTTGTAAAAAATCATAAAAATATTTGCTTCCGCGCCCGAATTTTATGATTTTTCATCATAATTTACGTAAAAGAAAACATTGCAATAAAAAAATTGCTATTTCAAGTGTGGTAGGTATTCTAGAATCCAGCCAATTAAGCTTACAATATACAACGTATTCATCAAAAATAGTTAAAATCTGAATTTTTTTTGTTGTAAAAAATCATATAAATATTTGTTTGCGCGCCCGAATTTTTTAATTTTTCATCACATTTTATCCGCAGTATAGGTCCAAAAGCATGTTTATGATTGTTTTAACAAAAATATCCATTTCAAAAATATGTAAAATCTGACTTAATTTTTGTAAAAATCATATAAATATTTGCTTCCGCGCCCGAATTTTATGATTTTTCATCATATTTTAGCTAAAAGAAAACATAGCAACAAGAAAATTGCTATTTCAAGTGTGGTAGGTATTCTAGAATCCAGCCCATGTAGCTTACAATATACAACGTATTCATCAAAAATAGGAAAAATCTGACTTTTTTTTTGTAAAAAATCATATAAGTATTTGTTTGCTCGCCCGAATTTTATAATTTTTCATCATATTTTAGCTAAAAGAAAACATTGCAACAAGAAAATTGCTATTTCAAGTGTGGTAGGTATTCTAGAATCCAGCCCATGTAGCTTACAATATAAACGTATTCATCAAAAATAGGAAAAATCTGACTTTTTTTTTGTAAAAAATCATATAAATATTTGTTTGCGCGCCCGAATTTTATAATTTTTCATCATATTTTATCCGCAGTATAGGTCCAAAAGCATGTTTATGAATGTTTTAACAAAAATATCCATTTCAAGAATAGGAAAAATCTGACTTTATTTTTGTAAAAAATCATATAAATATTTGCTTCTCGCCCGAATTTTATGATTTTTCATCATATTTTAGCTAAAAGAAAACATTGCAACAAGAAAATTGCTATTTCAAGTGTGGTAGGTATTCTAGAATCCAGCCCATGTAGCTTAAAATATAAACGTATTCATCAAAAATAGGAAAAATCTGACTTTTTTTTTGTAAAAAATCATATAAATATTTGTTTGCGCGCCCGAATTTTATAATTTTTCATCATATTTTATCCGCAGTATAGGTCCAAAAGCATGTTTATGAATGTTTTAACAAAAATATCCATTTCAAGAATAGGAAAAATCTGCCTTTATTTTTGTAAAAAATCATAAAAATATTTGCTTTCGCGCCCGAATTTTATGATTCTTCATCATAATTTACGTAAAAGAAAACATTGCAATAAAAAAATTGCTATTTCAAGTGTGGTAGGTATTCTAAAATCCAGCCAATGAAGCTTACAATATACAACGTATTCATCAAAAATAGTTAAAATCTGACTTTTTTTTGTAAAAAATCATATAAATATTTGTTTGCGCGCCCGAATTTTTTAATTTTTCATCATATTTTATCCGCAGTATTGGTCCAAAAGCATGTTTATGAACGTTTTAACAAAAATATCCATTTCAAAAATATGTAAAATCTGACTTTATTTTTGTAAAAAATCATATAAATATTTGCTTCCGCGCCCGAATTTTATGATTTCTCATCATATTTTAGCTAAAAGAAAACATTGCAACAAGAAAATTGCTAATTCAAGTGTTTTAGGTATTCTAGAATCCAGCCCATGTAGCTTACAATATACAACGTATTCATCAAAAATAGGTAAAATCTGACTTTTTTTTGTAAAAAATCATATAAATATTTGTTTGCGCGCCCGAATTTTTTAATTTTTCATCATATTTTATCCGCAATATAGGTCCAAAAGCATGTTTATGAATGTTTTAACAAAAATATCCATTTCAAGAATAGGAAAAATCTGACTTTATTTTTGTCAAAAATCATATGAATATTTGCTTCCGCGCCCGAATTTTATGATTTTTCATCATATTTTATGTAAAAGAAAACATTGCAACAAGAAAATTGCTATTTCAAGTGTGGTAGGTATTCTAGAGTCCAGCAATGAAGCTTACAATATACAACGTATTCATCAAAAATTGGTAAAATCTGACTTTATTTTTGTAAAAAATTATATAAATATTTGCTTCCGCGCTCGAATTTTATAATTTTTAATCATATGTTATCCATAGTATAGGTCCAAAATCATGTTTATGAACGCTTTAACAAAAATATCCATTTCAAAAATATGTAATATCTGACTTTAATTTTTTGTAAAAAATCATATAAATATTTGCTTCCGAGCCCGAATTTTATGATTTTTCATCATATTTTAGCTAAAAGAAAACATTTGCAACAAGAAAATTGCTATTTCAAGTGTGTTAGGTATTCTAGAATCCAGCCCATGTAGCTTACGATATACAACGTATTCATCAAAAATAGGTAATATCTGACTTTTTTTTTGTAAAAAATCATATAAACATTTGTTTGCGCGCCCGAATTTTATAATTTTCCATCATATTTTATCCGCAGTATAGGTCCAAAAGCATGTTTATGATCGTTTTAACAAAAATATCCATTTCAAAAATATGTAAAATCTGACTTAATTTTTGTAAAAAATCATATAAATATTTGCTTCCGCGCCCGAATTTTATGATTTTTCATCATATTTTAGCTAAAAGAAAACATAGCAACAAGAAAATTGCTATTTCAAGTGTGGTAGGTATTCTAGAATCCAGCCCATGTAGCTTACAATATACAACGTATTCATCAAAAATAGGAAAAATCTGACTTTTTTTTTGTAAAAAATCATATAAGTATTTGTTTGCTCGCCCAAATTTTATAATTTTTCATCATATTTTATCCGCAGTATAGGTCCAAAAGCATGTTTATGAATGTTTTAACAAAAATATCCATTTCAAGAATAGGAAAAATCTGACTTTATTTTTGTAAAAAATCATATAAATATTTGCTTCTCGCCCGAATTTTATGATTTTTCATCATATTTTAGCTAAAAGAAAACATTGCAACAAGAAAATTGCTATTTCAAGTGTGGTAGGTATTCTAGAATCCAGCCCATGTAGCTTACAATATAAACGTATTCATCAAAAATAGGAAAAATCTGACTTTTTTTTTGTAAAAAATCATATAAATATTTGTTTGCGCGCCCGAATTTTATAATTTTTCATCATATTTTATCCGCAGTATAGGTCCAAAAGCATGTTTATGAATGTTTTAACAAAAATATCCATTTCAAGAATAGGAAAAATCTGCCTTTATTTTTGTAAAAAATCATAAAAATATTTGCTTCCGCGCCCGAATTTTATGATTCTTCATCATAATTTACGTAAAAGAAAACATTGCAATAAAAAAATTGCTATTTCAAGTGTGGTAGGTATTCTAGAATCCAGCCAATGAAGCTTACAATATACAACGTATTCATCAAAAATAGTTAAAATCTGACTTTTTTTTGTAAAAAATCATATAAATATTTGTTTGCGCGCCCGAATTTTTTAATTTTTCATCATATTTTATCCGCAGTATTGGTCCAAAAGCATGTTTATGAACGTTTTAACAAAAATATCCATTTCAAAAATATGTAAAATCTGACTTTATTTTTGTAAAAAATCATATAAATATTTGCTTCCGCGCCCGAATTTTATGATTTCTCATCATATTTTAGCTAAAAGAAAACATTGCAACAAGAAAATTGCTAATTCAAGTGTTTTAGGTATTCTAGAATCCAGCCCATGTAGCTTACAATATACAACGTATTCATCAAAAATAGGTAAAATCTGACTTTTTTTTGTAAAAAATCATATAAATATTTGTTTGCGCGCCCGAATTTTTTAATTTTTCATCATATTTTATCCGCAATATAGGTCCAAAAGCATGTTTATGAATGTTTTAACAAAAATATCCATTTCAAGAATAGGAAAAATCTGACTTTATTTTTGTCAAAAATCATATGAATATTTGCTTCCGCGCCCGAATTTTATGATTTTTCATCATATTTTATGTAAAAGAAAACATTGCAATAAGAAAATTGCTATTTCAAGTGTGGTAGGTATTCTAGAGTCCAGCAATGAAGCTTACAATATACAACGTATTCATCAAAAATTGGTAAAATCTGACTTTATTTTTGTAAAAAATTATATAAATATTTGCTTCCGCGCTCGAATTTTATAATTTTTAATCATATGTTATCCATAGTATAGGTCCAAAATCATGTTTATGAACGCTTTAACAAAAATATCCATTTCAAAAATATGTAATATCTGACTTTAATTTTTTGTAAAAAATCATATAAATATTTGCTTCCGAGCCCGAATTTTATGATTTTTCATCATATTTTAGCTAAAAGAAAACATTGCAACAAGAAAATTGCTATTTCAAGTGTGTTAGGTATTCTAGAATCCAGCCCATGTAGCTTACGATATACAACGTATTCATCAAAAATAGGTAATATCTGACTTTTTTTTGTAAAAAATCATATAAACATTTGTTTGCGCGCCCGAATTTTATAATTTTCCATCATATTTTATCCGCAGTATAGGTCCAAAAGCATGTTTATGATCGTTTTAACAAAAATATCCATTTCAAAAATATGTAAAATCTGACTTAATTTTTGTAAAAAATCATATAAATATTTGCTTCCGCGCCCGAATTTTATGATTTTTCATCATATTTTAGCTAAAAGAAAACATAGCAACAAGAAAATTGCTATTTCAAGTGTGGTAGGTATTCTAGAATCCAGCCCATGTAGCTTACAATATACAACGTATTCATCAAAAATAGGAAAAATCTGACTTTTTTTTTGTAAAAAATCATATAAGTATTTGTTTGCTCGCCCGAATTTTATAATTTTTCATCATATTTTATCCGCAGTATAGGTCCAAAAGCATGTTTATGAATGTTTTAACAAAAATATCCATTTCAAGAATAGGAAAAATCTGACTTTATTTTTGTAAAAAATCATATAAATATTTGCTTCTCGCCCGAATTTTATGATTTTTCATCATATTTTAGCTAAAAGAAAACATTGCAACAAGAAAATTGCTATTTCAAGTGTGGTAGGTATTCTAGAATCCAGCCCATGTAGCTTACAATATAAACGTATTCATCAAAAATAGGAAAAATCTGACTTTTTTTTTGTAAAAAATCATATAAATATTTGTTTGCGCGCCCGAATTTTATAATTTTTCATCATATTTTATCCGCAGTATAGGTCCAAAAGCATGTTTATGAATGTTTTAACAAAAATATCCATTTCAAGAATAGGAAAAATCTGCCTTTATTTTTGTAAAAAATCATAAAAATATTTGCTTCCGCGCCCGAATTTTATGATTCTTCATCATAATTTACGTAAAAGAAAACATTGCAATAAAAAAATTGCTATTTCAAGTGTGGTAGGTATTCTAGAATCCAGCCAATGAAGCTTACAATATACAACGTATTCATCAAAAATAGTTAAAATCTGACTTTTTTTTGTAAAAAATCATATAAATATTTGTTTGCGCGCCCGAATTTTTTAATTTTTCATCATATTTTATCCGCAGTATTGGTCCAAAAGCATGTTTATGAACGTTTTAACAAAAATATCCATTTCAAAAATATGTAAAATCTGACTTTATTTTTGTAAAAAATCATATAAATATTTGCTTCCGCGCCCGAATTTTATGATTCTTCATCATAATTTACGTAAAAGAAAACATTGCAATAAAAAAATTGCTATTTCAAGTGTGGTAGGTATTCTAGAATCCAGCCAATGAAGCTTACAATATACAACGTATTCATCAAAAATAGTTAAAATCTGACTTTTTTTTGTAAAAAATCATATAAATATTTGTTTGCGCGCCCGAATTTTTTAATTTTTCATCATATTTTATCCGCAGTATTGGTCCAAAAGCATGTTTATGAACGTTTTAACAAAAAAATATCCATTTCAAAAATATGTAAAATCTGACTTTATTTTTGTAAAAAATCATATAAATATTTGTTTGCGCGCCCGAATTTTATAATTTTTCATCATATTTTATCCGCAGTATAGGTCCAAAAGCATGTTTATGAATGTTTTAACAAAAATATCCATTTCAAGAATAGGAAAAATCTGCCTTTATTTTTGTAAAAAATCATAAAAATATTTGCTTCCGCGCCCGAATTTTATGATTTCTCATCATATTTTAGCTAAAAGAAAACATTGCAACAAGAAAATTGCTAATTCAAGTGTTTTAGGTATTCTAGAATCCAGCCCATGTAGCTTACAATATACAACGTATTCATCAAAAATAGGTAAAATCTGACTTTTTTTTGTAAAAAATCATATAAATATTTGTTTGCGCGCCCGAATTTTTTAATTTTTCATCATATTTTATCCGCAATATAGGTCCAAAAGCATGTTTATGAATGTTTTAACAAAAATATCCATTTCAAGAATAGGAAAAATCTGACTTTATTTTTGTCAAAAATCATATGAATATTTGCTTCCGCGCCCGAATTTTATGATTTTTCATCATATTTTATGTAAAAGAAAACATTGCAATAAGAAAATTGCTATTTCAAGTGTGGTAGGTATTCTAGAGTCCAGCAATGAAGCTTACAATATACAACGTATTCATCAAAAATTGGTAAAATCTGACTTTATTTTTGTAAAAAATTATATAAATATTTGCTTCCGCGCTCGAATTTTATAATTTTTAATCATATGTTATCCATAGTATAGGTCCAAAATCATGTTTATGAACGCTTTAACAAAAATATCCATTTCAAAAATATGTAATATCTGACTTTAATTTTTTGTAAAAAATCATATAAATATTTGCTTCCGAGCCCGAATTTTATGATTTTTCATCATATTTTAGCTAAAAGAAAACATTGCAACAAGAAAATTGCTATTTCAAGTGTGTTAGGTATTCTAGAATCCAGCCAATTAAGCTTACAATATACAACGTATTCATCAAAAATAGTTAAAATCTGAATTTTTTTTTTGTAAAAAATCATATAAATATTTGTTTGCGCGCCCGAATTTTTTTATTTTTCATCACATTTTATCCGCAGTATAGGTCCAAAAGCATGTTTATGATCGTTTTAACAAAAATATCCATTTCAAAAATATGTAAAATCTGACTTAATTTTTGTAAAAAATCATATAAATATTTGCTTCCGCGCCCGAATTTTATGATTTTTCATCATATTTTAGCTAAAAGAAAACATAGCAACAAGAAAATTGCTATTTCAAGTGTGGTAGGTATTCTAGAATCCAGCCCATGTAGCTTACAATATAAACGTATTCATCAAAAATAGGAAAAATCTGACTTTTTTTTTGTAAAAAATCATATAAATATTTGTTTGCGCGCCCGAATTTTATAATTTTTCATCATATTTTATCCGCAGTATAGGTCCAAAAGCATGTTTATGAATGTTTTAACAAAAATATCCATTTCAAGAATAGGAAAAATCTGCCTTTATTTTTGTAAAAAATCATAAAAATATTTGCTTCCGCGCCCGAATTTTATGATTCTTCATCATAATTTACGTAAAAGAAAACATTGCAATAAAAAAATTGCTATTTCAAGTGTGGTAGGTATTCTAGAATCCAGCCAATGAAGCTTACAATATACAACGTATTCATCAAAAATAGTTAAAATCTGACTTTTTTTTGTAAAAAATCATATAAATATTTGTTTGCGCGCCCGAATTTTTTAATTTTTCATCATATTTTATCCGCAGTATTGGTCCAAAAGCATGTTTATGAACGTTTTAACAAAAAAATATCCATTTCAAAAATATGTAAAATCTGACTTTATTTTTGTAAAAAATCATATAAATATTTGTTTGCGCGCCCGAATTTTATAATTTTTCATCATATTTTATCCGCAGTATAGGTCCAAAAGCATGTTTATGAATGTTTTAACAAAAATATCCATTTCAAGAATAGGAAAAATCTGCCTTTATTTTTGTAAAAAATCATAAAAATATTTGCTTCCGCGCCCGAATTTTATGATTTCTCATCATATTTTAGCTAAAAGAAAACATTGCAACAAGAAAATTGCTAATTCAAGTGTTTTAGGTATTCTAGAATCCAGCCCATGTAGCTTACAATATACAACGTATTCATCAAAAATAGGTAAAATCTGACTTTTTTTTGTAAAAAATCATATAAATATTTGTTTGCGCGCCCGAATTTTATAATTTTTCATCATATTTTATCCGCAGTATAGGTCCAAAAGCATGTTTATGAATGTTTTAACTTAAATATCCATTTCAAGATTAGGAAAAATCTGACTTTATTTTTGTAAAAAATCATATAAATATTTGCTTCCGAGCCCGAATTTTATGATTTTTCATCATATTTTAGCTAAAAGAAAACATTGCAACAAGAAAATTGCTATTTCAAGTGTGTTAGGTATACTAGAATCCAGCCCATGTAGCTTACAATATACAACGTATTCATCAAAAGTAGGTAAAATCTGACTTTTTTTGTAAAAAATCATATAAATATTTGTTTGCGCGCCCGAATTTTATAATTTTTCATCATATTTTATCCGCAGTATAGGTCCAAAAGCATGTTTATGAATGTTTTAACATAAATATCCATTTCAAGAATAGGAAAAATCTGACTTTATTTTTGTGAAAAATCATATAAATATTTGCTTCCGCGCCCGAATTTTATGATTTTTGATCATATTTTAGCTAAAAGAATACATTGCAACAAGAAAATTGCTATTTCAAGTGTGGTAGGTATTCTAGAATCCAGCCCATGTAGCTTACAATATAAAACGTATTCATGAAAAATAGGAAAAATCTGACTTTTTTTTGTAAAAAATCATATAAATATTTGTTTGCGCGCCCGAATTTTATGATTTTTGATCATATTTTAGCTAAAAGAATACATTGCTACAAGAAAATTGCTATTTCAAGTGTGGTAGGTATTCTAGAATCCAGCCCATGTAGCTTACAATATACAACGTATTCATCAAAAATAGGAAAAATCTGACTTTTTTTTTGTAAAAAATCATATAAATATTTGTTTGCGCGCCCGAATTTTATAATTTTTCATCATATTTTATCCGCAGTATAGGTCCAAAAGCATGTTTATGAATGTTTTAACAAAAATATCCATTTCAAGAATAGGAAAAATCTGCCTTTATTTTTGTAAAAAATCATAAAAATATTTGCTTCCGCGCCCGAATTTTATGATTTTTTATCATAATTTACGTAAAAGAAAACATTGCAATAAAAAAATTGCTATTTCAAGTGTGGTAGGTATTCTAGAATCCAGCCAATGAAGCTTACAATATACAACGTATTCATCAAAAATAGTTAAAATCTGACTTTTTTTTGTAAAAAATCATATAAATATTTGTTTGCGCGCCCGATTTTTTTAATTTTTCATCATATTTTATCCATAGTATAGGTCCAAAATCATGTTTATGAACGTTTTAACAAAAATATCCATTTCAAAAATATGTAAAATCTGACTTTATTTTTGTAAAAAATCATATAAATATTTGCTTCCGAGCCCGAATTTTATGATTTTTCATCATATTTTAGCTAAAAGAAAACATTGCAACAAAAAAATTGCTATTTCAAGTGTGTTAGGTATTCTAGAATCCAGCCCATGTAGCTTACAATATACAACGTATTCATCAAAAATAGGTAAAATCTGACTTTTTTTGTAAAAAATCATATAAATATTTGTTTGCGCGCCCGAATTTTATAATTTTTCATCATATTTTATCCGCAGTATAGGTCCAAAAGCATGTTTATGAATGTTTTAACATAAATATCCATTTCAAGAATAGGAACAATCTGACTTTATTTTTGTAAAAAATCATATAAATATTTGCTTGCGCGCCCGAATTTTATGATTTTCATCATATTTTAGCTAAAAGAAAACATTGCAACAAGAAAATTGCTATTTCAAGTGTGGTAGGTATTGTAGAATCCAGCCCATGTAGCTTACAATATACAACGTATTCATCAAAAATAGGAAAAATCTGACTTTTTTTTGTAAAAAAATCATATAAATATTTGTTTGCGCGTTCGAATTTTATAATTTTTCATCATATTTTATCCGCAGTGTAGGTCCAAAAGCATGTTTATGAATGTTTTAACATAAATATCCATTTCAAGAATAGGAACAATCTGACTTTATTTTTGTAAAAAATCATATAAATATTTGCTTGCGCGCCCGAATTTTATGATTTTCATCATATTTTAGCTAAAAGAAAACATTGCAACAAAAAAATTGCTATTTCAAGTGTGTTAGGTATTCTAGAATCCAGCCCATGTAGCTTACAATATACAACGTATTCATCAAAAATAGGTAAAATCTGACTTTTTTTGTAAAAAATCATATAAATATTTGTTTGCGCGCCCGAATTTTATAATTTTTCATCATATTTTATCCGCAGTGTAGGTCCAAAAGCATGTTTATGAATGTTTTAACATAAATATCCATTTCAAGAATAGGAAAAATCTGCCTTTATTTTTGTAAAAAATCATAAAAATATTTGCTTCCGCGCCCGAATTTTATTATTTTTCATCATAATTTACGTAAAAGAAAACATTGCAATAAAAAAATTGCTATTTCAAGTGTGGTAGGTATTCTAGAGTCCAGCAATGAAGCTTACAATATACAACGTATTCATCAAAAATTGGTAAAATCTGACTTTTTTTTTGTAAAAAATCATATAAATATTTGTTTGCGCGCCCGATTTTTTTAATTTTTCATCATATTTTATCCGCAGTATAGGTCCAAAAGCATGTTTATGAACGTTTTAACAAAAATATCCAATTTAAATTATGTAAAATCTGACTTTATTTTTGTAAAAAATCATATAAATATTTGCTTCCGCGCCCGAATTTTATGATTTCTCATCATATTTTAGCTAAAAGAAAACATTGCAACAAGAAAATTGCTATTTCAAGTGTGTTAGGTATTCTAGAATCCAGCCCATGTAGCTTACAATATACAACGTATTCATCAAAAATAGGTAAAATCTGACTTTTTTTTGTAAAAAATCAAATAAATATTTGTTTGCGCGCCCGAATTTTATAATTTTTCATCATATTTTATCCGCAATATAGGTCCAAAAGCATGTTTATGAATGTTTTAACATAAATATCCATTTCAAGAATAGGAACAATCTGACTTTATTTTTGTAAAAAATCATATGAATATTTGCTTCCGCGCCCGAATTTTATGATTTTTCATCATATTTTATGTAAAAGAAAACATTGCAACAAGAAAATTGCTATTTCAAGTGTGGTAGGTACTCTAGAATCCAGCCCATGTAGCTTACAATATACAACGTATTCATCAAAAATAGGAAATATCTGACTTTTTTTGTAAAAAATCATATAAATATTTGTTTGCGCGCCCGAATTTTATAATTTTTCATCATATATTATCCGCAGTATAGGTCCAAAAGCATGTTTATGATTGTTTTAACAAAAATATCCATTTCAAGAATAGAAAAAAATCTGACTTTATTTTTGTAAAAAATCATATAAATATTTGTTTGCGCGCCCGAATTTTATAATTTTCCATCATATTTTATCCGCAGTATAGGTCCAAAAGCATGTTTATGAACGTTTTAACAAAAATATCCATTTCAAGAATAGGAAAAATCTGACTTTATTTTTGTAAAAAATCATATAATTATTTGCTTCCGCGCCCGAATTTTATGATTTTTCATCATATTTTAGCTAAAAGAAAACATTGCAACAAGAAAATTGCTATTTCAAGTGTGTTAGGTATTCTAGAATCCAGCCCATGTAGCTTACAATATACAACGTATTCATCAGAAATAGGTAAAATCTGACTTTTTTTTGTAAAAAATCATATAAATATTTGTTTGCGCGCCTGAATTTTATAATTTTTTATCATATTTTATTCGCAATATAGGTCCAACAGCATGTTTATGAATGTTTTAACAAAAATATCCATTTCAAGGATAGGAAAAATCTGACTTTATTTTTGTACAAATCATATAAATATTTGCTTCCGCGCCCGAATTTTATGATTTTTTATCATATTTTAGCTAAAAGAAAACATTGCAACAAGAAAATTGCTATTTCAAGTGTGGTAGGTATTCTAGAATCCAGCCCATGTAGCTTACAATATACAACGTATTCATCAAAAATAGGAAAAATCTGACTTTTTTTTGTAAAAAATCATATAAGTATTTGTTTGCTTGCCCGAAATTTATAATTTTTCATCATATTTTAGCCGCAGTATAGGTCCAAAAGCATGTTTATGAATGTTTTAACAAAAATATCCATTTCAAGAATAGGAAAAATCTGACTTTATTTTTGTAAAAAATCATATAAATATTTGCTTCTCGCCCGAATTTTATGATTTTTCATCATATTTTAGCTAAAAGAATACATTGCAACAAGAAAATTGCTATTTCAAGTGTGGTAGGTATTCTAGAATCTAGCCCATGTAGCTTACAATATACAACGTATTCATCAAAAATAGGAAAAATCTGACTTTTTTTTGTAAAAAATCATATAAATATTTGTTTGCGCGCCCGAATTTTATAATTTTTCATCATATTTTATCCGCAGTATAGGTCCAAAAGCATGTTTATGAATGTTTTAACAAAAATATCCATTTCAAGAATAGGAAAAATCTGCCTTTATTTTTGTAAAAAATCATAAAAATATTTGCTTCCGCGCCCGAATTTTATGATTTTTCATCATAATTTACGTAAAAGAAAACATTGCAATAAAAAAATTGCTATTTCAAGTGTGGTAGGTATTCTAGAATCCAGCCAATTAAGCTTACAATATACAACGTATTCATCAAAAATAGTTAAAATCTGAATTTTTTTTTTGTAAAAAATCATATAAATATTTGTTTGCGCGCCCGAATTTTTTAATTTTTCATCACATTTTATCCGCAGTATAGGTCCAAAAGCATGTTTATGATCGTTTTAACAAAAATATCCATTTCAAAAATATGTAAAATCTGACTTAATTTTTGTAAAAAATCATATAAATATTTGCTTCCGCGCCCGAATTTTATGATTTTTCATCATATTTTAGCTAAAAGAAAACATAGCAACAAGAAAATTGCTATTTCAAGTGTGGTAGGTATTCTAGAATCCAGCCCATGTAGCTTACAATATACAACGTATTCATCAAAAATAGGAAAAATCTGACTTTTTTTTTGTAAAAAATCATATAAGTATTTGTTTGCTCGCCCGAATTTTATAATTTTTCATCATATTTTATCCGCAGTATAGGTCCAAAAGCATGTTTATGAATGTTTTAACAAAAATATCCATTTCAAGAATAGGAAAAATCTGACTTTATTTTTGTAAAAAATCATATAAATATTTGCTTCTCGCCCGAATTTTATGATTTTTCATCATATTTTAGCTAAAAGAAAACATTGCAACAAGAAAATTGCTATTTCAAGTGTGGTAGGTATTCTAGAATCCAGCCCATGTAGCTTACAATATACAACGTATTCATCAAAAATAGGAAAAATCTGACTTTTTTTTTGTAAAAAATCATATAAATATTTGTTTGCGCGCCCGAATTTTATAATTTTTCATCATATTTTATCCGCAGTATAGGTCCAAAAGCATGTTTATGAATGTTTTAACAAAAATATCCATTTCAAGAATAGGAAAAATCTGCCTTTATTTTTGTAAAAAATCATAAAAATATTTGCTTCCGCGCCCGAATTTTATGATTCTTCATCATAATTTACGTAAAAGAAAACATTGCAATAAAAAAATTGCTATTTCAAGTGTGGTAGGTATTCTAGAATCCAGCCAATGAAGCTTACAATATACAACGTATTCATCAAAAATAGTTAAAATCTGACTTTTTTTTGTAAAAAATCATATAAATATTTGTTTGCGCGCCCGAATTTTTTAATTTTTCATCATATTTTATCCGCAGTATTGGTCCAAAAGCATGTTTATGAACGTTTTAACAAAAATATCCATTTCAAAAATATGTAAAATCTAACTTTATTTTTGTAAAAAATCATATTAATATTTGCTTCCGCGCCCGAATTTTATGATTTCTCATCATATTTTAGCTAAAAGAAAACATTGCAACAAGAAAATTGCTATTTCAAGTGTGTTAGGTATTCTAGAATCCAGCCCATGTAGCTTACAATATACAACGTATTCATCAGAAATAGGTAAAATCTGACTTTTTTTTGTAAAAAATCATATAAATATTTGTTTGCGCGCCTGAATTTTATAATTTTTTATCATATTTTATTCGCAATATAGGTCCAACAGCATGTTTATGAATGTTTTAACAAAAATATCCATTTCAAGGATAGGAAAAATCTGACTTTATTTTTGTACAAAATCATATAAATATTTGCTTCTCGCTCGAATTTTATGATTTTTCATCATATTTTAGCTAAAAGAAAACATTGCAACAAGAAAATTGCTATTTCAAGTGTGTTAGGTATTCTAGAATCCAGCCCATGTAGCTTACAATATACAAGGTATTCATCAAAAATAGGTAAAATCTGACTTTTTTTTTGTAAAAAATCATATAAATATTTGTTTGCGCGCCCGAATTTTATAATTTTTCATCATATTTTATCCGCAGTATAGGTCCAAAAGCATGTTTATGAATGTTTTAACATAAATATCCATTTCAAGAATAGGAAAAATCTGACTTTATTTTTGTAAAAAATCATATAAATATTTGCTTCCGCGCCCGAATTTTATGATTTTTCATCATATTTTAGCTAAAAGAAAACATTGCAACAAGAAAATTGCTATTTCAAGTGTGGTAGGTATTCTAGAATCCAGCCCATGTAGCTTACAATATACAACGTATTCATCAAAAATAGGAAAAATCTGACTTTTTTTTGTAAAAAATCATATAAGTATTTGTTTGCTTGCCCGAAATTTATAATTTTTCATCATATTTTAGCCGCAGTATAGGTCCAAAAGCATGTTTATGAATGTTTTAACAAAAATATCCATTTCAAGAATAGGAAAAATCTGACTTTATTTTTGTAAAAAATCATATAAATATTTGCTTCTCGCCCGAATTTTATGATTTTTCATCATATTTTAGCTAAAAGAATACATTGCAACAAGAAAATTGCTATTTCAAGTGTGGTAGGTATTCTAGAATCTAGCCCATGTAGCTTACAATATACAACGTATTCATCAAAAATATGAAAAATCTGACTTTTTTTTTGTAAAAAATCATATAAATATTTGTTTGCGCGCCCGAATTTTATAATTTTTCATCATATTTTATCCGCAGTATAGGTCCAAAAGCATGTTTATGAATGTTTTAACAAAAATATCCATTTCAAGAATAGGAAAAATCTGCCATTATTTTTGTAAAAAATCATAAAAATATTTGTTTCCGCGCCCGAATTTTATGATTTTTCATCATAATTTACGTAAAAGAAAACATTGCAATAAAAAAATTGCTATTTCAAGTGTGGTAGGTATTCTAGAATCCAGCCAATTAAGCTTACAATATACAACGTATTCATCAAAAATAGTTAAAATCTGAATTTTTTTTTTGTAAAAAATCATATAAATATTTGTTTGCGCGCCCGAATTTTTTAATTTTTCATCACATTTTATCCGCAGTATAGGTCCAAAAGCATGTTTATGATCGTTTTAACAAAAATATCCATTTCAAAAATATGTAAAATCTGACTTAATTTTTGTAAAAAATCATATAAATATTTGCTTCCGCGCCCGAATTTTATGATTTTAAATCATATTTTAGCTAAAAGAAAACATAGCAACAAGAAAATTGCTATTTCAAGTGTGGTAGGTATTCTAGAATCCAGCCCATGTAGCTTACAATATACAACGTATTCATCAAAAATAGGAAAAATCTGACTTTTTTTTTGTAAAAAATCATATAAGTATTTGTTTGCTCGCCCGAATTTTATAATTTTTCATCATATTTTATCCGCAGTATAGGTCCAAAAGCATGTTTATGAATGTTTTAACAAAAATATCCATTTCAAGAATAGGAAAAATCTGACTTTATTTTTGTAAAAAATCATATAAATATTTGCTTCTCGCCCGAATTTTATGATTTTTCATCATATTTTAGCTAAAAGAAAACAATGCAACAAGAAAATTGCTATTTCAAGTGTGGTAGGTATTCTAGAATCCAGCCCATGTAGCTTACAATATACAACGTATTCATCAAAAATAGGAAAAATCTGACTTTTTTTTGTAAAAAATCATATAAATATTTGTTTGCGCGCCCGAATTTTATAATTTTTCATCATATTTTATCCGCAGTATAGGTCCAAAAGCATGTTTATGAATGTTTTAACAAAAATATCCATTTCAAGAATAGGAAAAATCTGCCTTTATTTTTGTAAAAAATCATAAAAATATTTGCTTCCGCGCCCGAATTTTATGATTCTTCATCATAATTTACGTAAAAGAAAACATTGCAATAAAAAAAATTGCTATTTCAAGTGTGGTAGGTATTCTAGAATCCAGCCAATGAAGCTTACAATATACAACGTATTCATCAAAAATAGTTAAAATCTGACTTTGTTTTGTAAAAAATCATATAAATATTTGTTTGCGCGCCCGAATTTTTTAATTTTTCATCATATTTTATCCGCAGTATTGGTCCAAAAGCATGTTTATGAACGTTTTAACAAAAATATCCATTTCAAAAATATGTAAAATCTGACTTTATTTTTGTAAAAAATCATATAAATATTTGCTTCCGCGCCCGAATTTTATGATTTCTCATCATATTTTAGCTAAAAGAAAACATTGCAACAAGAAAATTGCTAATTCAAGTGTTTTTAGGTATTCTAGAATCCAGCCCATGTAGCTTACAATATACAACGTATTCATCAAAAATAGGTAAAATCTGACTTTTTTTTGTAAAAAATCATAGTAAAATATTTGTTTGCGCGCCCGAATTTTTTAATTTTTCATCATATTTTATCCGCAATATAGGTCCAAAAGCATGTTTTATGAATGTTTTAACAAAAATATCCATTTCAAGAATAGGAAAAATCTGACTTTATTTTTGTCAAAAATCATATGAATATTTGCTTTCGCGCCCGAATTTTATGATTTTTCATCATGTTTTATGGTAAAAGAAAACATTGCAACAAGAAAATTGCTATTTCAAGTGTGGTAGGTATTCTAGAGTCCAGCAATGAAGCTTACAATATACAACGTATTCATCAAAAATTGGTAAAATCTGACTTTATTTTTGTAAAAAATTATATAAATATTTGCTTCCGCGCTCGAATTTTATAATTTTTAATCATATGTTATCCATAGTATAGGTCCAAAATCATGTTTATGAACGCTTTAACAAAAATATCCATTTCAAAAATATGTAACATCTGACTTTAATTTTTTGTAAAAAATCATATAAATATTTGCTTCCGAGCCCGAATTTTATGATTTTTCATCATATTTTAGCTAAAAGAAAACATTGCAACAAGAAAATTGCTATTTCAAGTGTGTTAGGTATTCTAGAATCCAGCCCATGTAGCTTACGATATACAACGTATTCATCAAAAATAGGTAATATCTGACTTTTTTTTGTAAAAAATCATATAAACATTTGTTTGCGCGCCCGAATTTTATAATTTTCCATCATATTTTATCCCCAGTATAGGTCCAAAAGCATGTTTATGATCGTTTTAACAAAAATATCCATTTCAAAAATATGTAAAATCTGACTTTATTTTTGTAAAAAAATCATATAAATATTTGCTTTCGCGCCCGAATTTTATGATTTTTGATCATATTTTAGCTAAAAGAATACATTGCAACAAGAAAATTGCTATTTCAAGTGTGGTAGGTATTCTAGAATCCAGCCCATGTAGCTTACAATATACAACGTATTCATGAAAAATAGGAAAAATCTGACTTTTTTTTGTAAAAAATCATGTAAATATTTGTTTGCGCGCCTGAATTTTATGATTTTTGATCATATTTTAGCTAAAAGAATACATTGCTACAAGAAAATTGCTATTTCAAGAGTGGTAGGGTATTCTAGAATCCAGCCCATGTAGCTTACAATATACAACGTATTCATCAAAAATAGGAAAAAATCTGACTTTTTTTTGTAAAAAATCATATAAAATATTTGTTTGCGCGCCCCGAATTTTATAATTTTTCATCATATTTTATCCGCAGTATAGGTCCAAAAGCATGTTTATGAATGTTTTAACAAAAATATCCATTTGAAGAATAGGAAAAATCTGCCTTTATTTTTGTAAAAAATCATAAAAATATTTGCTTCCGCCCCCCGAATTTTATGATTTTAAATCATATTTTAGCTAAAAGAAAACATAGCAACAAGAAAATTGCTATTTCAAGTGTGGTAGGTATTCTAGAATCCAGCCCATGTAGCTTACAATATACAACGTATTCATCAAAAATAGGAAAAATCTGACTTTTTTTTTTGTAAAAAATCATATAAGTATTTGTTTGCTCGCCCGAATTTTATAATTTTTCATCATATTTTATCCGCAGTATAGGTCCAAAAGCATGTTTATGAATGTTTTAACAAAAAATATCCATTTCAAGAATAGGAAAAATCTGACTTTATTTTTGTAAAAAAATCATATAAATATTTGCTTCTCGCCCGAATTTTATGATTTTTCATCATATTTTAGCTAAAAGAAAACAATGCAACAAGAAAATTGCTATTTCAAGTGTGGTAGGTATTCTAGAATCCAGCCCATGTAGCTTACAATATACAACGTATTCATCAAAAATAGGAAAAATCTGACTTTTTTTTGTAAAAAATCATATAAATATTTGTTTGCGCGCCCGAATTTTATAATTTTTCATCATATTTTATCCGCAGTATAGGTCCAAAAGCATGTTTATGAATGTTTTAACAAAAATATCCATTTCAAGAATAGGAAAAATCTGCCTTTATTTTTGTAAAAAATCATAAAAATATTTGCTTCCGCGCCCGAATTTTATGATTCTTCATCATAATTTACGTAAAAGAAAACATTGCAATAAAAAAATTGCTATTTCAAGTGTGGTAGGTATTCTAGAATCCAGCCAATGAAGCTTACAATATACAACGTATTCATCAAAAATAGTTAAAATCTGACTTTGTTTTGTAAAAAATCATATAAATATTTGTTTGCGCGCCCGAATTTTTTAATTTTTCATCATATTTTATCCGCAGTATTGGTCCAAAAGCATGTTTATGAACGTTTTAACAAAAATATCCATTTCAAAAATATGTAAAATCTGACTTTATTTTTGTAAAAAATCATATAAATATTTGCTTCCGCGCCCCGAATTTTATGATTTCTCATCATATTTTAGCTAAAAGAAAACATTGCAACAAGAAAATTGCTAATTCAAGTGTTTTAGGTATTCTAGAATCCAGCCCATGTAGCTTACAATATACAACGTATTCATCAAAAATAGGTAAAATCTGACTTTTTTTTGTAAAAAATCATATAAATATTTGTTTGCGCGCCCGAATTTTTTTAATTTTTCATCATATTTTATCCGCAATATAGGTCCAAAAGCATGTTTATGAATGTTTTTAACAAAAAATATCCATTTCAAGAATAGGAAAAATCTGACTTTATTTTTGTCAAAAATCATATGAATATTTGCTTTCGCGCCCGAATTTTATGATTTTTCATCATGTTTTATGTAAAAGAAAACATTGCAACAAGAAAATTGCTATTTCAAGTGTGGTAGGTATTCTAGAGTCCAGCAATGAAGCTTACAATATACAACGTATTCATCAAAAATTGGTAAAATCTGACTTTATTTTTGTAAAAAATTATATAAATATTTGCTTCCGCGCTCGAATTTTATAATTTTTAATCATATGTTATCCATAGTATAGGTCCAAAATCATGTTTATGAACGCTTTAACAAAAATATCCATTTCAAAAATATGTAACATCTGACTTTAATTTTTTGTAAAAAATCATATAAATATTTGCTTCCGAGCCCGAATTTTATGATTTTTCATCATATTTTAGCTAAAAGAAAACATTGCAACAAGAAAATTGCTATTTCAAGTGTGTTAGGTATTCTAGAATCCAGCCCATGTAGCTTACGATATACAACGTATTCATCAAAAATAGGTAATATCTGACTTTTTTTTGTAAAAAATCATATAAACATTTGTTTGCGCGCCCGAATTTTATAATTTTCCATCATATTTTATCCGCAGTATAGGTCCAAAAGCATGTTTATGATCGTTTTAAACAAAAATATCCATTTCAAAAATATGTAAAATCTGACTTTATTTTTGTAAAAAAATCATATAAATATTTGCTTTCGCGCCCCGAATTTTATGATTTTTGATCATATTTTAGCTAAAAGAATACATTGCAACAAGAAAATTGCTATTTCAAGTGTGGTAGGTATTCTAGAATCCAGCCCATGTAGCTTACAATATACAACGTATTCATGAAAAATAGGAAAAATCTGACTTTTTTTGTAAAAAATCATGTAAATATTTTGTTTGCGCGCCTGAATTTTATGATTTTTGATCATATTTTAGCTAAAAGAATACATTGCTACAAGAAAATTGCTATTTCAAGAGTGGTAGGTATTCTAGAATCCAGCCCATGTAGCTTACAATATACAACGTATTCATCAAAAATAGGAAAAATCTGACTTTTTTTTGTAAAAAATCATATAAATATTTGTTTGCGCGCCCGAATTTTATAATTTTTCATCATATTTTATCCGCAGTATAGGTTCCAAAAGCATGTTTATGAATGTTTTAACAAAAATATCCATTTGAAGAATAGGAAAAATCTGCCTTTATTTTTGTAAAAAATCATAAAAATATTTGCTTCCGCCCCCCGAATTTTATGATTTTTCATCATAATTTACGTAAAAGAAAACATTGCAATAAAAAAATTGCTATTTCAAGTGTGGTAGGTATCCTAGAATCCAGCCAATGAAGCTTACAATATACAACGTATTCATCAAAAATAGTTAAAATCTGACTTTTTTTTGTAAAAAATCATATAAATATTTGTTTGCGCGGCCGATTTTTTTTAATTTTTCATCATATTTTATCCATAGTATAGGTCCCAAAATCATGTTTATGAACGTTTTAACAAAAATATCCATTTCAAAAATATGTAAAATCTGACTTTATTTTTGTAAATAATCATATAAATATTTGCTTCCGAGCCCGAATTTTATGATTTTTCATCATATTTTAGCTAAAAGAGAAAACATTGCAACAAAAAAATTGCTATTTCAAGTGTGTTAGGGTATTCTAGAATCCAGCCCATGTAGCTTACTCTGAGATAGCGCGT